>BQKN01000892.1:320950-396048 GCA_022839385.1 Asparagus kiusianus | reverse complement strand
AGTGATAAGACTTTTGTTGTCTACACTGATGCATCCTTATCGGGTCTTAGCAGTGTATTGATGCAGACCCAGAGAGTCGTAGCCTATATTTTGAGGCAACTAAGGACCCATGAGCAGAATTATCCCATGCACGATTTGGAGCTAGCAGCAGTGGTCTTTGCACTGAAGGCGTGAAGACATTATTTGTACGGAGAGTCGCAGGTTGATGGGACATCTTAGTTATCCGCTTAGCTATTTATTATATTTTATAGTTATTACAAAACTCCACATGTAGTTGATTATTTTCAGATTCTAGATTTGTATTTTATTTCATAGAGTTGAGAGCTATTGTGAGACTATGGTTATTTGACTCATTATATTTGAGATTCAGTTCAGACTCAGAGATATATCTTTTTCATTCCAGTTGGGCTCATTATTAATATATCTTATGCTTCTTCTATGTATATTTTTAGTGTTGCTCTATTTCGATTATTTACCTGTCTGTACCTTCATCTATTTATTATTTCCACTAGAGAGATAACGATTGTGATGGTGAAACATGTAGTAGCATGGTGTTTGGTGCTTGGTAGATTTGATAATCCGGATTTTACCTGGGACTGCAGCCTTGTGTGAACCCTGGGGCGTCACAACCCACCGCTTCCCCATCGACAACAACACCACCAACATCAGCTCATCAATTCTACTCTAGATATGGCTAGCATAGAATCGGTTACCAAGTGTTCAATGATATGCCTAACAAAAATTGCATCGTCCAGACCAAGCTCCTCCGCTAAGTTGACCACCGCTGGCAAGAGCTCCCCACTGTGCTCCCCCGCAGAAAATTGTCTTAGCCTCTCGACCCTAGCAAAACATTGATGCAGTATACATGCGCTCCTCACAATACTTTCCCTCTTCCCCATCCATTACTGATGGAAATGGTTATACACCTTTCTCACATTTTCAATATTATTCACATGAAGTCTATGGTAATAGTATTGGCCACATCCATAATGCACCCTACGATTCTTGCTACCCTTCTTCTCCCTCCGACTATATTGTTGATCCATCGGTACCGTTCCCTTTACGTATATAGTATTCCACAAGTATTGTACCTCTAGGCTCTATTTTACTTTCTTCGATAGAATGACAATAATCATATGGATGGCTACCACCCGATTTTATTATGGCAAGAAATCATATCTCTTCTTATCCTCCACATCGAAACTCAATATCCTCAACATCCATCTTTGAATCCTAATAACAACCAGTAGAAAGAGCCAAAGAAGAATTTTTAGCATAGTTACTCATTCAAAGATGAACATACAGTCGCCATCTTCTATGTGCTCAACAAAGAAAATCGTCTAAAGCTCCCAAAAGCTTGACGTCCTGAAGAAATCGGAAAGACCGATGACCTCAACTATTGTCTTTATCATAGAATGTTGGACATCCGATAAAAAACTGCTACATTCTCAAGGATAAGATCTAGACATTCATCAAATCAGAAATTCTCAAGCTCAAACCAGAGCAAAAGAAAGTCACCGCCAACATTTGGCTTCATACCATAAATCCAACAAATCCCCTCAATCCCATAACACCAACAAAATGTTCAACGAAATCCCCCAACCAAGCATCATCGCTTTCACCTGACCAATCTAAGCTTCCACCACAACAACACCCTCCACCTAATACACACCTCATGTTCGACTCAATAACTGAACACCATGCCCAACACTTGCACACCCAATTCTTAGAATATTGCACAAGTCTTCAATCGATGCTCCACCTCTAACCTGTGAGCCATCACACCATTCACATCTTGTTACAAAGCCTTCCTATGACAATCATGCATGATGTTCACTATAGATGGATGCACACAAGGTGACAAACAAATATAAGCAAGGTGTTTTTCTGAGCACCCCTAGGCCAAGCAATCCTCTCATCCAAGACCCCCCCCCCCCTTGTATCAGTATCTCGGCCAAGCTCTCTTCTGGTCAGCATCCCCATCTAAGCTTACCTCAAACCAACACCCTTAGTCATGCTTTCTCTTGCCAACACCCTCAGCCATGCTTACCTTTGGCCAGCATCTTTATCCAAGCTTTCCCTTGGCCAGCACCTCCATAAGCTTTCTCCCAGCCAACACCTCTGGCCACACTTACCTCCTGCCAACACCTACGGCCAAGCTCCATCTGGCCATGGCTTCCCTCAATTTGCACTCCCAACCAAGCTCCATCTGCCAAGCTCTCAATGGATAGCACTCCAACATTCTCTATCTATAAGAAAATTATCATACACATTCCTTCTTCGCGAACTACCTTTAGAACCCAAATATAGTTTGAGAGGGGTGATACGTATGTAATTAGATTACCTTATTTTTCTTTATTTTAGCCCCATATCGCTTAGTTTATTAGAGCTTCTCTAATTTCTTCTAAACAACTCAAGAGAATGAATAGTATAGTCAAGTTATATCAAAACTCTCTATACTTCTCAGTTACAAATCATAAATACTGAATATCAAATCATAAATACTGAATATTAGAAACCTTCTTCACCTTTGGACTATTATCATATAACTCCCATGATTTTCAAAATATCAGAAAAGCCCCTTAAATTTAGGGGTAAGCGGTAATGCAGTGTGAAAATGAATCCACCTAGAGGGCTCTTCGAATCCACGAAGTACAATCTTCATATCCATAAGAAAATATTAAAAGAGGAATTTTATTGAAGAAAATTATGCCTCTAGGGCTTATAATCCTTTGCTTAAATAGGAAAAAACAAAATAGACTCCTATTATAACTAGACTTTTTCCAAAAATAGAAATAACAAAAATATTCTTAACAGACTCCTTGCAATTAAGAAAATAAACTTTTCAAATTTAGAATCAAATTGAACTTATTTCCTAAAACATTACCGAATATAGTAAAAAACTGAGAAGAAGTATGATATCTTTGAATTCGCGAGGGGGGGTAGGGGTGGATTTCATTGCAAAGAAATTTGAAAATTTGTCGATGTGATATACAGTATGAGTATTATACTTCAATGACAGATGAAAACCCTAGGAGGACATTCTATAGATGTCCACATTATATGTTTATGAAGTTTGTTTATTGTATTTTATTTTACTTTTTTATAAATTGTAATTGATAGTTGTACTATGTTTCTTTGTAGTAGAATGGTGGTTATGACATATGGGAGTGGTTTGATCCTTCATAGTGTATCTTGGCTTCTCAATTATTCCCACTTGAGATGAACTGTTGAACATAAAAATGGTTTGGCTATGAAGGATAAGTTTATAGGACATGGTGAAAGAGAGTTAAGGGTATCTCATAGTGAATTTTGCAAGTTGAAAGAGGAGATGGAGTTAAATCAATTTGAAGCTGCTGATTGTTTAGAGAGTATCTCAAAATTAAGGAATGAAATTGCAAAGTTGGAGGGTCTACTTGAAATTGAAAAGAGGAAGAAGAGTTTGTATGTGTGGTCAGTTATTGTATTAGGGATGATGGTATTTTATTTAGTTATCTTTATTGTGAACATGTTGGATATGGAGATGTAATTGAAGTATAGAGGGTACATGATAATGTTGATATACACAATGTATCTTTGCTATTATAGACGGTTAAAATACACGTTATTGGTCCAATGCTGAGTCCAAGTTTAAGAAGTAAACACACATGGGCTAAACACTTCAAATAGGCTCAAGCATCAGCATATGGTAGGATACATAGAAGTTCACTTGGATCACTGATAATCACATTTTATTACAATTTTATACCCTCATTATCTATTTTATATGAATAAATATGCTACTAATAATTATTCTTATCTTTAATTGCAGGTTAATGAAGAATAAATCTCAAACTCCAATCTCTCAACAAAAAGCCCTTGATTTAATAAAGAAATGAAGCCCATGAGGCCAAATGATTCTTTCAAATATTTAATGAAGAAATAAATCAAAGCCCAGTGGAAAAATCAAGAGAAAATGCCAAAGCCCAAATGTCAAGCCTAAAAGTCTAAGCTAAAGCCAAAGACCCAAACCCAAAAGCTAAATACAAGAGGATCTGCGGACAGCACACAGGAGAAGGGCCGGCATCGATGCCTGCATCGATGGGGGCATCGATGCCTGTATCGATGCAGGCATTGATACCCTGGGCAGTTAGTTACGAATCTAAGGCTGATTTTTGATGTTTTTAGATAAGATTTCAATCCAATGGCTCTCATTTACTGATGTTTACTATAAATAGGGGTAGAGAGTGAGGGGTTAAGTGTGTGAAAAATTTTATAACTCCATTTGGAGAGGAGTGCTACTCTTAATTGAGAAGGCCTTCTAAAAATTGTAACTTTTGTTGCAATTAATAATAAAAAAATTTCTCCACTTCAAATCTTCTTATCTTTGTTGGATGATGATGATGGAGATGAAGAAAAGTTTGAAGTTTTGTTTTTCTTTTATTTTTCTCTTTTATTTCTTTTTAGTAATTTCTTTATTATTGCTTATTAGTTAGATTTACATTCATGCTTGTAGTGTAGATTTATTTTCTTGTCTTTTTTTCTTTTTGCACTTTAATTTGTAGAGTAGATTTATTTTTCTTGTATTTAATTTCTGTAATTTATTTTGTAGTTTAGATTTTTATTCTTTGTAGTTAGATTTATTTCTTGTTCATAGTTTAGATTTTTATTTTCTTTTTATTTTTGTAATTAGTTCTTTTTCTTCTTGTTTTTTATTTCTTAAGATGTGAAATTAACTCTTGTAGGAATCTTAGAATTTTATGAAACTAGTCTAATTCCCATTATATTATATGAATTTTTCTCTTTCACTTAAGATGTTCATGTTTAGGATAATCAACTAGAAAACTAATCGGTAGAAGAAGAATTTGATAATCTATGCTTATCTTAAATGGTTTGATAGGTTATGCTTATGAATTCTAGGATTATTATCTTGTTGTTATTCTTATCATGAATAGTAATTTTGACGTAGATGATAATTTGATAGGTTACATTTTTTTTAAATGGTTTGATAATCTATGCTTAATAAATCTAAGTTGAAAAATGATAAAAAGAGAATAGTTTGTATTTTGTAATTGAAATTAGCTAATGGATTATATTCTAAATTTCTTACCTCTTTTGAATCCTCCATCTTGACTTTCTTAAATTTTCTTTTCATTCTTGGTTTTATTTCTTGATTTTATTCATTCTTCTTTCTTGCCTTGTGATTTCATTTATTCTTTTATTCTTCCTTCTCTCCTCTAAAAATTCAATTTATTATCTCTTGCATATATTCACAACAATCACTCATCACAATCACACTTATTCTTTATTCCTAATTGTCACGCACAAAACATAAGAACCATTTCTAATAATCTCTTAAAAATCACCTTCCTCATAGGATCGATAACTTTTTATACTATAACTTGATCAATTGTGCACTTGCAATTTTGGTACATAATTATGCCGCATCAATCACATGCAAACATAATTGCATCCGATCTAAAGAGGTCTTGAGTCTGAGTCAATTCTCAAGTCGGACTTTGGGCCGGGTCGAAAGGCGTCTTCAAGTCAGTTGAGTCAACAAACAAGTTCAAGGTAGATTCTGAGTCAAATCTAAACTTATCAGCAATGCTCACCCAAGCCATAGTGGAGCTCGACCGAGGCATAGTGAACCTCGCTATCAAGACCAAGTCAAAGTGAAGCTTCTAGTGAGGCTCACCTAAAACAAACTTCGCCCAAATATTCCATATGGGACACATAGCGAAATTCGCTGAAGCCATAGCAAAGTTTGTCAAAATCGAAGCCATAGCAAAGCTCACCAAAGATGCAGTGAAGCTCACCCAAGCAATAATGAGCTTCGACCAGTAGCCCATATGGGTCGTGTCATCCATTCTAGCGAAGTTCGTTCATAGCTACTATTAGTGAACTTGCCCATAGCCATTATTGACGAATCACGCACATGGTCGTTATTAGCGAACCTCACCAAATAACTCAACTTGACTATTGGGTTTTGAAAGGGAGAGACAGAAGAGGAGAGTTTTAGGGTTTTAAATTGAGAAAAGATTTCGTTGAAGGTTTTGAACCCCGGATCCTCAATGAACTCTCACTCATCGTGTACAACATTTCCATATTGTTTTTGCAAGGCGAGTTGCCATTGGATTCATCATCTACACTGTTATTCATGTTGCTATATTTAGATTCATCAAAGTTTGGTTTATTTTACAAAAAGGATTTTCATATTTTCTGAGCTTTTAATTGTGGTTGTTTGGTTTTGTTTCAAATTTGTTTTTACAACATACTCAAGTTGGATGGAATTGAGGGTTGAAACAAGATAGGGCTAGGTGTTACTTATTGTGGAGAGTTAATTTAAATGATTGATTTTGGATAGATTCTAGGATGTAGTCTTGTAAGTTTACTGAATCATGTTTATGATTCAGGAGAACTCTTTTACATGGTGAGGAAGTCCCTTAGTTAGAATGAAGAGTGAACGTAAATTATTATCCAAAGCATTATAAAATTTTGAATGTTCCTAGTTGGTTGTTATTTGTATTTGTTTATCGTTGATCACTTTTAGTTTATCTATTCTGCTACATATTCTGTATTTTTTTGTGAAAAATAGTAGCAACCGTATTCACCCTCCCTACGCTTGCATCTCAGATCTAACAAGTGGCATCAGAGCTTTGTATCCATATATTAGGCTTCACAAAGTAGGATAGATGACAAGTTTAGGATCCTCAATTGCTTTTCCTGAAGGCCATGCAGTTAACTAACCCCCACTGTTCGATGACACAAACTTTTCATATTATAAAGCTCATATAAGGGCATTTTTGTTATCCACTAATTATGAAGTTTGAGATACAGTAGACTTTAGTTATCATGAACTAACAAAGTTGATGAAATTGTCAATATTAAGCCTAGGGATAAGTGGATAGATACTGAAAAGATATTATACTGTCTTAGTGCTAGAGCTATGGATGCCTTGTATTATTCTTTGAATTCTAATGGATTTAATCATGTTTCTAGTTGTGTGATTGTGCAAAAAATTTGGCAAATGTTGGAGGTCACACACGAGGGTACTTCATTGGTCAAGGAGGCCAAGATCACAATGCTGGTAAGCAAGTATGAGAATTTCAAGATGAAGGCACCCGAGAGCATACATGAGATGTTCAAACATTTTATAGATATTGTGAATAAGGCAAAAGCATTAGGAATGGAGTATAGCCAAGATAAGCTCATTCGTAAAGTTCTCTGATCAGTTTCATCTAAATGGGATGCTAAGGTAGCCGATATCAAAAAATCTCTAATTTATATGAATTCCTCTTGATAATATTGTAGGAAATCTTATCATAATTGAGTCGAGATTAAAGGAGAGATAAGAGCCATCACAGGATAACCAAAAAATAATTCATGGGTTCTTAAATTGAAAAGAGGAAAATCATAGGTGAAGATAAACATGGGTTCGAGCTCAAGTTTTGAGAGTAAGAAAGATAATAATTTAGATCAATTTCTTAAAGGCTTCAAATCCTTCCTCAAATGAAAGGACGATCAGAAATAATTGCAAGATAAATGGAGTCACTATATAAGTGTTTATGTCAGAAACTTAATTATGGGGTTTAGTGTAGATTTAGGAGAGCTCATTGTTCCTCAATCCTCTTTGACGACCGATTACTATGAGCAGAAGATAAATACCTACATATACGAAACGTTAGAGGGCTGAAGTTGGATTCTCCAGTGGTTCCTCTGACGATAAATTTAGTGATGATCTTGATGGGAGAAGTGCATGAAAGAAATAATTTTTAGGGCTTTTAGCTATGGAGAATAGCGCGCACTCCTACAAAAGACAACTTGCATATTTATAACAGGCTAAAAAGGGTATTTGGGTAACTTCATCTTGGTCCATGCAATCGGTTTATTTAGCTGACACTTTACATGCGTCGGCAGTTAGTCGTCCGAGTCATCCTTTTATTTTATGTGGCAGTGACAAAGTGGCTAAGGTGTTAGTGTGGTCTAAGGAATCATTATGACTTCGACAGGGGAGTAATGATGGCTCTCACCATGCATTTAATATGACAGTGGCTAGCTAACGTCATGGGGGTAAGACAAAGCATATAGGTTCCCTCATGCTTCAAAGTGCATCACTGGGTCCAAGTAGAGATGTCTTTCATCTTGGTCCTTCGAGAGAGTCCGAGTGAGGACGCCTTCGACTTTTGAGAGGGAGCCTCGGTGATGACGCATTTCTTCTTGGTCCTTTGAAGGAGTCCGATTGAGGATGCCTTTCATCTTGAGGTTTTGAGAAAAGTCTGAGCGAGGACATCTTTCATCGTAGACCTCAAAGTGCTTAAAGGAGGGAAGCCAGCGTTCGAGAGACCCAGGTCAAATTAATATTATAATGCCTAAGTTGGATAATTGAGACATGTGTTGTCCCCTCAAGAGTAGCTTATGCTTAGCAATTTCTATGATATAACAACAAGCCAAGTAAATAAATATAATTCATGTGATTCTAATACTGAATCAGTTTGTTTTCGGTGTAGGAAATCTAGTCACTTAAGGAAGCATTGCCTACTAAATAAAAATGACTATAAAGAGAAGGACAAATTTTTCAAGGTGACAACATGATACATATCGAGCGGAGAATAAGTGTAGTAGCTCGAGTGATGATGGCAAAAGAGCACACTATTGTCCCATGGCTAATAAAGGTAGTTTGGACAATTCTAAACATGAAAGTTGATGATAAGGTATACCTGTTGATGTCAGTTATCAAATAGGGGGTTTATTTGTGAATTAATTTAGAGTTAGAGTCCCCAAACTCCTTCAAATGACTAACTCTGCAGGTTGTTGTTCTTCATTGCACATGAAGAGCTCGTAAGAAATCAAAGTTGGATTCTCTAAGTTTTCCTCCGACAACCAAGTCAGTATATGAACTTGAGTGGGAAAATGTGAGATGATGAAGAAAATCTCAAAGTTGTGTAGAAGACCCGGGGAGATACCTTGACCTGCATGGCTTCTTTTTATAGAGGATTAGAAGGGTAGATAGGTAACTTGAGCTGAGTCTAGATAGGCAGCTAACTTGGCAGACAGTTGACAGATATTAGCTCCTGGCGAATGATATGGGTGTATCTTCTTCCTTGCTTTAGGGGCTTAGTGATCCTCATGAGAGCTTAAGGATAGACGATTCTCATGGTATCGTGAGAATGGAAGCGTGGATGGAGCCGTCGGTGGCGGCGAAAGAAGTTAAAAGCAGTAAAATAAAGAAAATCAAGGAACTCATGTTTAGGCGCTGGTCGGTCGACCGCATGCTCTGCACCAGTCAACCGGAGGCACACTACAGGGTCAAAATTGTGCGCTCTGGCCGGTCGACCGCGACACTCTTGGTAGGCAACCAGATGTGGTTCCGACTGTAGGGTGAGAAATCACCTCTCTGGCCAGTCGGTCGGATCAAGCGGGTCGGTCGATCGGATCGGGTTTCCTGAGTTGCCTAGGACTCTTTTTGATGTGTTTTCCTAATTTGTTTGGACTTGTTTATTTACTAGATTGACATCCATGTTGTTAGGGATATAAATAGGATTATTTTAGGGTTTCTAAGCAATCAGATTGTATTCAAAGAGAATAAAGAGATTGTTCTTTATTCTAGTAAGATTATGAGAGAGAGATTTGTAATATTTTATTACTCATAATCTAGAAAAGGTATTTTCCTTCATCAACTGAATTGTTCTTGTGTTTTCTATTGTTGCCTTCTTAACACACCTTTGATAATTCCATGATCAAGTGTGCTCACATGGTGACTCGTATCAAGTTGGTATCAGAGCAATCAGATCTTGTGAAGGGGCATTCTGTGTATGGTCCTTACTCGATCGTAATACAAGAAGCTAGATGAGATCCTTGTGTCTTTGGAAGAAGTCCAGAAATCAATGAAGAAGAAGATGATAGAAAGTGATAATTCAACAAGGCTTGATGCGATGGAAAAACAGATCGAGACAATCAGTTCGACTCTCATGAAGCTCGTCGATCTCATCCATGGAGGCGAAAAGAAAGGTGAATCTTCGGCAGGGCCCAAGAAGAAATCTATAGAATTCAATGAAGGTAGTGAGAATTTAGATTCCGACAAGGAGGTCGAGGCTGTTAAAACTGTTCTGCATCAAGGGGGTAAGGGTTCTTACCAGAATCTGAAAATTAATTTCAGAGTAGAGATTCATGTTTATGATGAAAGTGTTGACGTCGAGAGACTTGTCGACTAGATCGATCGGATGGAGACATATTTTACTCTTTGTGGCTATTCGTCAAAGGAGAAGATTGTTTTTGCGACATTGAAGCTATCCGGACACGTATTGACGTGGTGGAAATCCTACTGCAAGCAGGAGAAGAAAACAGTATCGTTGAACAAATTCAAGGAGCTACTGAGGAAGCAGTTCTACCTAATGGGATTCTTTGAAGAGTGTTGGTACAAGTGGTACGGCTTGCGCTAAAAGTTCAATCAGACCGTTTAAGAATACACCACGGAGTTCCATCAGCAGGCGACGGTCCTTAACATCGCAATGGAGGAGTTCTCTATTTTCATGAAGTATATGGTGAGTCTGAATGAATATATCTGGAAGAAGATGAAGCTGTTCATGGTCGAGTCCATTGCAGAAGCGAGCATGAAGGCTATTGCCATTAAGGGCAAGCAGAAGAAGAGCAACGAGACAAAGGGAGATGCTAAGCAAGCTAGAAGCGACTCTAGTGATTCCCAACCTAAGAAGGAGAAGAAGAATGGTGATCCAGGAAAAGTAGAACTGATTTATAGTCATTACGAGAAGACAGGACATATCGTTGATCAGTGCTGGGAGAAGTATCCTCATCTCAAACCGAGGGGGTTAAAGAAGAAGGATGAGAAAATGACATATGTGATAGCACAGGGTCAGAAGGAAGTCCCCGGGATGACAGAGCCTAACAGTAGTCTCAACCTTATGACAGGAAAGCAGGCCGTGAAGGAAGACGAAGACCCCAGGGAGCAGCTCTTTATTCTTAAGTTAAAGGTGAAGACTAGTTTGGTTGATGCCATAATTGATTCAGGGAGTGAGAAAAATTTGATATCTGAGGCCTTGGTTCAGAAGCTGGGTCTAAAGATGGTCAAACATCCAAAACCCTATCTATTAGGGTGGATTTAGAAGGAGATGGAACTAAGTGTAGTTTATCAATGCACTTTCAGATTTTCTCTCCACAAGTCGTATATCGACGAGGTCACGTGCAACGAGTTCCATTAGATGTTTGTCAGGTTATACTAGGCAATCCGTATTTGTGGGATAGATACGCAATCTATGAAAGACGGGCTCAAAAGTAAACATTCACCAAAGATGGTAAGAAGTTCATATTTTGTTCGGCGTCTCTTCCGAAGGAGACAAACTTTGTGACGGCGACCCGGACGAAGAGGCTAGTGAATGCAATCAAGAAGTTTGTCTTGATATTCATTAAGCCTTTTGAGGAGCCACCAAAAGAAGATATTAATTTGGAGTGAAAGATGACTACAACGAGATGCGGGACGAAGGAGTCGTTTTTGATCGGACGTCAATGTTAGGTTCCTAACAAAGCTAAGTGGTTCAATAGAGAAGAAGGAGCTCGAGAGTTTTCTCAGCAGAAGTTCTAACTTGAATGGGACTTCAAGTTCCTAAAGGGGGGAGCCATGATACGGGTGTATCTTCTTCCTCACTTCGGGGGCTTAGCGATCCTCATGGGAGCTTGAGGATAGACAATCCTTATGGTATCGTGAGAATGGAAGTGTGGATGGAGCCATCGGTGGCAGCGAAAGAAGTCAAAAGCAGTAAAACAGAGAAAATCAAGGAAGTCGTGTTCAGGCGCTGGCCAGTCGATCGCATGCTCAGCACCAGTCAATCGGATTCGTGCACACTACATGGTGAGAATTGTGCGCTCTGGCCGGTCTACCATGACACACTTGGCGGGCGACCGGATGTGGTTCCAACTGCAGGGTGAGAAATCACCTCTCTGACCGGTCGACCGGATTGGGTTTCCTGAGTTGCCTGGGACTATTTTTGATGCGTTTTCCTAATTTGTTTGGACTTGTTTATTTACAAAATTACCATCCAGTTTGTTAGGGATATAAATAGGATTGTTTTAGGGTTTCTAAGCAATTAGATTGTAATCAAAGAGAATAGAGAGATTGTTCTTTATTCTAGTGAGATTGTGAGAGAGAGATTTGTAATCTTTTATTACTCATAATCTAGAGAAGGTATTTTTTCGCCAACTGAATTGTTCTTGTGTTTTCTATTGTTTTCTTCTCAACACACCTTTGATAATTCCGCAATCAAAGGTGCTCGCACAATGACTCGTATCAGTGAAGATGAGTCATCCAAGTGATTATTGCAAAGCGATAGTAGCTGTTTGGTGCTGACAAAGCCTAATGAGCCATAAAGATTTTTAGGATTGGAGAAATGATGATTTTTGAGTATGCATTTAATGTGATGGTAACTGGCTATTAGCAGGAGGCTTAAGGAAGGCTACCTTTTGACTCCGCTTGGTGAGAAGGGATGACTTTGACTGACTATCAAGAAGGGACGACTCCTTGAGAGAATGACGAGAAGTATTACCTCTTCAGTCGTTTGGTGGAGGGCCAACTAACACCACCTTTTTACTCGGCTATATGTGTTACCAACTAAAACAGTAGGCTGAGTGTGAGTTCTTATAGGATCGATTTGGTGGGTAGGTCGGCAAGTACTACCTTTTGAGTCGGCCATATAAGTTGTTAGCTTATGCGGTCAGCCGCAGTAGTGGTTCGAGTCGTCTAGCCTCTGATCATGTTTGATCTAGCATGGAGTGGTATACATGTCAACAACTCAAGAAAGATTAACACTTAGTTATTTGCAGGCTATAACAATATCTAATTTATGATGATTTGTATGATAAGTATGTTGAGATGTTAGGTCAAATTAAAAAGCTTGCTAAAAAGTATAAAGTTGTTGCAAATTTTAATTCAAGTTTAAGGAACAATAATAAAGTATTGACTGATAAAATTAAAAATTCTTCTTTAGAGTTGAATACATCTAACAGTGCAAGTGAAAATATCTCATTTGAGTGTATATAATATTCCATGTATAGAGATATAAATTTTAATTCATCCAAGCAACTAACTAAAAAATCAAGTGAAATTAAAAAATTAGTTGCTAGGATAAATAAGCTTTTATGTGGGTTATCTTCTAAACCATGAATGTTTAAAATTAGATACATTACCATAGTTTCTGAAAATGAACAATTTAAGTCCAAAATTATTTATTTGAAAAAGGCTGTGAAAAAAAAAATTTCATTGGGCGCTAAAGATTTAAATATGATCCTCTCCAATTTAAAATTTACAAAACCTAAAACTAGACTTAGTTATTCATGTTTAGAAAAATATAATAAGTTTTAACCCTTTTTTGTAAAAGGAAATAGTTTAATTCTATTTGCACCTATTTCTAGTGCTTCTTCTACTATTTCTATTTCATGTGACATAATAGGTCATATTTGAAAGAATTATCGTATGCAATATATAGTTAAAGTAGTTAAGTGGTTTGGGTACCTGAAGACACAATTACTATCTAACATGGACTTATGTGGTTATCTAGGTCACACCTTTCTGCTTTTTTATAGGTATGCAGGAAGAGTAAGGAGCAAGGCAATATCCGTTTTAGTTTATCAAGGCATATTCAGAATATATGAATCTGATATTTAGCTTAAACAAGAAGAAAAAAGGGAGGAGAAGTTATTGGTACATGCAAAGAGGATCTTATCGTGGAAGCAAGGTTTTATTGCAAAGGTGTAACTTGCATAAACATTTGTTTCAGCAAATCTTCTTAAAGGGATAAGTAAAAGTATATTCTATAACCCTTTCATGTTATATGTACATATTTTGGATTTCTGATTATTTGTTTTTCTTGCATTTTCTATTTTTAGGGTTGTTTTTAGTTTTTTTTTATTTTTTATCAAAAACAAACTTAAAAAAATCTTTTTCTTTCTTTTATTTTCTTTAAAAAACTTTGGACTTGCCTATGTATATGCTTTAAAAAAATTAATTTAGATGATATTATCTTTTTGGTATGTAGGTTTGATTATGTCACACATGTTCACATACGATTTTTCAATCTATATGTATGTATTTCTAGACATAATAATGAAATGATGATTAAATGACATGTTATTTACATGATATATTATACGCAGTAATTTAGCACACCTATTTGTATACTTATCATGTTATATTTGGGTAAAAGATATTTTTGGTTATATCATGTGTTTTTGAGCTCATTCTTGACTTGGCTAATGCAAATATCTTTATTGTTATATGTACAAAAAGTGCATTTATCTAAAATAGCAATCAAACAATAAGAGTGTATTCATTAAAATGATCAAAGATTCACACTCTTATGAAATTCGTGGAAATTTGAATGTATTTGTTAAAAGAGGGTCAAAGATCCACACTTATAGGTTTGTGTTTGTGCATATCTCAAAAGGTAGTCATCCTGTTCTGAATATATTTTTATATTTAGAGATAGTGTGAATCACCCACCAAACAATATCATTCTTTCTCTTATATCCTATATGGTTGAGGTGATAGGACGACGCTTTGGGTATGATAAGAAAAAGTAAGGGATTCAAATAGAAGTTATGACCAATATCTTGTAGCTATAGCTTTTAGGTTAAAATTGGTTTCTGACATGTATTTAAAGCCTATCAACTCTAGATTGAACACGATTTCTCTTTAACAAATGGTATCAGAGTTAAGGGCATGGTTCATGTGACTTAAAAGAAAAAAAAGAAGATTTAGTCCAATGTAAAGTCCAAAGGTGTTGGGAGGACCCGTGGATGCCTACAGAAATAATACAGTGGAAGATCCTACAAATGTTTCACAGCCATGTGTTGGACGCATGGTCTCGTTAGCCCACTAACAAAGTGGTGTAAGAGTTAGTGAATTGGTTTAGCCTACAAGTGAAGCGATGCAAAAGTTAGTGAATTACATCTGGTTAGTCCACTAATAAAGTGGTGCAAAAGTTAGTGAATTGTTTTAGCCCATGAGTGAAGTGGTTGAAAAGTTAGTGAATCTCGTGAAAGATTGAACTGTAGTTAAAAATTAAACTATCCTCACAAACTAAGGGGGAGTTGGTGAGGTTATTAATATGTAAGTATAGTCTCACATTAGTTATGATAAGGAAAGTGATAGATTCAAATACGAATTAGGGCCAATACATAGTAGCTTTAGCTGTAGGGTTAAAATTAGTTCCTAACATCTATTTATAAAAGTCTATCAACTCTAGATTGAGCCCGATTTATCATCAACAGCATGAATGTAGGGGGAACATTGCATATCATTTTTTTGCATAAGAGTGTTTTTGTGCTTATTATTATTGTTTATAATACATGTGTTTCAGTAATTTAAAATCCAAGTCTGTTATTTTTAAATGGGGAGATTGTTAGGACATAGTCCATAATAACTCTTGCTTGAGTAATAACAAACTCTTATTGTTGGGTCCTCTTGTTTTGATAATGATTTAACAAACAATTTCCGACTAATATTGGTTTTAGTATTTTGTTTTGTGTTGTTTAGTATATACAGGTATATTCAAGAAATTGAACAAAATAGATATATTGAAGCTATGCATATCAAGTCAATCAATCCAAGTCCAAGCTTCAGAAGATTCTTTTCTGGTATACTTAGTATAGGATTATATAATGTGTGTTAATTCTATAAGCTCAAATATACACACACATTACATTTATGAATTTTTATAAAATAAGTGCTTCTATGCAAAATACATTCAAATATGTTTTGGACTATACAAACCTTGTTTACATCTTTTATTATGTCCATAAAAACATTACACAAGTTTTCAGAACTTGATTTGAGCCAAAATGTCAAAATCAACATATTTGAAAAACATGTATTTTGTGCACTTTTGAATATTTCTGTGTTTTCACAAATGGTAAGAGAAATTTGAAAAATTCTTTTCCCGACATGTTCATATTCATAATTATAAACTTTTTCCAAAGTTTTATATTTTTGGAATTTATTTGCTATTTTTAAAGGACTTTAAAATTCGTTTTTAAAAATCATTTCAAGCTGATAACCTGTTATCAATCGACTTATCAGTCAACTGATGACATCAGTTGACTGACAAAAGTGTATACAATCATTAAATAATTTCTATTTTGTTTCGGTTGACTGACCAGTCGACTGATGATCCATCAGTCGACTGATAAAGATCGCCGGTCGACTGATGAGCTAAAAAATGAATACAACGATCAGCTCATCAGTCGACTGATGCAGTCGACTAACCAGCTCCAACGACTATATTTCTAGTCTTTGTTATTTTATCATTTTTGTTGGTTTTGCTTGAGTTTTGTGCCTTGGTTTTTCTTCCTATATAAACCCTTATTGTTCTCATCAGAATAAGTTTAAGAAGAGGGTTTTTAATAAGAGTTTTAATTGTTTAAAAGTTTGTTTCTCAAGTTTAAGTTTGGTTTTTGAGTTTATAAAGAGGAGGCTTGCATTTTTAATTGAGGAATTCATCCTCTATTGTATTTATAGAGAAGTTTTCTAACTCTTTTCTCTAATAATTTTATTATTGATTTTTATATTCTTATTATTGCTAGTTTGCTAATTGTGTTAGATTTTATTTATACTCATTTTATCACACACACACACACACCCTATTTGAGCTTGTAGGATTTTGTACATCATATATTGGGTTGTGGGATTGTGATTTATGAGATTGAGCTTACATTGAGTTCTTACCTATTGTAGAGAACATTTTATTAATATTGTTGAGCCTAATTGTGAGATTCACCTTGTAATACACTTGTACACCAAGAAAAGTGTGTGGTGAGAGACGGGGTCGTCCCAAGAGGAGTGGGGTAGGTGGTAATGCCTAGAGGTAGGATGTAATTCCTAACACTTGAAGAAGACACGTGCTAGAGACCAACACTTAGAGGGTGTAAAGTGTGATTGCAAGAGTGTGAATTGTAAAGTTTTCGATGAACTAGAAAACCATAGTATGAGGTGTAAACGTTATTCAGGTGAGCGTAGAAAACCCGGTTATGATAGTGGAGATCTCCTCGAGGTGAGGAGCGGAGATGTAGGTCGTGGGGACCAAACTTCGTGATCATATCTTGTGTTTGTGTTTGTCATTTGCATATTATCACTTGTTTATTTACTCTTGTTTCATATATCCTTGCATATATCAAATTGAATATCGATATTGTTAGGATATATTTGTCAATTAATTTTAATCGGCATTAATATCTAATACGATTAGCAATAACCCTATTCACCCCTCCCCCCTCTCTTGTACTTTCAATTATTTAGTACTAATAATTATTTGAGATGATATAGTATAAGTAGATACATGCATAAGAAGTGTATAAGGCGAAACGATGTGAAAATTAGCTCAAAAGCTGATTTCAGTATCCTCACCATCGATGGTCCACAGTGACTCGTCGATGACTACAATGACTTATCGATGGTATAGTTATAAATTAATATTTTTCCCAAGAGAGATTTTCATATCATCGATGGGACCTCTCAAGCATTGTCACCATCGATGATTAAGAGCCACCGTTGATGGTAAAATTGACTGATTGTAAAATTTTAGATGTAATCACAATCATTCGTCATTTTTTAATATCCAACCTCTTTATAGGATCTCTCTTTCCTGGCCTTTTGGGGACTTTATATTATTGAAAGAGAGAGAAGAGGAGACTTCTGACTCTTAAATTGATAAGAGATTTTATTGAAGGTTTTGACTCCCGGAGCCTCGACAAATTCTCACTCGTCGCACTCAAAATCTCCTGATCGTTTAAGTGAGAAGAGTTTGTAAGAGTTAGGGTGCGATCACTCTTCACACACAACATCTCCTGATTATTTCAGTGAGGAGAGTTTGCAGGAGTTAAGGTGCAAATATATTTAAATCATGGGGATCACACAATAAACCTAGTAGGTTTAATAATGTAATTTACATATTCTTGTGGTGCAACTGGACACCTAGGCATGTGTATGAATTCGTCTCTGCTCTCTCATAAATTTTGAATTTTTTCTCTCATAAAATTTTAATTATTTGCAAATTGCATGTTAGGGGGCTGGTGTGAGAGGGGGGGGGTTGTGTTGTGTAACACCCCAAATTTAGGAAGGGTTTAGTGAAACAAAAGTAGTTCAGGAAGGTTACGGTGCAACAATCCCAAAGTTCAAAGGGATATTGTGAAATTAACACAACTATTTACTCCTAGTAACGGTTGGGTGTTACCGTGGCCGCATGTTTTCTCCGTGTAGGCGCCGTCACGAGCTCCACCGAATGACCGAAGAAGATGCAATTCCCCCCTTGTGAGCTGTCTGGTCCCACTTAATACGACGAGAAGAATCCGCAAACCCCAATTCATCAAAAACCGAACCAAAGTGCAGCTCCATCGTGTGTGGGCCCCCACTCTCAACCCCCACCATCTTTTCACGCGGCATCTGGTTTTTGGTTCCTATTTAAAATTTTAGGTTATTTCCATGTTAGTCCATCACATTCTTTCGCATTTTCGATTAGTACTTCAAATCAATGAAATTGCTTTTAGATCCCAAAATCATACAAGTTGCTCAAAACTAGTCCCCCTAGCCAGGAACAGAACTGTCTCAGAACTATCGGCATGCAATTAGGCGGTTCTGCTCCACACAAATAGGAGGTGTAATTTCGAAAGTGCCCCTTACTAATCCCATGCATAGAATGGATCTACCCGCACGCATGCTTGTGCTCTAAAGGAATCTGAACTTCAAGACAGCCATGTGGATTGAGGAGAGTTCTCCTTTGACTTTTAACTTTTTAAAATTAGCCTTTCCATTTCAAAATCCATTCAATCTGTAAACCATGGTTGGCTTAGTGTAAAGTTTAGCCATGAGTATGTAATAACCAAACTATCCTCACTAAATAACTAATTAACCTCCCATAACTCAATTAGTGGAGGAACTTGAAGCTGGAAACATAATTAGAGAGCTTAAAATGTGTTAGGTTAAAGAATCTAGATTTGAGATGACCTCATGTACAAGAATCACATGGCTCTTAAGATTGCATGAGACTGTTAGAACAATGGAGGTGGGGAAGAAGAGTATCGTGAGAGAATGAATGTGTTCAAACGGGTTTGAGTTTTTATACAAATGAGCTGGGAGTGTAAATGAGCATAAGTTAAAAAGGAGCATCAGTTTTTGTCTCAGTATTAAAGAGGGTATAATTTGTATCCCAACCCAAATGTTGAAGTTAAAGAATTATTCCCCTCAATTAAGGCACGTGCTGAGTACATACATTTACATGGGTAATTCCGATCAACAGATATCATTTGGAGACCTAATAATAATTTCAATAAATTGAGGTACTAAGCTCGAAATAGTGATGGGCTAATACAGAAATAACCCTTGTTTCATATATTCAGACTCCCTAGGTTCGTTGCACCCGGTCAATCATACCTCTGCATGGATACGACAAAAAAAAACATCGTCCAACTGTCCTCTATAACACCACGGCACACGATACGCAGAGAGTCTCCTGAGGCACATCATAACGGAGCGCGTCCGATCATTTTCTTTCCCTGCTGTACCGCGCCAGAAGTGTATAAATTCGTGTACGCGCAGGCGATCCCTTTCATCATTTCCTTTTGTGCCCCCCTCCCCCACTCCTCGCCATTAAATTCGAACCCCATTCCTCCGTCATCTTAACGGGGGAAAAAAAAGGAGGGAAGTTAGAAAAGCGGAGAAAATATAAGAGATCTAAATAGAGAGAGAGAAAGAAAGCAGAGGAACCAAGAAATATGCAGGCGAAGGCAGCGGCGCTTGCTCTCTTGTGCTGTTTATCTCTCACAGTCGCTGAAGATCCGTACAGGTTCTTCGACTGGGTCGTCACCTTCGGAGACATTTATCCCCTCGGCGTTAAGCAGCAGGTAGTTACTGACTCTAAAATCCTCTCCGTTTATTTCCTTGCGGGACTCATTAAATAACGGGGTCGTTCTTGAATTTTTTTTTTTTTTTTACAGGGGATTTTGATCAATGGGCAGTTTCCAGGCCCGGACATTTTCTCGGTCACTAATGACAACCTCATCATCAACGTTCACAACAATTTGACGGAGCCCTTCCTCCTCTCATGGTAAGCGTTTTGTACGTGCTTATGAATCAGAGTCAGTTACGTATGGTTTTGATATTATGATAACTGCATTAATATTTTAGAGATCTCTTCGTTTCGTCAAGCTCTTTATCTTGTAAAGCTTTTGGGGAATCCCAACTGAATCCAACGAGTTGCTTCTTTACGAAGATTTGCTTAGAAATTTGTTAGAACGCGCAGCAGGGTTTGTGCGAATTGGTAAATTCTTAGTTAAGAAATGAAATAATTAAAGGCGCCGCTAATTTCCCATTAGATATTAAGTACACGTATTTATGTCAGAAAGTGGATCCAATGACTACAACTGATCGACCAATAGAATTTGCTCTTTTTAAAATAAAGTTTTCACTCGAAATGGCTGGCTAAGGGCATGTTTGGGTGCCTCTTGTAGAGGAGGAAATGAGTTGTCTGTTAAAAGTGTTAGTTTAAAAAAACATTTTTAAAAGAAAACCTATCAAAACTAACACTTTAGCGGGCTTTATCCTTCCCCTTATTCAAACAAACAGCCCCTAAGCTTCCGAAGATAGATGGTTGCTTTTTGCTGACGACGACATAAAACCTCCTGTCCCATACACACGGCATCACGTCAGTGTTAACGCACATGCGACCGACCATTTACAGACATGGAATTATTAATCAATAGTATCATCTTTTTTTTTTTCAACTAGAGATCCAGTAAATGAGTAAAAGAAGAGTTGCTCTTTTTTCCAACTTTGACAAAGATGAAGAAGCATTATACATTTTAAATTTGGATTTTCTCTCTGGAAAAAAAGTAGCGATAGGTCACTATTTTGGTTATAGTCATGTTATGTACCGGACGATTATAACTTATTCTGATCAATTTTAATACTTAGCAAATATCTGAAATTATATGATGCTCATTATTTCTATTTCTAGCTCGAGACAAATCGAATGATCGATGGATGTAAAACAGAGCAGCGGTTGTTGTTCTACTATTTTTTTTTTTTTTACCAGCGTCAATAATTCGAATCCGTACGTTTGGGTAAAATAAGTTGATCTATTTAAATTTGATAGACGTGAAAATTACGAAAGAACTAATTAGACAATCCGTGTAGACGCATTAAAAAGGATTTAACCTCTCAAAATGCCGTATTTACGAAAGAACTCTACTTTTCAGTTACTATATAAGAGGTAGCGATTAGTATAAACATTACCCAATTGGTTCTCAAGTTTTTCATTATTAACTCCAAATATATATGTTATTTAGCAGCAAAACCTTTTTCTTGTTCTACCACTTCCAAACCGAAGGGAACCAGCAGGGGCTAATCAATCGTTATCGATTCATTTCAAGAAAAATACCTTACTCTGTTCTAGCTACAGACTACAGAGTATTTAATTGATGTTTTCTGAACAGGAACGGCGTGCAGAACCGCAAAAACTCGTACGAGGACGGAGTACTGGGCACTACGTGCCCAATCCCCCCGGGGAGAAACTTCACCTACAAACTTCAAGTCAAGGATCAAATCGGCAGCTTCTTCTACTTCCCCTCAATGTACTTCCAAAAGGCGGCCGGAGGCTTCGGCGGCCTCCGTGTCCTCAGCCGTCCGAGGATACCCGTCCCCTTCGACGAACCCGCCGGAGATTTCACCGTCCTCATCGGCGATTGGTACAAGACCAATCACACGGTAACGATCTCAAAACTTTTAATCAACTTGGATTTAATTAATTTGGTCACGGGCGCTAGAGCGTGGGGCCGGCCATAGCGTCGGTCATGTTATTCTCGTGTCTTGGGTTGGTTAGCGTAGTGTCGGCAAGAATCCAATCGGATCCCGGTTGGACGCACGATGGAATTGAGAAAGGAACAATCCAACCTGGCACTTAACTGTTTGTGGTTATGTACGAAAGCTTTTTGCTTAATTTTTTATAAGAGGCGGGGACCCGTGGGTTTGTGGTTTATGAATCCAACACTTTGCCTTTTTGTATCGTTTAATTTAATTTTTAGATTGTCTGGTTAAGAATAAGTAGGTGCAATTTGAGGGTGAGCGATGAGAGTATGTTTTTAGCTAATCGTACTCGAGATCTAATTAAAGTTAGATTCCCTCCAAAACAATAAATAAATACATAGCTTGAATAAATGATCACGAGATGAGGTGGGAGTGGGCTAAGTAAATGCGCCGCTGTTGTCAAAAGTTACGCAGTTGATTGCGCTGCATAAATCTCATTCGTTGGCTTTGGCTTTATTCGTCAGCCATGCGTATATGCCCACACTCTTATCGAATCGGATGTGAAGTCCTACCTTTGAATTAATTAAAGTTGTCAACAGGAGTACATGGGCCATACAATTTGGGTCTATTTTTACACCCTTTCGATAAGATATGATTCCTTTAATAAAAAAAAAAAAAGAGAAATTGTAAAGTAACGTCCAATTGATGCTCAAAATAATTGAATCATAATTTTAATCAGGGTTAATTGCACATAGTCATAGATTTCCTATAGTGCTGCACTTTATGACTTTTTACTTCTATAGTTTCAATTTGGCGTATAGGCCTAGTGGATGAATAGACTCGCTGGTTTCACCCGCAGGTAATATTCGCAAAACTTTCACACATGATAGAGAGAGAGAAGGGGGGAAATTTTCATAAGATCTATGTGCAATTAATCCTTTCATTTAGTTAAAAGCGTTCAAAAATTGATTGAATCTTGTCCAATTTTACAGACTAATGAAAATGTTGGCCTTTTCTTCTTGATCAGACTCTAAGACAAAGATTGGACGGTGGTCACAAGCTCCCTAACCCCGACGGCATTCTCATCAATGGCCGTAGCAACAACGGTGCTTCCTTCACCTTTGAACAAGGTACTTACTCCACTGATCAAAACAGTAACCATCCAAACTATCCATTAATCATCGCATCATCAAACACTAACGATCCTTCAAATTTCGTCCCATAGGCAAAACTTACAGGCTCCGCATTTCCAATGTTGGCCTCCAGAACTCACTCAACTTCAGGATCCAAGACCACAAAATGATACTAGTCGAAGTGGAAGGAACCCACACAATGCAGACCGTGTTCTCCTCCATCGATGTCCACTTGGGCCAATCGGTCTCCGTTCTCGTCAAGGCCGACCAGCCTTCCAAGGATTACTATGTCGTCGCCTCCTCCCGCTTCACCTCTACCGTCCTCACCACCACCGCTGTCCTCCATTACAGCAACTCGCAGCAAAAGGTCTCCGGCCCAATCCCTGGTGGACCTACAACCCAAATCGATTGGTCCCTTAACCAAGCCCGAGCCATGCGGACCAACTTGACTGCTAGTGGGCCGAGGCCCAACCCACAGGGCTCGTACCACTACGGTATGATCAACACGAGCAGGACAATTAGGCTGGGCAGTTCCGCAGGACAAGTCGATGGAAAGCAACGTTATGCGATTAACAGCGTGTCGTTTATTATGGCCGATACCCCGATGAAACTTGCCGACTTCTATAAGATTCAAGGGGTTTATAAGCTGGGGAGCATTCCTGATGCCCCGACGGGCCAAAGAATTTACAAGGACACCTCGGTCATGGCTGCGGATTTCAGAGCGTTTGTGGAGATTGTGTTCGAGAACAAGGAGAATATTGTTCAGTCGTATCACATCAATGGCTACTCCTTCTGGGTGGTTGGGTAATTTCTCTCTATAACCATTGAGCTAATTTACTAAAAATCATATTGCATGTTTATGTGCCATCTAGTCATAATTGCAACGATGGTCCTTGACGGATGTACCAATAGGCATTAGTGATATATGCATTAAGGTTTATGATATGTCAGATATTTCAATGTGTGATATTTCACAGAGGGCCAACTATAGGATTTTTTTCCCCCAATTCATTATTCTAATTCAATTAGACATGTAGGTTGCTAATGTTCATAATTTGACCAATTGCAGAATGGATGGAGGGGAATGGAGCCCTGCTAGCAGAAATAATTACAACTTGAGGGATGCCGTGAGCCGTTGCACGACCCAAGTAAGTATTCGGGTCTAATCAGATTGGATTTAATTTAATTAGGACGAAAAACTCGAGCTAAAAAAAAAAAGTTGTTAACTCTTTTATAGGTGTATCCGAAGTCTTGGACTGCAATCTACATTGCACTTGATAACGTCGGAATGTGGAACGTAAGATCAGAGTTCTGGGCTCGTGAGTATCTTGGACAGCAGTTCTATTTACGGGTTTACTCGCCGGTGGAATCATTGAGGGACGAGTACCCGATCCCGATCAATGCACTTCGTTGTGGTCGGGCTTCTGGTCGCATGACTCGCCCTTAGTTTTTCTAAGTGGAAGATGGTTTGCTTGTTTAATTTTTATTGCGAATTTGAAGGATTCTTTGGTTATCAACTCGGTAAGGGTTAATATTTAGGGATAGAGAAGGGATAGAGTGACCTGACTCGGGTCACATTCTTTTATGGAGGGAAGCCAATTTATCAAATGTATTTTGTGATGTGTACCATTATTATATATTCTATCAATTCGAACAATAAGATATATTTCCATTGAATTTGTTTGAATGAGGTGTACGTTCAATCTAGTGTTCAAAGCATAATGATTGCTCCAAAGGATCTGTTGCGTGTCGGCGGAAGCATGCTCGCAAACCAAACACCAACACGAGTTGACGAACAAGAGAGAAGAACAACCAACGAGTGCAATTCACAAACGAATGCAAAAACCAATCACAAACACATATATTTACGTGGTTCGGCAAATTGCCTACGTCCACCGGGAGAGGATGGGGAGTTTTAACTATATGGAGGAGAAAACAATGGTTTACAATCACTCAAACTACAAAAAAATAACCCTAACTAAAAAATCTCACTCCCTCACAATAATCTCCCTCTCAAAGTGCTCAAAACAGCATATTTTTCTCTCTACAAATCTCTTCTAAAATGATCTATATATATAGAAACCCTAAAACCAAAACAGACTAGGAATCTAACAATTTTAAAACCAAAATCAAAACAGACTAGGAATCCTAATAATTCTAAAACCAAAACCAAAACAAACTCGGAATCCTGTTTGGCTCAATAACCTACTATCTAACAGGATCTGGCACTTCGTATCGAATTATTCACTGTTGAATCAAAAATACTTGCAATAATGGAAAAATTGTGTGAATGCCTCAAGTTTGAGAAGCTCATGTGACCTAGCTCCTCTTACTTTTATAATGTGTTTAAGCCCTCAATTATTAGAAAAATATAGCTAGCTCCTCCAGGTCATTTATAATGTTCTATGTATTTGACCCAAAAATCCAACTTTACCCCTTATTCCAAAAATTATATCCTACCCATGTTCCCCGTTTTACTCCTCTCCACCCACTCAAAAGCACCATCATCCCATCTCCATCAAAATGCCCCTTTCTTCTTCCTCTTCCTCCTCTCTCCTCATCTCAAAATCCATGTGTCAAAACGTGAACCCTAGCAATCCCACCTCCTCCTCCTCTCGCTGTAACCATTCCTCCTCCGCTGTCACCCTTGACCTGTTAATCCTTATTTTCTCATCCTCTTCTCCTGCTCCTTCCTCATCCTCTCCTCTCTCTCCCACCTCCTTTGAGTCCTCTCTCAAACCTTAATTCTAACCCTAACCACCAACCCCTCTCTCCTTCCTCTTCTCCTTCCTCCTCCTCCTCCTCCTCTAGCGCCTCCTTAGAATCTCCTGATTCTGCCCCTGTAAGTGCAGAAACCCTAGGTCCAAGGGCATGAAGAAGGCACTAGAGTTCGATTTCCAGATTCAGATCGAGGATTGCATGAGGGAGAAGATGAAGGAGTGGAAAGAGATCGAGGATCTGCTGTGGAAAGGTGGACAATAGGAAACGAACCCTGATTATGAGGTTCTACATGCCAAGCTAAGGAAGTTAGAGCTAGTCAATGGTCAGGATGCACAACCATTTCGGGCAAGGTGCGGGGGCCCGCTTGCAAAGTTAGAGGATTAGGTGTTGAAGAGGGGACCGAGGCAGAATTGGAGGCTGCGGTTAGGGTTTTGGCACTTCAAATCCAGATGATTGTTGGATGCAAGAAACGTGTTTGATGAAACATTGCACAAGAATTTTGTTGCTCTGAGCTCTGCTATACTATTAAAGCTTGAATTCATCAAAAGAAGAAGTTCAAATTACTATGATTTTTGTTGTTTTATTTTATTGGTCGTTCATAGGATACGTGAGATATTGTTGAGAGGATTAGTCTTTGTTTAAAATTTTATTGTACATAGGCTATTTTGTTGGCTTGGGAATTATATGTAGTTTGTACATAATGCATTGAAAACTGAGAAAGAAAAATCTACATACAAAAATGTTCATTTGAAATAATGGATGTATAAATATTTAGTAGATTAAATGTTAAGTTTTACCTAACACACGTGAACTATAGATAATTAACTGTTAACGTTTACTTGTTCCATGTTAAGTGTAGTTGAGTAAGTGTTTACTTTTTTCTTTTAAATGTTAATTTTGTTGATTAATTGTTAAGTTTTACTTTATATGTGTGTACTATAGCTGATTAAATGTTAATGTTTTTCTATTTCATGTTAAGTATAGTTAAGTAAATGTTAAATTTTTTCTTTTAGACGTTCAGTTTAGTAAATTAACTATTATGTTTTGCCTAATACATGTAAACTATAGTTGATTGACTATTAACATTTACATATTCCATGTTAAGTATAATTGAGTAATTGTTAACTCTTGAATTATGAAAACCGTAGTGTACCTAAAGATGAGATTGGGATATTTCCACCAATTTCTACTAAAAAGAAGGGAAGGTATAGAATAAGACTATATAATGTAAAATATAAAGTAATTGTTAATAAATGTTTATTAAAACCCATGAAGTACCTATTAATGGTTGCTTAACTCGTAAATTTTAAAATTTTGCTTAATTCGTAAATTATAATTATTTGTTTAACTTTTTTAGTTCTAATAAACCTAACAGATAATTGATATCATTAACATGAATTAGGTAAAAAATTATATCATTCTTGTTAATGTTTCGAAGTACCTATTAAGGTTCTAACTGTTTAGTGGAAAATTTATAGTAAAAAGAAAAAATTAAAAGAAATATATTTGATTTGTATTCTCTCAATCTCAATTACAATTTGGATTTCCGATTACAAAAGAGAGGAGAATTGATCTGAATTCTCCCATTTGTTTAATTCTGGATTCTTCACGGTGGCGATAGAGTGCCTCCCTTGAATGCTCGCATCGAGTTCGCTCTCCGTTGACGATCCGTACGTCTTGTCTTGCTGGAACAACTAACTTGCGTGACAAGTATGATTAAGAACTCTTAAACGAGTTTTATAACTCAGGACGACTGTTAAACTCTATGAAAAAGAGTTGTTTGCACCAAACAATCGGTTAATAAGCCAAGTATCCTGATCCTTTGCTGCTGGTGGATGCTCCAAGATCTTCTTGTTACCAAGAACTTCTCTCTGGCTGATCTCGTGATGATCTGATCTCGAAAAATCCAACCCCTTACTCGGTTGAGCAATGTGGTTATTTATAGGGGAGTAAAGGGTGTAACCAACCCTAAATCCATTCCAACGTGGGCGAGCATCCCTCAAAACGTGGGATAAATGGTTCTGAGGCCGTTCAGCTTGTGTTTGAATAAGTCAAATGCTTAAATCGGTGTTATAGGCATTAACTCTGCGTCTTAGACTCGAGACGCAGAGTTGGGTGGTTCCTGAGAATTGAAAACGTAGGGGCCGCTTGCGTTCTGAGTCCTAACTCTACATCTTAGACTTAAGACGCAGAGTTGGATGTCTGCTAGATGCTGATAACGCAAGAGCCGCTTGCGTTTCATTTGCTACGGGTTGAAAACGTGGGGGTTGCCTGCGTTACAAGAACCGAAATGCAAAGGTGAGTTATGCGTTCAGAAGGGGCTAGTGACTTGTAACCTCTTCTGCAAAGCATTACAAAGACCATTATTCAGTAATCTTCGCTTTAGTTGTCTTGAGGTGTGAAAGTCATTAGATTGTAACTCTTATAGTTGATGGTAAATGCCACTGAATAGAGTTTTCGTCAGTCATCGGAAGGGTCATTGAATTGTAACTCCTCTCAATCTATGTGAAAAGTCCTCCATTTGTAGCTTTCATTTGTTGGCATGAAAGTCATTTGATTGTAACCTTCTTAGTCAAGACTGTTGGTTGAGGTTTGACAGATCAGCTATCTCTTGTTATTTTTAGACAGCCTGCAGAACCCCTTCCAAAGTTTTTGAAAGTTCACGGTTGACTGGGATGAATTTTCAGAATACTTTGGATCTCGAAATTTTATTGATGGATCATTCACTCTGCCTGATATGAAGACATCGTGGACCTGGTTATTGGAACATAATGATCCAGCTTCCTTAAAGAAAACAATGTAACTTTTGCATCTTGATGACAATGAACTTAGTCAAACAAGCTAAAGCCCATTGTTATTGAACCAAACAAGGACGAAGATGATAACGAACTCATCTGGATCCTTAAGATACTCCACTTAACTTGTGAAGAGGTGTATTCTTCGAATTTTTTCTGGATCCTTAAGATACTCTACTCAATCTGCGATAAGATGTATTCTTCAGATTTTGTATGGGTCCTTGAGATACTCCATTCAATCTACGATGATGTGTATTCTTCGGATTTTGTCTGGATCCTTCAGATACTTCACTCAATCTATGATGAGGTGTATTCTTCGGATTTTATCTAGATCCTTGAGATACTCCACTCAATCTGCGATGAGGTGTATTCTCGGATTTTGTCTGGATCCTTGAGATACTCCACTCAATCTACGATGATATGTATTCTATGTCCAAAAAATTCTTGTAGGCATTGATGAACACTCGATGTGCAACTGTGGGCTTTAAGTAATAAAAAGTCTAATGCTAGTGACACTATCATAGAAATGCCAACTACAAACTTGTTAACGAGGTCTTCTTCAGTGAGGTTGAGTATCCTTTGGCTTTGTTAATCTTTGTTGGAATGTTAAGCCCTTCAGAAGAATGTGTTACGTGACGGATCGAACTCGATGATTTCAATCGTCATTGACTGTAGTCTATCTGTACTCATCCGAAAGGCTGCATAGTTGCTTATTATAAGCCAGTTTCTTCTCGGCTTTGGTCACCTTGATGGCCAATATTAGCCTCTCTTTATTTATCTGGAGCTGTGTCTTAGCCTTGGTCGTCGAGACATTCCTTTTGTGGCATTTAAAACACATAAGTGAACTTTGTATTTAAGAATTAAAACGTAGTGCTGAACTCTGTGTTCAGAAGTTCAACCAAGGCAGACGCAGAGGTCACGTTTGGTAGGATCTTAGCCTAGAATCTCGTTCTGATTCGACAGCTAACAGCTATCTATAAATAGACCCTGGGGTCAAATCAAGAGTCATTCGACTCTTTCCTCTGTTCTTCTGCGAAAGGCTTAACGAAAATTTTTTGTTTTAAACTCCAGCGAATCTTGTTCACCTTCTCCGATCGTCGTTCTTCATGGCACCCAGAAAGAAGACTATCTCTCATCCTAAGTCTGCTATCTCTGCTACTCCGAGTCCGCTACCAACTCCGATCATTAGCGGCGTTACAGCTTAGGCAGGTGTGCCGCCACTGCGAACTCCTCTCGTCGATGGTGAGTGCCAACTTTTGTGGTAGCCAAACTTGCTTCGACAAGTTTTGATCAACAAGGAAACTCGTTCTAATGTTGTGACGCAGAGTCGGACATCTGCGTTTGGAATTTGAAGTGCTAGATCCGACTTCTGTGTTAAAAAAAATATTTAATGCAGGGTCTGAACCGTGTATTTGAATGTTTAACGAAGGATTTGACCTCTGTGTTTCATTATTCTAACGCAGAGTTTGAACCGTGCGTTTGAATGCTTAACACAGGATTTGACCTCTGCATTTCACTATTCTAACGCAGAGATTGAACCGTGTGTTTGAATGCTTAACGCATGATTTGACCTCTGCGTTTCACTATTCTAACGTAGGGTTTGGACTCTGTGTTAAAATATTTGACGCAAAGTCTGTGCTCTGCATATGACCTCTTTCTCAAGGAGTTCAACCTCTGTAATTAAGTTAGTCCTCTTTCGTTTTGTTTTCATGCTAGCTGATTGAGTGCCTTACACCTACGAACCTCTCACTTTTCGTCATTACTTTGGGCGTGAGGGCGGTGTGGATTTGAACATGTAATTTAATCTACGTCAGGAACTCCCAGTTTTTCAAGATGCTGACAAAGAATGTGTCACTCTAATTACCCAAGCTAGCCTGGCTGTACTCATGATTTTAGTTACAGATGCCAAGTTTGAAACTAAATCTCGTAAGAAATTCATCAAGCTAGCATTTTTGTTTGGAGACCATGTTGTCATCCAGAAAGAAATCGTACATGGTGGACATTACAAGTGGTTGAGGCAAATAGGGGATCACCGCCTCTTTCTTCCTGAGATGCATAGGATGTTCCCTATCTCCTATTATCAATGTGCCTCCGTCTCCCGACATATGAATTGGGACCTTGTTAGAGAGCAGGATGGGGTAGCCATTGGGGCTATGACTTATACAGACGTACACATCGTAGGTTATAACCGACAGGTGTCAGCTTTAGAGCCATGCTTATTCTCAAGGGGATACCCTGTAGGAGAAACAACTAGTCCATCCAACACCTTCATGCGGAGATTTTTGGCTATGAATGTGGACTTCCCTTCTTCAGTATTTAGAACTCCCGGATGGATACATTCCGCAAAAGCATGAGGGTGGACAAGGATGACAGAATTTGTGCTGACAGAGTTAGAGGGGCCGCTAGCTCGATCTGGACTCGGCTACCCTATAATGGTTACCAGATATGGCATTGATTACAACCATTATAATTTTTATGCTATTCTGGAGAGATACAACCCAGAGACGTGTATATTCTTTACTCCAGTAGGGGAATTAGGATTTTCTCTCCACGAAATGTATGACGTTTCCGGTCTTCCCTTTGGAGATTTACCCTATGAAGAGTTCATCCCAGGATCGAATGAGCTTAGGATTTTGAAGGGGACAAACCCTGAGGTCTATGACACCCTATGGGAAGTGATGTGTTATTTTCAAATCTGCACTCAACTGACGAGGACACGAGGACGTGGCATAAAGCAACTGTCCTGTGCTGAATATCTCTTTTAGAATTTATCTCACAAAATTGTTGTTGTGTCTCGTTGGAATGTAAGCTCCCCTGAGACCATTCAAGCTTTGATCAATGATGTCACTATTCATTATGTCAATGAGGGATTAGAAGATGGTTTCCTGCTCAGACTGAATTTGAAAGCTTCCATCATCAAGCTACCACTCCCATTTCTGACATGGCCTTGCTGGCAGGTTTTTTCATGTTATGGCTGAAATGGTGTGTCTTCCCCACCAGGCCAATAGACATTGTAGTAGTAGAAGTAGTCTACCCAGCTGTTCTCTTAGCCCATGGGAGGCCCATGAATTTACTTTCGGCTATGACATGCTGTTTGCAGCATGGTTTAAGGGAGTTGTGCCTCGAATTCATTCAGGTGAAAGAGACAGCCACCAGAGAGAAGAAAAACCTTGATAACTCCTAATCCTCGAGTACCCTTACCGTATACTTATCTGATGACATGGTATGTATCCCATTGTCCTCGTTTAATGAGTGCACCATCTTCCTCGGACGACAGATTCGTCCCCTTCTTGAAGAGATTGGAAGAAGCTACCTGGGAGGGTACTTATGTAGTACGGGTTCCTCAAATTTTGTCGAGAGACCTCAACTATCAGATATTCCGCTGCTTCCCAGACTATGAAGGCGCGCGGGCGAGCGGGGGGGGTTATGGATAGGTATTTCAAGACACAGTTGGCACGAATGGTTTCAATCGATTAGACGGAGGAGTTTTCCACTGTTTACTTAACATTAGACCGGGTTATCTCCTTCTCAGGCAAAATGAGAAATACATAATTGAGCGTACCAACCGTACAAGTTCGCTCGACAGTTTGTGTACGATCAATTATACATTGGGAATCCACGGGGTCAGCTTGTAGTTGTTTGTAATCTATATGAAGGAGCTCGAGCCCGGTACTATTCTACAGCAGGCTGCACTGGAGCTATATTCAGGTTACCTCACAAGACGCCTAATTCTCTCCTCTCCATGGCTTTCTGCAATTGGTATCATACGGCTTCTAAGATGCCTGAGTATAGGATGAATTTGTCTGGCTTACGGGAAATTAGAAGAATGTACTCATCTGGAAGAGGATCCCGAGTATCTCGTCTGAAAGGAATTTGCGAATTCTTGTCTTATGAGGATGAAGCTAAAGAAGAAGAAGGGGACCTAGGATTAGAGAGCTCTCCAGCAGTAAGTCCTAGGGCTGCCGAAACTCTGAGAACAAGGGCAGTTGGAAAATGGGCTCTTACTGAGGAGGAAGTAGTTCAGTATGAGAAATGTACTCGGAGAAAATTATTAATAGACTCTCCTCCTTAAAAATTAATGGCGGATGCTTTTAAATCCACTGGGGGAGAGGAAAAACAAGAATCTGCTGCTGCAAGTCGTCCCCTTCGCACTGGACTTCACTCCAGGGGTCATGCGTTATCAAGCAAATTTTCTTCCTATCATCCATCGGACCAGGAAGAAGGCGAGGATGAATTGTTTATTGGGGATGCAGAGTCTTTCCCCATAATAGACCCTTCTATTTCACCATTTTTGGATCAAGCCTCAGATGCCATTCTTCCAATTGTAGGGGTGATGCTTTTAGCATCTCAATCTGAAGGGGTTAGGCCTCCCGCAGACGAACCTACAGTGGCCGAGTTTGAAAAGCCTAGCGAAAATCAGTCTCCTACCGCCTCGGCGTTATTACCACCTATGGGGGCTACTTTCCCTAGCCCGACAACAGGCATAATGGCTAAAGCAGATGCAACCGTGAGTTCTCCTAGACCTTCAGCTGTAGATGATGATGAAGAAGTGGATTATGAGACCTCTTCCCACGGTGACGATACTGATGGGGAGGAAAGTGATAGTGGCGATAATCTTAGTGATTGGGCTATTCCACCACCGTTCTCTTCTAACAAAGCGTCGGCCTATGTCTCTCCTTCCCCTATTGGAAAATATTACTCACTCTGGTCTTTCTGATATTTTTCTTTTTGTATACTAACTGCTTTTTTGTGTAGGCTCTCCAACTCGTGAGGCCGTTGACACGATCTTGCCTCTCGACCAACAGGCAACAGCTACTTCTCTCCCAGAACCAACACAGACAACGACAACTTCTTTGCAAGAGAAATCCCCTCCGTTAATGATTTCTCTCAAACCTGCAGAGACGGAGAGTATGCTAAGCTTAGCCCTGGCGGGGGCGCTCATGGTTCTCCCTTCAAGTCCTTCACAATTGGATGTTGCAATGGCTTCTCCAGCTTCTTCACGATCATCACCAACCGTTCTTGCACTGAGATCTACAACTTCCGGAGCCCCAGCGATGTCCTCTGTTGCTTCTCTAAGTCTGGTGATCATTCCTTCCATGCTTAAAACCCTTATGAGGCAATTAGAGGACATGATGAAGATAACGATTGAGGAAGTTAGCTGGACGAGCTTCATTTGATTCTTTCAGGCCGATACTCGTAAACTATCTGAGCAGTATCCAATATGTGGACAACGCTCAATGGTTTCGTCACTGCTCAAATAATGTCTCTCGATTGGAAAAGAACTTGAAAGCTTTAGAGGAACTGCGCTGTGCTGATCTTACCACTCAGATTACATCAACATTTGCTGATTTCTAGGCTGAAGTAGCCCACAAGTACGAAGTTTTTCAACAAAATGTAGCTGAAAGAAAACTTGAAATTTCATTCTTGCAGGGGCAATGTGTTAAAAAAACAACATGGTTGCTTCTAACACTGCTAAACAGAAGTCTCGAGCGGAGATCGATCGATTAGAGGTGGAATTGGCCCGACACAAGGCTGAGCTTGGTCGAGAGGAAGAAATCCTAAAAAAGCACACAGTTGAAAGCGTGAAGACCTACGCCACGTATTGCTCATCGATCCAATCTCTTGAATTTGCCCAAAAGGAAGCTGCCACGGCGATGCCAGATGAGCATGAACTTAAGAAGAAAGCTGAAATAATGGTACAAGCCGCTCATGAAGAGAAACTTTCTGCTATCAAGTCCCGGCTCGCATCTTTTAATTTTATGGACCCAGAGGCTTAACTATGTATTGCTCTTTTTGTTTGATAAGAACAAGGCTTTGCATCACTTCTTAATATTTTTGAATAAAATAAAAAGAAAATGATTTTGGCTTTTCCTTATTTATTGCACGTGTATATTCTAACTTGAAGCAATAAAATTATCTGAGAAATGTCATAATAGGCTTGATTTAGAAAATTCTCTTTATTATCATTTAAGATAATTCTAGAAAACTTTCATCTACTAGGGATAAGAACTTGTCATTATCTTAGGGTAAGACTGGCCAAGATAATTATTCATGTGTTATATTTTTGCTTTATACACTGAAAGAAATTCATAAGTGTCAGAGGTATGGTATTAACTTGACTTGAATTTCTACATGGAGTGATGTTCAAAAAATTTCCTTGTTACTACCAGGGACAATTCTGGAAAGGGTTTGACCCGCTGGGAATTTTATAAGAACGCTTGTTATTCTTATGTGGAGGAATAAAAAGGTTCAAATGGGCGGTCTTGAACTGTTAGAGGTATGATGTTAACGGAATAAGAAGAATATTACGATCGGGATAATTTTGAGGACTTATCGTTCTATTGAAGAGAGTCGATAAGTGGATTTGTCAGAGGTGTGATATTAACATGACAGGAAAAATGTTGCGATCGGGGCAATTTTGAGGACATATTGCTCTATTGAAGAGAGTCGATAAGTGGATTTGTCAGAGGCGTGATATTAACGTGACAGGAAAATGTTACGATCATGGTAATTTTGAGGACCTATCGCTCTATTAAAGAGAATCGATAAGTGGATTTGTCAGAGGTGTGATATTAACGTGACAGGAAAAATGTTACGATCGGGGTAATTTTGAGGACCTATCACTCTATTGAAGAGAGTTGATAAGTAGATTTGTCAGAGTTATGATATTAACGTGACAGGAAAAATGTTGAACAAGATTTCGGGGGACTTAGCGTCTCGCTGGGGAGAATTCCCTCGTGGTTTATCATCAGAGTAGGGATGACAAAATGGACCCAAAACTAATTGCCTACTCATACCCACCCGCCAAATGAACCATCCAAACCCACCATTTAGTTAAATGAGCCATAAATGGGTGGGTATAGTTTCTATTAAAGATAAATGGGTCATTAATGGGTGGGTTATTACCCACCCATTTGCCCATTTAGATGGATATTGTTTTAAAAACACCCTCAACGCTGCAACAATTACAAAACTTATTTTAAAAAGTTAAAAATTATAGAAAACACTTAAAATGACTAACACCCCCTTAAAAATTTAAGATTTACAAAAAATACCCTCAAAGTTTAAAATATTATAAAAACATCCTCAAGAGTTAAAAATTATAAAAAAACCTATTAAAATTTTCTAACCTCACAGATAACACATGAAATTCAAAAATTACCAACAGCCCCCTGAAATTTTATAATTTATAAAAACTACCCTTAAAAGTTGTATAAAATGAGAAAAACACCCTCAAGACTTCAAAATTATCAAACAGTCTTAGAGTTTTCTAAACTTGCAAATGACACATGAAATCTAAAAAAATTCAATAGTCCCCTATAAATTTAAAATTTGTAATTAACATCCTTAAAGTTTTAAATTTTTAGAAAAATACCCTCTATAGTTTAGAATTACAAAACCATCATGAAATTTCAAAACCTACAAATGACACATGATATCCAAAAATTACTAGCAACCCCCTATAAATTTATAATTTACAAAAAGCACCCTAAAAGTTTAAAAATTGCAAAAAAGCACCCTCAAGAGTTCAAAACTACAAAACAATCTTAGGATTTTCTAAACTTGCAAATGACACATGAAATCTAAAAAATTTCGGTAGTCCCCTATAAATATTGAATTTTCAAATAACACCCTCAAACTTATAAAAATTGTAAAAAACACCCTCAATGATATATAAATATAAAAAGTAGGTGCTCACAATTCTTCGTCGGTAGGAGATATATGCGTGTGTAGGATCTTTTCAGTACCTCGTCAAGATTTAACTGCTGCATATATAGTTGGTCTTTGATGCCTACATGACTTTCCTTTTGGAGGAACCCGTCTCATATTCTTAATTTAATGTTAAGGTTAGGTACTTTTGCTACGTGTGGATATTGGAGAATGCACGAGAATTTGGTTAAGGTTTTGGTTAATCACTATATGATATAATGTTTTAGTAAAATATTATATCTTTGTCTTTCAACTCCCAGTAGTGAATAAAAGAAGTAATCAATTTATTAATTTTTTTTCTTACATCAGTTCAAGCATTGGCTTGAGAGAAGAAAGGGATTTTTGTGAGTTCTTATGAGTTTTGGTCCTTTTCAATAATAGGGAGTGGTTTGCTAAGCGTACTGGTGCAAGGTTGATGATTGTGGTTCATTTAAGAATGTGGAGCACAAAACCCTCTAAAAGTTTGCAGAACCCCCTGAAAGTTTGTAGAAACCCCCTTGAAAGTTTACAGAAAACCCCGCTGAAAGTTTGCCAAAACCCCCTGAAAGTTTGCAAAATCCCCCTGAAAGTTGCAAAAAACCCCCTAAAAGTTTGTAGAAAACCCCCTAAAAGTTTATAGAAAACCCCCTAAAAGTTTGCAGAATACCCTCCTGAAAGTTTGCCAAAACCCCCTGAAAGTTTACAAGTAGATCCCTGAAACTTACATATATATAGAAGCATTATAATCATAACTAAATGGGTTATTGGGTCACCCATGAATCATCCATTTAGTAAATGGGTGGTTAAGAATGTGGTCAAAAATGCTAAATGGGTTATTGGGTCACCCATGAATCACCCATTCAGAATTACACGGTTCAAGAAGCATTATAATCATAACTAAATGCTAAATGGGTCATAAATGGTCAAGTGGTCAAAAATGTGTCCACCCATTTATGACCCAACCAAGACCCAACCAAAACCATCCATTTGACATCCCTACATCAGAGCGATGACTTGTGATACTTATGATTTGAACAAGATTTTGAGAATTAACGTCTCGCTGTGGAGAATTGCTAAATGTGTTTATCACCAAACGCGACAAATTTTGGTATTTGTGATTTAAGAAAGGTTTAAAAATTTTATCACTCTGTTGAAGAGAGTTGATAAATTGGTTAGTTACTACTTTGTTGGGGAGAGTTAGTAAATTGATCATGATTTGAGTGATTTTGGAGACTTATCGTTCTATTGACGAGAATCGATAAGTTGAATTTAATAGAGGAATTGTCATCGCATTGGGAGTGACGCAAGTTAAATTCAAACCCTGTGAGGGATGATGATTGTCGGAAGTGTAGAATTACTCTAACGAGAGTTTAGTCAACTAAAATAATTTAGATTCTACTAAGATGATACAGAGGTTAAACAACACTCTGTGGAGAAAATTCATAAACTTAGGGCATAAGTGTCATGTTTGAAAACGCAAGGGGTGGACCCTTTGTTTAGAATAATTACAACGCAAAGGTGAACTTTGCGTTTGAGATTTGAAACGCAAAGTTAAGAATTCTCATAACGCAGGTCTGGGCCTAACATTTGGGAATTTGAACGTAGAGGTGAACTCTGTGTTAAGGTTAAATTCCAAAAGACTTTTATCCATTAACGCTGAAGATAGCGTTTCTAAAAATGGTTGGAATTCTCTCTTAGAATCTCGAACTGATTTAACAGCTTGATGGCTGTTATAAATAGACCTGTATGGTCACATCAAGAGTCACTTGACTCTTTCTACTTTCGGCTTGATTCCAAGAACGAGGGTTCTCGTTTAATTTCAATAGAATCTCCGGCGATCTTCATCTTCTTCGGTCAATTGCATCAATGGCGCCAAGAAGGATGAGCTCTAACTTCAAGAAGGTCGTTGGAGCGACTTCAGAAACGTCGTCGACAGGGGATGTCGGTGGTGTTCTTGTTCCTGCGGGCACGTCCTCTTTGCCATCATTGTCGCGTGGGCCTTCCTACCGTGGTAGGTGGTTATTACAATAACTTGTTTTGACAAGTTTTCTGAAAAAACCCTCGATGGGTTCTTGACAACGAGGAAGATGACTCGTTTCTGTTTAATGAAAACGCAGAGTTGGGATTCTGCGTTCATTATGAAACACGGTTCTAACTCCTACGTTTGAGCTCTAAACGTTGTTTTTGACCTTTGCGTTCAAGTTTTACAACGCATGTCCATGACCTCTGTGTTTGAGATTTATAATATAAGGTTGACCATTGTGTTTAAGAATTAACACATAGGGTCTGACCTCTATGTTTTTGATCCGTTCTTTTAGATTCATGTCAACAACTTGCTTTACTTGCTACTTTTTTTGCTTTTGATTTTGTAGTATTCTTTCCGAACGTGCCGCTTTTGCAAGAACATCATTTTAGGTATATTGGCGGCCCTAACATGAATGAAGTTTCTAGTCTTCACAGAAGAATTCTGTTGTGCACTTTCCCTGACTCGGAGAGAACGCGCATGATCAGATTCCCCAGATGCTCTACTCTCAGAACTTTGATCACTGACTTGGACATGGAGACTCCTACCGGTCGTGATCAGTTCCCTAAACTGGCGTTCATATACGAAGATTATATAGCAGCCGATGACAGTCTTATACATGCAGAAGATTCAAAGCTGTTACGAAGAGTCGATGACCGCTTTCTCTTTCTCCCAAATATGAAGAGGATGTATGCACTCTCCTACTTTTTGAACATTAGCTGTCACCAAGGTTTGACTTTTGATCTATTCAGCGAGAAGGAAAATGTGTCGTTTGGATTTGGCCGACAAGCTCACACACAAATTGAAGGACAACTGAAGGGTTTGAGACCTGGCCGATTTGAGAAAAAGATCTTGCTCAGGAAGTGCCACTTCCAGCTGTTTGCGGTGAAAGTTAATATCTTTATTACTGAATCATTACACGTTTATTGATTACAGATTCAAAGTAAAATTAGTCTTTTTATAGGATTTTTTTACACAATAAAAATAAAAAAAATATAAATCTCTTCAAACAAACGCAACGGGTGTTTATCGCCCGCTGCTTGCGTGGGATCTTGACCTGTGATGGGGACGTTGATATCCGTGGACCACCAAATGATCAGATCAGATCTGAAGCTTCGTTGATTCGCGAAGGAATCAAGAAACCAAAGCAGTTATCTCGACAACGGCGAGATAACCACTCTTCTCGAGATCACCGCAACGGGGCGATCTCAAGGAAGGAACCGGGAAGTGTAGATCTGATGATCTCCTCTTCTTTATGCTGACAAACTCGATCCGATCTCTCCTCTTCCTCTCTAAAATTCATAGCTCTTCAGTCCTTAATTCGGCAGGGCTTCGCCGACGCTCGAGAATTCCAGATCTCAAAAAATAAAGGTCCTGAGGCTGTATTTATAGGCTTCAGGACCTCTGTTTTTGGATAAGAATGGTCGATTCCATCTTATCTTCAGTTGAAACCACTTAACCACGTCATCAGATCAGTTGGAGCAAATCCAAGCAGTTAACGATTAAAAAAAACCGTCGAAAACAACCAAAATCAGCATTTTCGTGTTGCAGACACTTATGAGTGTCTCGGCCAGACACTTATGAGTGTCTCGGTGTGGCCAAGACACTTACAAGTGTCTCGGCCAAGCCGAGACACTTTGAAGTGTCAAGCTGAGACACTTGGGAGTGTCTTGGTTTGGTTTTTTTTTGTTTATTGGTGTGTCGAGTTTGTTTCCACCGTATATTCGTGGTCCGAATTCAGAATTACACGGGTCAAGATGCGTCGGAAAGCTCCGTTAAAAGACGCAACGAGGAGATCTATGGACTCCCATGATTGAATCATATGTGGAGTAAATGGGATACGAGGGGTGCTCCGTCTTTCGTAAATGACGCGATGCTCCCGATCAGCTCTTATTTTCGTTGTTCCAAAGTTTCCTTGCTTCGTATTATCTGTCGACTAACTTTATGTGTTTTTCGTCATCAAATAAGCTTCTGTAACTCTAATAATGATGTTCATCATCTTCTCTCTGTTTCGAACCGTGTGCGGGGACCTATAGGCAATTTTTGATGCCTACAGATACCCCCTCTAAAGTGTTTTAGTCTTGTTTCATTTATAGATGAGCCTAAAATACTTTGGATATGATCGGTCCAACCTTCAGTCGGTGTAAAAGGACTTGTTAGCTTCGATTCTTGACTCGTTCAATTTTCAATCTATTCGATGTTTTGAAAAATAGCTGAAGTTCTCCCGGCGCTGCGTTTATCATCTAGCCGTCATCGAAGTCTTGAATCAAAACCGATGAGTTGATTTTGGCTCGTGCTGTCGAGTTAACTTTGAACTGACTACCTCTGCCATAATATATTGGCTTAAGGTTACGCATTGGACGGCGTTGTTTTGGATCGCCCAGCGTTGACTTTTCGTTACAACGCGTTGTCCTGCATTGACCTAGGGTTACGCGTTGACCGACGTTAACATAGGATTTCGGATCGCTCGCTGTTAACATGATTTATACTCGTACGTTTGCTGGAGTATACACAGTTTAAGCTCTTAAGGTATTGGAGCATGGCGGTCCTAATAGTTAAGGCTATAGGACCAACTGTTAAAGCTGATTCGTCTGTAGATATGGATCTTATCCCGAAGTCGTTGGATGCTCAAGTCACGAGACCAACTAATGAAGCTGATGCATCAATGACTCGTATTTATAGAATTTTTGGTAAATTCTTAGCCATCAACGGGTTTGATTAGCCTTTACCGACTACCGTTTGAGTCGGGCTAGCATGCGAATTGTTTAAGTCCGTTCCGCATGTGATGTTGTGCTAAAAGAGTTAACTCTTTTAGTGCTACGATATTGAATACGTAAACTTTGTTTTTCTTACGGGAATAGACTACCTGGCAACGCATGTTAGGCGTTGACTTATTCCTTCTTAGGATTCGAGATAAAAATACCCAGACTTGAATTATGGTGTTTTTTTAATCGGTGAAAGACTAAACTAGCAACGCGTCTTAGGCGTTGATTTATCCCTACTTAGGATTCGAGATAAAATTCCCCGTGCGTATAAGGCACGGATTACGGATTTGAAGGATGGTGTCGAAAAATAGGAGAGGAAGAATTTTATATTCTATCTCCCAAAACTAAAGAGGAAGAATTTTATATTCTATCTCCAGTTGCTAAGGAAACTCAAAGTGGGATCTCCACCCTAAGAATTCGAAAAAGTGAAACTAAGAGTGGGATCTCCACTCCGAGAATCAGAAAGATTCAAGCAACCCTAACTTTTATAGGATTGGTTGCTTAATCCAAGAAAAGAATTCCTCATTTATTGAGGTAAAATTCCGATTTCCGCCCTAACTTTTATAGGTTTGGTCGAATAGGAAAAGATGGAAGTCTTTCGCTTATCGAAAGGGGCATTCTAGTCTTTGTCCTAACTATCTGCATGTTTGACCAAGTGAGGTTGGAGGCAATCCTAACTTTTATAGATTTGATTGCTCAAATTAAAAGTGGACCTCTCGTTCATGGAAGGAATCGAGAGGGGATTTTGGTTGTGGTCCTAACTGTTTAAAGGTTTGACCAAGTAGTCAGTGGGAGTGGGAGTACAAATCACAATGGGAGTATTAACTTATACAAGTCGCTCAGAGGGGGTTCCTGGTGTTAAGTGACAAATGCTTATCATGAAAGGGTTTGATAATCATTAATGACCAGGAGATTAAAATTCTGAATACTAAGTCCGGACTCTAACAATGAGAATGTTGAGTGCACAGACGTAGCGGGAGTTTGAGTGAGAGTTTCTTATTCATCACCTTCTTATAGTGACTGGGTTATCCCTAAGAATACACTATATAGAATTCTCTCAGGAACTTCTCGTTACATGAATTATTCACCCCCAGCTTTTTTCGCGAAACTAGGTCTAACATTATACTCAGTTGCCTGACCGGGTTATCCTTAAGAATACCAGGCATGGCACTTTCCAGGAACTTCTCGTGAAAGAAAGAAAACAGTTTAGACTCATATACCTATTGGAGTGTCAGGGAGCAGTTTAACCTCTTATACCGGTTGGAGGATTGAGAAGAAGTTTATACTCGTATACTCTTCAGAGTGTCGGAAGGAGTAGTTTATACTCTTATACTTTTCGAAGTGTCGGAAGGAGTAGTTTATACTCTTATACTTCAGAGCTCGGAAGGAGCAGTTTATACTCTTATACTTGTCGGAGTGTCGGAAGGAGCAGTTTATACTCTTATACTTGTCGGAGTGTCGGAAGGAGCTGTTTATACTCTTATACTTATCGGAGTGGTGCACCGTCATTCGGCTTATTCTAGCTTTATGGCGCCAGAGTCGATTAGAGATTGAATCTTGTTCTTTAGACCGAAACAAATCTTAGTAGGATGGAGAACCCTCCTGTGATACGCATAGTAGTTTGGGTCCGTAATCCTCTTAGCTCCCTCCTGATCTTTAATAGGTGGTAGCTCAATCTCACCGTTATTCAGGAGGTACTTGAAAATATCTGGAACTTCCTCATCCTTGAAAGAATACTCTTTTTGGAGTCCCGGATCTGGAGCCCTTTGCTGCTTTTGAGGTTGTTGTTGTGACGTCTGATTATTATCACTAGCAACCGCAGGCGTTGACTGTTGCCTTCTTTCAATATTCTTCCTTCTGAGGAAGCGTTCGGCTTGTTCGCTATGTATCTTCAAATCTTTCTAAGTCTTGGACGAGTTTAATCCTATAACTCCCAACACGTCCAAAGAGAAATTGTTGTGGCAAGTTTGTAGGATGAATTCCTCCGTGATCGGATCTCGGCAATTTATCGCCTTGTTCCGGAAGCGTTTAACAAAGTCGGCGACTATTTCTCCATCTTTTTGCTTCTCATCGAATAGTGTCCTGATGGATACCTCGGTGTCGTCATCAAAGAAGTTGCCGAGGAATGAGCTCTCCATATCGTCCCAGCTGTTGATGCTTCTAGGCTTGAGACGGTGGTACCAATCGAAGGCAGGCCCATGAATGGTGCCAACGAATGACCGAACCATCAATGCTTCATTGTCGGATATCATGCCCAAGTAGGACTTGAAGTAGATCAAATGTTGAGTGGGCAAGCCCCTCCCTTCAAACGGCATGAAGTTGATCAGGTTAAATTTGACCGGATACGGGATCGACTCCCACTCTCTCGGGTAAGGACACGAAATGTCGATCTTCTTTACCTCTCGAGCAGACATCAGAGCATTGATTTTGCTCTCGAGATCCTTCACCTTTTAATCCTCATCTATATCATGCTTCAGACGATTTCTGAGAGAAACAATGGGACCACCCCCAGCATTGTTATCTTCGGTTGGACCACCCCCAGCGTTATTATTATCGGGAGGGATATCAATGTTGATAGTCTCATCCGATTTTAGATCACTATCTATTGTATTGACTTGTTCTACTGCAATGTTGCGATGACTGGATTCGCCAATCTGTCTTGATAAAGCTTGAAGTTGCATGTCATGTAACTCCCTCATTCGTTGTATGTTCAGTTCTATTTCAACCTTAAACTCTTCTTTCTGCTTAGCGATAGCATTTTCGATCATCTGAGTTATTTAGTCAGGAGTGATGGTGAGCGAGATTGCCCTGGGCTGGATACAGTAGCATTTGAATCAATTGCGGAGCAAGCGTCTGACGCTTCGTCATCTGAGGATAATCCTCTATTCATCCTTTGATAATCCCTTCGTCTAGTAGTTCTCGATCACAAACAAGTTAGATGATGTGATATGAGAGATTAGAATTAGAAGGTCGAATAGACTTTTCCTTATCAGCCATGTTGATGGTGACCGCGGATTGTTTAGGTCCTATAGCATCTAGCTGGAGCCGAGACATTAATTGAGCTATTACCGAATTGTCTCTTCTTCCTGGAGAAAAGTTAGGGCTGGACCCGCTTGAAACCATCGGAGACTTTTCCTAGTTGACCATGTTAATGGTAACTTCTGAGAATTCATCATCTCGAATGACCGATCTTCTTTTGTGAAAACGCCTTGATTTGGGTTTTGACGCTTCAGAGGAAAGCCTTTGGAACACTGAGACCCTCTGTGGAGCGGTCTTAGGGTGGCTACACGCTGATAATACTGTCCTGATAAGTCTGGCACATGGACAATGACAATCCATCTCCCGGGTACATCTTTTTTGAGATTTATTCGTCCGATAGTACAACTCATCGACGTTACGATCAGAGCAAACTATCGGCTGTTGGTTTGATTCCTCAGATAGAACGTTGTCGTCTGTTCGGCGCGTCTTTTTCTGAATAGGTAGCACTTTATTGGCTTTAGCAGGAGTCACACGTTTGGAATCATACCCGTGTGAAGATAAAATTTTAACGGGCTCCTGGTTTTGTGCAGGCATCTCCATGCGGGTAATTACGGGAATCAACTTTTTAGGATGTCGCGTACGACCCCCCAGTCTGGATGGTTGCTTGGGGTTCCTTCAACGGTCCTAACCGTTCCTTAAAAGGCACTTTGCCTTGATCTTCGTGTAAAGGATCTAGGCGACCCTTTAACGGAATTCTAAATTCGGAGAGGTCCACGTCGCCGTAGGGTTTCCCTAAAGGTGTGGTGACAGAAGGAGTGGGATCCGAAGTTAACGAAGGCTGGGGAGCAACGTTGCTTGCTTTTGCCTTAGGCGTTGATTTGGCCTTTGGCATCCAAATTTATTTGGATCTCGGCGATCTCTTAACCGCCTCCTCCTTTTGCATCTCTTGTGCTTTTCGCAGAAGGATCTGGTCATGCGTAAGAAGTACACGATGCTTCTGAATGCGCTCCTCAAGAGCGGAACGGTTCTGTTTGACATGAACCCTGTAGGCGTCAAAAATTGCCTATAGGTCCCCGAATACAGCTCGAAATAGTAAGAAGACAACAAAAGTTGATATATGAGTCTAAAAGGATTATCTCATGCTGACGTGCGCATGAAACGAAGCGGCGAACCGAGTGGTCTGTGCGATCATCAATCAGCTCACGCGCGTCAATCAGTTCGTGCACGTTAGTTAATACGCGCTCGTCAATCAGCTCGCGCGCGTCGGTCAACACGCGTGCGTCAATCAGCTCGCATGCGTCGGTCAACACACGCGTGTCAATTAGTTCGTGTGCATTGGTTAACACGCGCACGTCAATTAGCTCGCACGCTTCGGTCAACACGCGTGTGTCAATCAGTTCGTGCGCGTCGATCAACACACACACGTCAACCAACACGCATTCGACGATCAGTCCTGCAACGAAGCGTATAAGTCAACAAGACGATCAATTTTGCAAAACAGTGGAGAATACAAGTCCCGAAAAAACCGAAAAACACCAAAGGACTCAGATAAAACGCTAAAACCCCGCGTCCGCGCGGGTCGGACCGCGCCGACCTACGACCACGCGGGTCGGACCAAGTCGACCCGTGCCCGTGCGGGTCGGCCTAGTCTGACCCGTAGCGGCACGGGTCGGACCGAGCCGACCTGCGGCGGTGCGAGTCGGACCGAGCCGACCCGCGCCCCTCGCGGGTCAACGGTGTTTTTCGCGCAGTTTTGACCCGAAAATATATTTTTGGTGGTTTCAACGGGTTTTTATGAGATCTTCTCAGTTCCGGAGATTCCTAACTGCCTAAATCCTATCTCTAAACATGGTTAATTAGTTATTCACTGAAGATAAGGAGAAATCTATCATTTTTATCCATATACCCGTATCCGGAGCCCTATAAATACAAACCTAGGGGCCTCCTTTCAGATGGGGCGATTTATTATCAAGACGAGAAGGTACTGTCGAATTCCAGAGCTAAGAGTCACGAATTTCAGCGAGGGTTAGCAAGATCCTGGTGAACTCCAGCATAAAGAATGAGCTATTCTAAGGATCTGAATCCCGTACGTCCATTCCTTGAGATTAGGTTTTATCTTAATCTCGAGAAGAGCTACTGATTTTACTTGGTCAATTTCAGCGCTTCAATCAAATACTCCCTCGGTGAAGGTGAAGCTCTGCCTAATTTTCCATCAATTGGATCCAGATCTAAGGCGGTCCACGGCTATCAAAATCCCCAGCACAGGAAAAGATCCCGCACAAGCAGAAGACTGATAAACGATCTCCCTGCGTTTGTTTTGACGAGAGTAGTAATTTTTATTTTCATCATGTAATAGTCTTATAAAAAGACTATCTTTTTATGTATTCATTGTAACGACTGAAGTTGTAATGAATACCGTAATGAATATATCAACTTTCGACCCAAACAAACTGGCAACCATAGTGGGAGCCAACGGTCTCGTTGCCAAGGCTGTCGTGTCGCAACCGATGATTAAGATCTCCGTTGAAGAAGTGGTCAAATACGAGTTCAACCAGTGGAAATACGAGGAATATATGTCGTCCTCCTCCTCTAGATCCTCTGCCCTTCTCAAGCGTAGGAAGATCAAGACCCCCGTTGCTGCTGTCCTCTCGCTTTGCAACGCCCCTCTGGCTTCCAACGAGGCCAGATCTACAGATCTGAACTCCTCCTCAATCAAGGAGTTGAGTACTAAATGCGCGCCAATCCTATCGAAGAGGGCACATCAAAGGCGACGTCAACGCCTCGCGTGTCAGCTTGCTAAGGCTTTGGAGCCGATAGACGGGATCCGTTACACGACGGATCTAAAATTCAAGGAGCATCAAGCGACCCAACAGTGAGCAAACGCCCTCTCCTCCAAATCATCAACAAGTTAATGGATTCAAGTCAAAAGGATCCGTTCAACTCTAGAGGAGCGAATCCAGAAGCGCCGTGCGCTTGCGCGCGTGCGAATTCTTGTGCAAAAGGCACAAAAGATGCAGAAGAAGGACATAGCTAAGAAACAACTAAGACTGCATCAAACTTGGAGGCCAAAATTCAAGACGGCAGCCGAAGAGATCGAAAATTGTGGGTCACTCAGAACCGACCCTCCAAGCCGCGGGTCACCCAGATCTAACCCTCCTGCTCGCGGGTCACCCAGATCCGACCCTCCTGCTTTCGGGTCACCCAGATCCGACCCTCCTGATCGTGGGTCACCCAGATCCGACCTTCCTGCTCGCGGATCACTCAGAACTGACCCTCTAAGATGCGGGTCACCTAGATCCGACCCTCCTGCTCGTGGGTCACCCAGATCCGACCCTTCTGCTCGCGGGTCATCCAGATCCGATCCTCCTGCTCTGAGTCACCCAGATCCGACCCTCCTGCTAGCGGGTCACCCAGATCCGACCCTCCTGCACGCGGGTCACCCGAATCCGACCCTCCAACCCGCGAGTCACTCAAATCTGACCCGCGCTAGGGTCAAGACAGAGGACGTTCTGTACCTGTTTCATCGATCCCTTCGAGTTCCGCACCTACGGTGGAGCACCGCGACAGCGTGGATTTGTCCCGATTTAAGATGAAGATCATGGATCGTCTTGGTCCTTCATATGCGGGTCGAGGCAAAGCTTCGGTCAAAGAACGCTTGGGTTGGGTGATTGAATCCCGGGCAACTACTCAAGCCAGAGGTCGCACATGGAAAACTCCTGTAATTGACCATCTCGGATGGCGAATTAAAGTCCAAGAGCCCGTCAAGAATTCACGCTTACAAATGCGTGACTCTAAACGCGTGACTCTTGAGAACGTCAACAAGATGACAAATCCCCTGAAAGAAATATATTTATCTGACGATGACAACGTTACTCCAGGGAAGTCGTGCCAACACAGGATAGGTTTCTCCGGTCATCTGACCGACGAGTTGTACTATTGGGCTAGGGGTACGAACAAGTCTTGGAAGAGAAATACCTAGGAAATAAAATCTCACTGCCCGTGTGCCGAACTTATTAGGGAAGTATTATCAGCATGTAGCTGCCCCAAGACCGCTCCACAGAGGGTCTCAGTATTCCAAAGGCTTTCCTCGAAAGCGTCAAAAACCAAGCCGAGGTGTTTTCACAAGAAACGATCGGCTGTTCGAGATGACGAACTCTCAGAAGTTACCATCAATATGGTCGATAAGGAAAAGTCCCCGATGATTCCAAGTGTTTCTAGTCTAAACTTTTCTCCAGGAAGAAGAGTCAATTCGGGAATAGCTCGATTGATGTCTCGACTCCAGCTAGAAGCAGTCAGACCTGAACAATTCGCAGTCGCAGTTAATATGGATGATAGAGGAAAGTCAATTCAATCCTCTGGTTCTGATCCTCTCATATCGCATCGTCTAACCTGTTTACGATCGAGAACCATTAGACAAAGGGACTATCAGAGGATGAATCAAGGATTATCCTCGGATGACGAAGTGTCAGATTCTAACTCTGCAGTCGCTTCTGACAATACGGTCTCCAGCCTAGGTCAATCCCACGAGACATTCATGATCAACACCGAGCAAATCGCCAAAATTCTTAAGGATTCTCTAACCAAGCAGAAAGAGGCATTCAAGATTGAAATGGAAATGGCTATGCAACAGATGAAGGAAGAGCATGACCAACAGATTCGAGCTCTGTCCAATCAAATTAGCGAATCCGGCCATCGCAACACTGCTAACCAAGCAGGTAGCGATTCAGATGTGGATGAATGCCTCAATGCTGATAACCCTCCCGTTGACCAAAACACTGGGGGCGGACCCACTAAAGATAACAACGTTGGGGGTGGTTCCACCGAAGATGACAATGCTGGGGGTGGCCGCGTTATTCCTCTTTCAAATCGTTCAAGGCCCGATACAAGCGAGGATGAGAAAATGAAAGATCTCAAGAGCAAAATCAACGCTTTAATGTCTGCTCGAGAGATGAAAAGGACCGGCATTCCATGTCCCTATCCAAGATAATGGGATTTAATAGCATACCCGACGAAGTTCAACCTGATTAACTTCACGCCGTTTGACGAGAAGGGTTTGCCCACTCAACATCTGATCTACTTCAAGTCCCACTTGGGTATGATCTCCGGTAATGAAGCCTTGATGGTTCGGTCATTTGTTGGCACCCTTCGCGGTCCCACCTTCGATTGGTACTGCCATCTCAAGTCTGAAAGCATCAACAGCTGGGATGACCTGGAAAACCTATTCCTCGCTCATTTCTTTGACGATGATGCCGATGTATCAATCAGGACACTCTTCGATGAGAAGAAAGAAGATGACGAGACGATCGACGACTTTGTCAGCGCTTCCGGAATAAAGCGATGAACTGCCGAGATCCGATCACAGAAGACTTTATCCTCCAAACCTGTCACAACAACCTCTCTTTGGACGTGTTGGAAGTTATGTGAGTAGCACCGTCCAACAACTAGAAAGAGTTGAAGGTGCACGGAGAGCGGACCAAACGCTTCCTTAGAAAAAAGCAAGCCGAGAGAAGCCAACCGACGGCTAACCCTCCGAAATCAAATTTCGCCTCCCGTGGTAAAGGAAAAGCACATGCAGCAGCTGTTGATGCTAATCAGATGTCGCAACAGCAACCCCGAAGATAGCAGAAGACTTCGGGGTCGAGACTCCAAAAAGAGTACTCCTTCAAGGACGAAGATGTTCCAACCATCTTTAAATCCCTCCTTGAAAATAACAAGATCAAGCTACCACCTATCACTAATCAGGAGGAAGCTGACAACACTACGGATCCAAAGTACTGTGCGTACCACAGAAAGGTCCTTCATCCCACTAAGGATTGCTTTGCTCTCAAGAATAGCATCCAAACTTTGGTTGAAGCCGGCGTCATAACGCTGGGATAAGCCAGATGAGAACGGCCAAACTCCAAAGAGTATACGAGTATAAACTGCTTCTTAATACTCCAATAGGTATATGAGTCTAAACTGTTTCCTACCTTTGATGAGAAGTTCCTGGATAATTTTTATACGTAATATTCTTAAGGATAACCCGGTTATGTAACTGAGTACAATGTCAGACCTAGTTCTGCAAAGGAAGCTGGGGGTGGATGATTCATGTAACAGAACGTTCTCGGAAGAATGCTACATGTAATTTTCTTAGGGTTAACCTGATTATTACGAACAAAGTGATAAACACTAAACTCTCACTGTGATTTCTAAAAACTCTTTTGCTGAGATGAGATTCGATCACTTTATTGGATAAATATTTCCTCACAAAACTCCCATTGATGTTTGATGACTCACAGTCTTCCACCACAAAATCCCCCATCAATCAGACTAATTAACGGTGAGACCACCAAAATTCTTTTCGGTTGAATCCACTCAAACTTTTGATGCGTCTGTGCATTTAACATTCCCATAGTTAAAGTCCGGACATAGTACTTAGAATTTTAATATCCTGATCATTGATAATTGTCAAACCCCTCCGTGTTAAGTATTTGTCACTTAACACCAGGAACCTCCTCTGAGTGATTTGTATAAGTTAACACTCCCACTGCGATTTGTACTCCCACTCCCACTGTCTACCTAGTCAAACTTCCTACAGTTAGGGCCACAACTAAAATCCCCTCTCGATTCCTCCAATGAACGAGAGGCCCACAAATCGAGCGATCAAATCTTCCTACAGTTAGGATCATCTCAAACCTCTCACTCGGTCAAACCTTCCTATAGTTAGGACCACAACCAAAATCCCCTCTCGATTCTTCCAATGAACAAGAGACCCACAAATCGAGCGATCAAATCTTCCTACAGTTAGGATCGTCTCAAACCTTCCATTCGGTCAAACCTTCCTACAGTTAGGCCCAAAACCAAAATCCCCTCTCGATTCCTCCAATGAACGAGAGGTCCACTTTCAAATCAAGTGATCAAACATTTCTACAGTTAGGGTCACCTCAAACTTCTGCTTAGTCAAACCTTCCTACAGTTAGGGCCAAAATTACAATTCACTCTCGATAAACAAGAAACCTACCTTTAGTTCGATAATCAAACCTTCCGACAGTTAGGATTATCTGAATCTTTTCGATTCTTGGAGTGGAGATCCCACTCTTAGTTTCACCTTCCCAGATTTTGTAAGTGGAGATCCCACTTTGAGTTTCCTTTGGCAATTGGAGATAGAATATGAAATTCTTCCTCTTCAGTTTTGGGAGATAGACTATAAAATTTTTCCTTTCCCACATCGGGTTCATCTTCGCCCCAAGAGAAGACACAATATTTCAATATTATAACTTACCGCGCCTTACATGCGTGGGGAATTTTATCCCGAAGCCTAAGTAGGGATAAGTCAGCGCCTAACACGCGTTATCGGGTAGTCTATTCCTGTGAGAAAGATGAAGTCTACGTATTCAATATCGTAGAACTAAAAGAGTTAACTCTTTTAGTACAACGTCACGTACAGAACGGATTTAAATAATCTGCACGCTAGCCCGACTCAAACAATAGTCGGTAAAGGCTAATCAAACTCGTTGATGGCTAAGAATTTGCCTACAGGTCCCTCTGCGAGATTAAGGAAAGGTCCTATCTTATACAAAGCATTACAGACTCCCCTGTAAAAGACTATTTATACAAACGGTGTGTTTCGCACAATTTTGACCCGAAAATGCGTTTTTGGCGGTTTGGACGGGTTTTCACAAGATCTTCTCAGTTCCAAAGGTTCCTAACTGCCTAAATTCTCTCTCTAAACATGGTTAATCAGTTATTAACTGAAGATAAGGAGAAATCCATCATTCTTATTCACATACCCGCATCCGGAGCCCTATAAATACAAACCTAGGGGCCTCCTTTAAGATGGGGCGATTTATTATCAAGACGAGGAGGTGCTGTCGAATTCCAGAGCCAAGAGTCTGTTAGACCCTAGAGGGGGGGGGTGATTAGGATCTTATGCTAATCTAATCCGATTAAATGCCAATTAAAACTAATTAATAAGTTATCCTAGCAAGTATGAAATATAACAACTATATAAGCTAGGATAAGCAATATAAACAATGAGATATATCCTATATGATAAAATATATATGCAAGGATATACAATAAGATATGTGTAAGGATATGTAAACTAACACAAGGGGTAAACAATTTAAACTAGATAGTGGGCAATATAATCAACAAGCAATATACAAAGGCGATATAAGATATGAACATAAAAGTAAGTGCGCCAATGCAATCACAAACAAATAATATGATTGCGGAGTTCGGTCCCCACGACCTACGTCTCCGCTCCTCACCTCGAAGAGATCTCCACTATCACAACCGGGTTTTCTACGTTCACCCGAACAACGTTTACACCTCATAATACAATCACTATGCAATCACACCTCACACACTAAGTGTTGGTCCTAGCCCGTGTCCTCCTCCTCAAGTGCTCGGTTACAACCTCTCCCTAGGCACGTTAACCGACACCACTCCTCTTGGATTCGACCCCGTCTCTCACCACACACTTCTCTCGGTGTACAAGTGTATTACAAGTGAATCCTCACAATTAGGCTCAATACAAAGTGTTTGTTCTCTACAATGAATGAGAACGAATTATAATCTCACTCTCTAAGATACACAATCCCACATCCCAATTATACTATGAATATAAATACAATAAGCTCAATGGTTGTGTGTGTACAAAGAGATAAATAAAATCAACTAAACTCAATATAAACACTAGCTTAATAAAATGATAATCAAACAATAAAATGTAAAGCTAGATTGAGTTTAGAAAACTTCTCCAATAAATGACAAGAGTGAGAGAGAGATGATTTGAAGCTCAAACACCAAAGATTATCTTCTCAAGCCCTTGTGAAATTATCTTCACAAACCAAACTCTTAAACACACTTAAACCCTTGTTTAAACTTGTTTAAAAACTTTTTTTCATTAACCAAAAAAGTGATCAGCAATGGGGTATTTATACCCTCTAAAGATCTCAGCAAAAACCCAAGTAAAAAGACAGAAACAGCCCCAGCAAATCAGCTCAGGAAATAGCCGTTGGAAAAGCAACGGATCTATTGGCGGTCGATTGAAAATATTTACGGTCGACCACGAAGAACAAAAGACTCGAAGAGCTATTTTGGACAGTCGTCGGTCGACCGGTGCGGTCGACCGATGGAGCTCTCGGTCGACCGGACCGGTCGGCCGACAAACTCTCTGTCGCACACTGACGGCTGAACATATGAGCGGTCGACCGGATCGGTCGACCGAAATTTGACACTTAAAAAATCTGATTTCCTGATATTAAAACACTGTTTAAAAATATCAAATAAATTCTAAAAAATATAAAACTTTGGGGAATGATTGTAGACATGATAATAAACATGCTACAATGACTGGTTTCAAAAAAGGACTTCCCAAATGAAAAATATCATCATTTTACAAAATAGTCCAAAACATAAAAATATGAGATACTTGAATTTTGATGTTTTTACATAAACCAACTTTTAAAACTTTGTGAAATGTTTTTATAGACTTAGTAAAACATGTATAAACTGATATTGAAGTCTATAAACTAGTAAGACAATATTTTCACAAAATTGCATATTCTATGCAATAAGTACTAAAACACAATAGAGTATGGAATATGTAATATCATATATATAACCATAAAAACCAAAACACATGTATGTATATATATAACTATATATATGCATAAAAACCAAAACTTATGTATATATATATAACTATATATATATACGAAGAAACCAATAAATGTGTGTGTATAGATATTAAGCTTAGAGTATATAACACACATAATATAAAATCTATAAACTACATTACCCAAGCAATCTTGATCTTCAATTAAGCTTGACTTGGTACACTTGCGGATGAAGCTTGAACTTGATCTTTAACTTTGAATTGTAAGAGCTTCAACCCGACATTCCACCAACCTCCTTATTGATGTGATCGTGTAGGCTCAATCCATCCAACCTCCAACAACGTTGTTTGTCTATAATAAATAAGAAAACACAAACACTAGACAAACAATATTAGAAATAAATTGTTTGTTAAACATCATCAAAACAAGAAGGCCAACAGAGTCATGAATTTTAGCGAGGGTTAGCGAGATCCTGGTGAACTCCAGCATAAAGAAGGGGCTATTCAAAGGATCTGAAGCCCGTACGTTAGTTCCTTGAGATTAGGCTTTGTCTTAATATCGAGAAGAGCTACTGATTTCGCTTGGTCGATTTTAGCACTTCAATCAAATACTCCCTTGGTGAAGGCAAAGCTCTACCTAATTTTCCATCAACCGGATCTAGATCTAAGGCGGTCCACGGATATCAAAATCCCCGGCACAGGCAAAGATCCCGCACAAGCAGAAGACTGATAAACGATCTCCCTGTGTTTGTTTTGACGAGAGTTGTAATTTTTATTTTCATTGTGTAATAGTCTTATAAAAAGACTATTTTTTTTGTTTTCATTGTAACAAATGAAGTTGTAATGAATATCGTAATAAATACATCAACTTTCGACCCAAACAAACCCATCCGTTAGTAGGTGGTTGGGAGGAAGTTCGCGAATCTTGCTGTGGAGATGACTTAGCCACTTGGCGCTTTCTGACCTCCAAATCTACTTGGTAACGGAGTCCATCCACCTGATCCAAAGCCTTAGCGAATTGGCGTGCGAGGCGTTGGCGTTGCCTTTGACGTGCTCTCTTTGATAGAGTTAGCGCGCCTTCAGTAGTCGACTCCTTGATCGTAGAGGAGTTCAGATCTACAGATCTGGTCTAATTTGACGCCGACGGATCATTGCAAGGTACATCTGTAGCAACTGTAGCTAGGAGATCGCCTTCTTCAGTCTTCAGATTTGAAGACCAGCGGATCTTCTGGGAGGAGGAGACTTTCCTGTGTTTATGAGGAGGGGCAGATCTGGAGGAGGAGGAAATGTATTCCTTGAATTTCTGTTGGTCGAACTCGTATTCGACCTCTTCAACCATGGGGATCTTAATCGTTGGTTGCGGCATGACAGCCTCAGCAGCGAGGCTGTTGGCTCCCACTGTGGTCGCCAGCTTGTTTGCGATAAAAGTTGATATCTTTTTTGTTGAATCCATTACACGTTTATCGATTATAGATTCAAAGTAAAAATAGTCTTTTTATAGGACTTTCTTACACAATGAAAATAAAAAAAATACAACTCTCTTCAAAGCCCGCTACTTGCGTGGGATCTTGGCCTGTGACGGGGACATTGATATCCGTGGACCACTAAACAATCAGATTAGATCTAGAGCTTCATTGATTCATGAAGAAATCAAGAAACCGAAGCAGTTCTCGAGATCACCGCAACGGGGCGATCTCAAGGAAGAAATCAGGAAGTGTAGATCTGACGAGCTCCTCTTCTTTATGCTGATGAACTCGATCTGATCTCTCCTCCTCCTCTCTGAAATTTGTGGCTCTTCAGTCCTCAATTCGACAGGGCTTCGCCGACGCTCGAGAATTCCAGATCTCAAAAAATGAAGGCCCTGAGACTGTATTTATAGGCTTTAGGATCTCTGTTTTCGGATAAGAATGGCTAATTTCCTCTCATCTTTAGTTGAAACCACTTAACCACATTATCATATCAGTTGGAGCAAATCCAGGCGGTTAACGATCAAAAAACTGTCAAAAACAACCAAAATCAGCATTTTCGTGTTCCAGACACTTATGAGTGTCTCGGTATGGCCGAGACACTTTGAAGTGTCTCGGCTAAGCCGAGAAATTTGGGAGTGTCTTGGTTTAGTGTTTTTTTATTTTTTGGTGCGTTGAGTTTGTTTCCACCGTATATTCATGGTCTGGATTCGGAATTACACGGTTCAAAATGCGTCAAAAAGCCAACGAGGAGATCTACGGGCTCCCATGATTGAATCATATATGGAGTAAATGAGACACGAGGGGTGCTACGCCTTTCGTAAACAATGCGAGGCTCCCCATCAGCTCTTGTTTCCGTTATTACGAAGTTTCGTTGCTTCGTATGATCCGTCGACTCATTTCATGTGTTTGTCATCGTCAAATTAGATTTTGTAACTCTAATAGCGACGTTCATCGTCTTCTCTCTGTTTCGAGCCGTGTACTGGGACCTATAGGTAATTTTTGATGCCTACACTAGTGAATGTCTTTATTCGCCAATTCGTTGTGGTTCGGGGTTAATTTCGTGTACAGATGTTCAGATCCCCAGGATGGGTTTGTTTCGGAGAAGGGGGGTGGTGGACCCGGATGGTGGATTTTGTCCTTGAAGAGCTTAAGGAACCGCTCACTCAATCGGGTCTGATGGTCCCAGTGTTGGCCACAAGGAGAGGGGTTGTTTAGAGTTACCCTAAATTTTTTGCTATGTTAGAGAGGTACAACCCGGATAGCTGTACATTCTTTACACCTGTGGGAGAGTTAGGCTTCGCTCTCCATGAGATGCAAGCAGTATCGTGGCTGTCATTCGGTCGGATGCCCTATGAAGAATTCATTCCCACTACTGAAGAGCTTTCTATTTTGAGGGCGGCACACCCAGAAGTTTATGCATCTTTTTGGGAGCTGATGTGCCACTTCCACATATGTGCTCAATGTTGGCCTTCTTGTTTCGATGATGTTTAACAAACAATTTACCACTAATGTTGTTTGTCTAGTATTTGTGTTTTAGTATTTATTGTAGACAAACAACATTGTTGGAGGTTGGATGGATTAAGCCTACACGATCATATCAAGAGGAGGTTGGCAGAATTGTGGAGTGAAGCATCGTACAATTTCAAGTTCAAGATCCAAGTTTAGCTTCATCCGCATCGTGTACCAAGTTGAGCTCAATGAAGATCAAGATCAAGCTTGGGTAATTTAGTTTAGGATTTATATTATGTGTGTTAAGTACGTTAAGCTCAATATAATATACACACACATTTTATTGGTTTCTTCGTATATATATATAGTTATATATATATACACAAGTTTTGGTTTTTATGCATATATATAGTTTCATATATATACATACATAGTTTTGAGTTTTCATGTTCATAAATATGAGATTACATATTTCATATTTATTATTGTGTTTTGGTTCAGCTATATAGATGTGAAACAAATTTACATTCATATGTTTCATACTCTATTGTGTTTTTGAAAACATTGCATAGAATATGCAATTCTATAAAAATACTATCTTATTAGTTTATAGACTTCAATATCAGTTTATACATGTTTTACTAAGTCTATAAAAACATTTCACAAAGTTTTAAAAGTTGGTTTATGTCAAAACATCAAAATTCAAGTATCTTACATTTTCGTGTTTTGAACTATTTTGCAAAATGATGATTTTTCTCAAATGGGAAATGCAATTTGGAAAATTCTTTTTGTAATATGTTCGTTTTCATGTTTATATACATTTCCCAAAGTTTCATAATTTTTGGACTTCATTTGTTATTTTTAACAAATTTCCAAAAGTCAAAAAATCAGTTTTCAAAACCTGTTTTCTGCTGTGTCAGTATTCGGTCGACCGAACCGGTCGACCGCTCATTTGTTTTCGCCATCAGCATGTGACAGAGAGTCTGTCGGTCAACCAGTCCGGTCGACCGAAAGCTCCATCGGTCGACCGACGATATTTCCGGTCGACCGACAATGTAGTCGTTGTCTCCTAACGGCTATTTTCCTGCGTTGTTTGCTGGGGCTGTTTTTATCTTTTGGCTTGGATTTTTTGGCTGAGATTTCAAGTGAGTATATATACCCCATTGCTGATTTCTTTTCAAGTTAAGGAAGAGAGTTTTAAAAACAAGTTTAAGAAAGTTTTAATCAAGGGTTTAAGTTTGTTTAAAGTGTGTTTATGAGCTTTTAAGCATTTGAGTGTGTTTGAGTTTGTGAATTCAATTTCACAAGAGCAAGTGGAGATCATCCTTTGGTGTTTGAGCATTCACTCTTCTCCTACTCTCTTGTCATCTTTAGAGAAGTGTTTCTAAACTCATCTAGCAATTTATTATTTTGATTATAATTTCCATAAGCTAGATTTATATTGAGTTTAGTTTAATCGTTTTATTGATACTCTTTGTTCACACACAACCTATTGAGCTTAGTGTATTTACATTCATAGTATAATTTGGGGTTGTGGGTTTGTGACTAAGAGTTGTGCTTAATTGAGTTCTCACCTTGTTTAGAGAACAATCAAATTGATTTATATTGTGCTTAATTGTGAGGATTCACTTGTAATGCACTTGTACACCGAGAGAAGTGTGTGGTGAGAGACGGGGTCGAATCCAAGAGGAGTGGCGTCGGTTGACGTGCCTAGGGAGAGGTTGTAACCGAGCACTTGAGGAGGAGGACACGGGCTAGGACCAACACTTAGTGTGTGAGGTGTGATTACATAGTGATTGTATTGTGAGGTGTAAACGTTGTTCAGGTGAACGTAAAAAACCCGGTTGTGATAGTGGAGATCTCCTCGAGGTGAGGAGCGGGGACGTAGGTCGTGGGGACCGAACCTCGTAAACATATCATTTTGTTTGTGATTGCATTGGCGTACTTTTACATTCGTGCTTATTATTCATATTGCCTTTGTCAATTGCTCATTGTTGTTTTTCCCTCTATCTAGTTTATGATTAATTCACCCTTGTGTTAGTTTTATATCCTTACACATATATTGTCTATATCTCTTTATTAGGATATATCTTATTGTTTATATATCCTTACATATATTTCTATCATATAGGATATATCACCTTGTGTATATTGCATATTCTTGCACATAACTCTTTGTATATCTATCTTGCAAGAATATATTTGGTAATTAGTTTTAATTGGCATTTAATCAGATTAGATTAGCATAAGACCCTAATCACCCCCCCCAGGGTCTAACACTCAAGTTGTTGGGATGCGCGGAGGGGGTATTACGCATACTGCATGGGCGGACTATCTTTTTCAGAACTTAAGTCAGAAAGATGAGGCCATAACCTGACTTACTGCCATTTCTCCTAAAGGCGTTAAAGCCCTGATTAAGGCTTCCAATGCTACCTACAAGAATGAGCACGTGGAAGATGGGTTCGAGGCTAGTGTCAAATTTGAAAGTTTTCACTGCCAGGCCACAACTCCTATTTTCGACGTGGCTCTTCTCACTGGCTTCTTCATGATCTGGTTAAAATGGTGTGTAGTACCATCAAAGCCAGTCGAGGCGATATTAGCTGAGGTCGTATACCCAGCTGTTTTATTAGCTTATGGGAGATCAGTGAGTCTCCTCACTGCTATGGTAAGCTGCGTGCAGAGTAGCGTACGGACGTTGACCTCTGAATTTGTCGACGTCCAGGAAATTAATGTTGTTGGGAGGAAAGCTTGGAAGACTCCGCAACCATGTGTACCAGTGTCGTATACGTACTTGGTGGCCTTGTTTGTGCTACATTGCCCTTCATTGATGACGTGGGTTGCCGAGGAGAATGAAGTTCTTGTTCCCTTTATACAATGATTAGAGTCAGCCACCTGGACTAATATTTACAAAGTCAGGGCCCGACAGCTTTTGTCTCAAGAAGACAATTACAGAATTTTCTGCTGCGCTCCTGATTTTGATGGAGCTGAAGAAGAGGGCACGAGCTTTACGGATGTGCTTTTTGACAACTCGTCATCTTTGGAAGAAGGCAAGTTCAGATGGCTCCTCATGATCAGATTTGGTTATCTGGTCTTCCGCTTGAAGGAGAAGTGCATCATTGAACCTTATGTGCCTTCCCGATTCGCCAGGCAGTTTGGATATGATCAGCTTTATGTTAGAAATCCTAACCCTGAATTAGTTCAAATTGGGAATTTGTACGAGGGGGCTCGCGCGTGGTACTTCTTCTCTGCCGGAGGGACTCATGTGCACTTCACATTACCCAACTCACTGCCTAGCTGTTCCACCGTCGCGAACTTCCATGATTGGTTTGATAAGGCTTCTCAAATCCCCAAATATAACGTATACACCTCATGCATAAGTGAGATTCGGGAATTATATAAATCGAGAAGCAGTTCAGCCAAAACTCGTTTATCGGGAGTAGATGAGTATCTATCCTGCGAACGAGAAGAGGTTGGAGTCGGAGAAATTCTAAGGGAGTTACCAGCTACTGAGCCTTCTGAAGAAGAGATAACTAAAGAAATTCTTGAGGGAGCACCCCCTCCTAAGCTCCGCTCATTAAGATCGTCAGGGAAGAAGGCCCTTACTACCGAGGAGAAAGGCGAATATGATAGGAGAATTCGCAAGCGAAAGCCCGTTGCGGCCAAGAACTCTAAGAGGGCCAAGTTGATGGGGGACACCATGAAGTCTGCACCTGCCACACTCTTAACTGACAGAGAGGACGAAGTGCTTTGATCAATTCATTCCCTTCCTGTGGGAGCCGAAGAGACATTTCCCATTAGGGGTTTAGAGTCTGCTTCTTCCCCTCTAATCCAGAATTAGGGTTCACATGAAGACCTTCCTTCTGAGGTTGTTCCTCAATCTACTCGTAATGAGTATATAGGTCTGATCTATCCGAGTGATCCTCTCCCACATTCGAGAGCTTTGAGAGAGTGCATCAGGCAGCTAGAAATGAAAATAAAGTTTACGATTGATATCGTTAGCTTAGGGCGGGTCCCCTTTGAGCGTTTCAGATCCCTCCTAACTGAAAGCTTAATGGACATCAGAAGTCATGGGAATGTATTATGGACTGAGAACTGCTGCGAAAGCATCACCCTTCTGGAAATAGAATTGGGGCTTTTTTTGAGCTTGCAACGTGCTGATCTAAGACAAGAAGTAGACCAGGCTCTTTCTGCGGCCAAAGCTTCGAGAGCGCAATGTCATGAGGCTCTTCAAAAGAGCTTATCTGAGAAAGAATCTCGTATTGCCAGCTTGTAAGAGGAGCACATTCGGATACAAATAAACATGGGCAGCCTCGTCGTGGGTGTTCGGGATGCTGCAGCAGACCTTGCTCCGTGGGGGTTGAGCTATCTCAAAGGAATGCCCAGCTGGCTGAGGATATAGAAGTAATAAGAGAATTAGGTGCTCACCGTGATGGGATTCTCAAATACTACTGCAACGAGATTGTCGCTGCTGATGAGATTCGAAGAGAGATTGCAGAAGCAGAACCTGATGAAGAAGAACTCAAGAGAAAAATAACTGAAGAAGTCAAAAAGGCTCGTGAGGAGAACATATCAGCATTGAAGTCCAAGCTCAAGTCCTTTAAACTGATGAGCCCTGATGCTTAAGTTTTGAATTGCTTTTAGCTGGGGAATAATTTTGTATCATTTTCATTTCAATTATCGTCACTTTGTATCATGTTATTAGTATTAAATGAAAATGATATTATTTTGTCTTTCATCATCTTTGTTGAATTCTAACTTAGAACAATGAAAAGTATTGCAAGTGCTACAGGTGTGATGTTACCTTAGCGTAAATTCAAAATTCTCTTTATTACTATTTAGAATAATTCTAGAAAATTTTGATCGTCGGAGGTGTAGTGTTAGCATGACGACATACAAAGCAGGAAAACTAAACATTTACTCCTGAAACAAATTCTAAATAAGCAACCCCCAGCTTGATTTGGCTGGAGATTGAGAGAAAAGGGGGCTTCATTGCCTACGGAAAGTATTTCTTAAGAAATTTTTCGTTAATTGGTATCATTAGCCTATCGTCTTTTTGATCGATGAGGCGATAAGCTCCGTTCGAATAGACTGATTCTATTACGAAGGACCCTTCCCATTTAGGGTTGAACTTCTCTTTGGTCTTGTGTGTCATCACCATCGGTCGTCTGACGGCTATGACCAAATCGCCTTTCTTAAAAATCCATTTCTTAACCTTGTTGTAGGCTTTAGAAATCCGGGCTTGATATAGCTCAATCTGCTGCTGAGCTTGAAGTCGCTTGTCGTCTAGAGCTTCAAGTTCCTGAAGGCGTAGTCGATGTTTCTCTTCTTTTGTCATTCCGATCATGATGGCAACTCTCAGGGAAGGGATCTGGATTTCTAATGGTAGCACAGCTTCAAAGCTATATAACAAAGAGAATGACATAGCTCTTGTAGGAGTCCTCACCGTTGTGCGATAGGCCCACAGACACTCGTCAAGCCTTTCACCCCAATCGCGTCGGCTCTTGGAAACAAATTTTTTGAGAAGCTTCACAATGGTTTTGTTAAAGGCTTCTGCGAGGCTATTTACCGGTGGATAATACGCCATAGATGCAATACTTTGGATTCTAAACTTGTCATAAAACCTCTGAAATCCATAGCTAACAAATTGTGTTCTGTTGCCGTGAACTATTTGTCTCGGGACTCCAAAATGGTAGATGACGTGATGTTTGATGAATTTAATCACATTTGATGTCTTGACTTCTTTCAGCAGGATTGCCTCCACCTATTTAGAGAAGTAATCGGTCACGGCTAAATTAAATCGATGTCTCTTGGAAGTCGAAGGAGAGACTGATCCTACGACATCCATTACCCACATCTCAAATGGCCAAGATGTAGACGTGGGATGTAAGTTACTTGACGCTTGATGAATGAAATCACCATGGATTTGACATGCGTGACAACGCTTAGCATAGTCAACTGCGTCTAAAAATATTTTTGGCCAATAATAGCCAATTCATCAGCTCCGGGTTGATGAGCTCCGGGTTGATGAGCTCCACATATTCCGTCGTGAGCCTCCTTGAGAGCCTCTTTTGCTTCCTTTCTAGAAAGGCATCAAAGTAAAACTCCATTATGCGATTTATGGTCCAAGATATAGGAAACTGTGTCATAATAGAATCGGAGGGCCTTTCGTTTGATAGTGGTCACTTCCTTAGAATTATCGGACAAGATCCCGTATAAGACATAATCGATATATGGGAACCACCAATCTCTGGGCTCAAACTCCATTGAGGTCATGTAGACTTCTTCTGTCATCGTTTTGTCTGAACGTCTTTCTAAAAGAAGCTTGGAACAATATAATTCACGTCCGGTGATAGGAATCGTTGTTTTAGCTCCTGGTGGTAATGCTAATAAGGTTGCCAACGAGGCTAAAGCATCTGCATAAGCATTCTGAGCTCATGGAATATATCCAATGAAGAAACCTTCAAACTTCTTGGCATGTTTTAGCACCGCGAAGTAGTACGGGATCAGATCCTCATTGCGCACTTTGTATTCTCCTCGAACATGACTTACGATGAGTTAGGAGTCACCGTATGTTTTGAGGTGTCGATTGTTAAGTTCTTTGACAAATTACATTCCTAATAGCAGAGCGTTATACTTAGCTAAATTGTTGGTACAGGGTTCGATCAGGAAAAATCCTCTCGGGATCACGTGACCGTTCGGGGAAACGAGTACGACCCCCACTCCTGCAGTAATTGCTCCATTAGGATTTGCTCTGGATGCACCGTCAAAGAATAACTTCCATACCTGTATAACTTCTTGAGTTACGCAAGCTTAGACAACTTCGTCGGGTAATTCTTCATACAACTTAGACGTCCCTGGCACCGGATGATCGGTTAGGAAGTCCGCCAAAGCTTGACCTTTGACAGTCTTTTGGGGCATAAATTACATGTCATATTGTGATAGGAGGATTGCCTATTTTGCCAGCTGGCAATTCAGAGAGGATGGTTTCATCATTTGTCCCTGGCACATGGATTGTTTGTCCAACCAGCTAGTGTCGCATCTTTTGGACGGTGAATACCAAAATGAGATATTCTTTTTCAACCGGATTATACTGGTGTTCGGCTCCCATCATGGTCCTACTTAAGTAATAGATGTCTTGCTTCTGTCCTTGGTCATTGTTTTGGGCTAATAAAGCTCCAAGAGAATGATCCATAGTTCTCACATATAACAGGAATGGTTTTCCCGATATCGGGGCCACTAGAACCGGCGCTTGAGTGAGATATCTCTTAATCTCCTCAAATGCTTTTTGACAGTCTCCACCCCAGACGAAGGATACTCCCTTCTTCATGAGCTTGGAAAAAGATTGGCATCATTCTAAGAGATTAGATACGAATCTCCAGATGTAAGCTAATCTGCCTTACAAACCTCTGAGTTCTTTGAGATTCTTCGGAGGCAGCATGTCTAGGATAGCACGAACTTTCTCTGGATCAAGAGAAATCCCCTTGGATGTAACTATAAATTCTAGGAATTTTCTGCTCGATACCCCAAGGAATGATTTTGTCGGGTTCATCTTCAGTTGATGTGTTCATATGATGTCGAACATTGTCTTCAAGTCTATGAGATGATCACCTTTGTGTTGACTTTTCACCATTATATCAACATAGCATTCAATCTTCTTGTGTAAGTGCTCGTGAAAGATCGCGTTCATTGCTCGTTGATAAGTGGCACCTGTATTTTTCTAATCTAAAGGGCATCACTGTGTAGCAATATACTCGTAATGGTGTTCTGAAAGTAGTATGCTTTTCATCTTCGGGACACATCTTGATCTGATTATACCCGGAGAATCCATCCATGAAAGACATCCTCTCATACCCGCAGGTGTTGTTGATCATGATGTCCGTGATGGGAGTGGAAATTCATCTTTTGGACAAGCTGTGTTAAGGTCACGAAAGTCAATATATATCCGGACCTTACCGTTTTTCTTGGCACTGGAACAATGTTGGCTATCCAGTTAGGGTGTTGTTACTCTCTAACAAAGCCCGAATCAATAAGTTTCTTGACTTCTGACTCGATTGCTTCCATGATTTCGGGATGAAACCGATGTTACTGTTATTTAACGGGTTTTGAATCCGGATCAATGTTGAGATGATGCATGGCTATTTTTGGGTCAAGGCCAGACATGTCTTCATAATTCCAAGCAAAGACATCTATATATTCTCGAATGAGAGATATAAGATCTTCTTTCTCAGAGGGTGATAAGATTTCACTTACGAAGATAGGTTTTGGGTCGAACTCATCTCCCATATTGACCTGGATTACTTTATCTTCAGTAGGCGGCTCGCGTTGTTCGAAACGTATATCCCACAAGATGTTAAGGTGTTTAATCCAAGGATCATTGGTCGATTCAATCAACTCTTCATCACCCCCTGCATCTTCATTTAGGTGACTAGTTGAAACCATGTTCACAGTCAAATTTTTAAAGAAAGGTTCAACGCTGACATCGGATTCCTATGATGATGTTCCAGATGAATGATCCTGACACAGACAATTACCGGTTTTATTTTCTGAAAGGGAGGGAGTTGTGATGTAACCCACACCTCTTCTAGTTTTCTGATAATAATCTAGAGGTTTTCCTTCGAGAATGAGGGACATTCGAATCGACGTTTGCCTTCCTTTTCGAAGTTTAAACCCTGTTTTTTATTAAAATTATATCCCATTCACTTCATCAGATATATAGAATTGGGTTCATGGTAATAAAATTGAGGAACCACATTATCTTCTTTTGAAATTCCTCGTTTGAGTAATTCAGGTTTAATTTTACCGAAGTAGATCGGCTTCTGCCTTTTCCTTTTGGACGGGACTTTGAAGAAAACCTTCTGGGCATCTTCTACTTCTTCATCTGAAGTGAAGGATGACTTTATCGGTAATATTAGTGATGCCTCGGTGCATAATGTATGCCATGGGTTGGTACCTGCATCAGTATTATTTTGTATTTGTTCATTTTTAGATGACTCATCAGACAAGTACGCCAAAATTAAGTCTTCATTAATGCACCACTCGCCCTCACTCGATACATTATTATTATTCTCGACCTAACCCATTACATTGAAGTTCAACTCCCATGGACAATCTTCTTCAGAATCTGGCTCGATGTCAGATTCGTTATCACTGTCAACATCTTCTTTTTCTTATGATTCCGAGTAGAATATAGAATCTGTGTGGAAGTTTTCCACCCCTCTAAAAGGGTACTTTTCCACAATCAAGGTTTAGACTTCCTCCTCGTCATTAGCATACTTCATAACCTGATGTATGGTAGATAGGACAATGCGGTTGGCATGAATCCATAGTCGTCCCAACAATAAATTATAGGACATGTCTGCATCTATAATGTAACAAGTCACCTCGAACTTGAGATCTCTGATTTGACACTTGAGCTTGATCTTCCAGCCTCCTTCATCGCTTCCAAGGGTGACGCCTCCACCCCGGTAGGCTTCGAAAGGGGTCAAAGCCTTCCTAGGTTATATAATTAGTCGATCTAGTTGCTGCTTATGCAGGATGCACGTGGAAGACCATGATCACTTATTCTTTTGTTAGTCTTCCTACTCAAAGAAGGTGTGGTTCTTCATCCTTTGATGTGCGGCTTGCTGAAGAGTTCGCTAGTCGATCAGAAATGTCCTAGCGTCATCATATCCTAGGGCAACTGAGGATGTATATCCCGGTCATCGTTTTCTAGGGGTCGAGTATTGTTGGTATTGAAACCGAAGATAGTGGTCTGGGTTATGTTCAATCGATGCATAGGAATCCCTAAGACCTGCATGACCCTATAAGGCATGATGCTGAGTGCTGAGCCCAGGTCAACTTGAACACTACTGATTTCTGAGGACCCAATGTACCCTGTGTAGTACAAAGGCCTGTCATGCTTGTGCTTGACTTGCATATCTTTCTGAGTAAATGATATGCAGGGTAAACTGCTTGCTGCTTGTAGACACTGTATACAAGACTGACCTTCAGAAGCTTTTGGAATCGGAGTGACTTGTGTGATAAAACTTTTTGTATTTGTTAAAGCTTCAATCAGAGCTTCCTTGGTGGTTTTAGACAATCTCAGAAGCTCATACAGGGTAATCCTAGCTGGTATGTTGGCCAACTACGCCAGGACATTGAATCGAAAAGAAGTGCTCGATTCTCCGACTTCTTGAAGAAGGTTCTTATTGTACCGGGTTTCCTTCTATTTCCCTTTGTCAATTGACTTCTTAGGAACAAACCCCAGCGTCTTGGTGTTATTCTTCTGCTTCTTGAGCATTCTGATCATAGTCTTTCAGGTAAACTTTTCCTGACCGGGTGCCAGGGTTGCCTCTTGGGCATGCTGCAAGAACAATCCTCTCTTCTTCTGAATCTGTGAGAGGTTTAAGATGATCATCATTCTCATTCAGGGAGGGGCTAATCATGTTGGATGATTTAACTCTGCCTCCTTTCTTTTTGGACGAGGTGTTCGTCCACTGTTTGTCTTCAACCAAATCGGGATGGACCCACATAATCTCCCTTTTTGAGGTAGTGAAGGGCACCAACCCCTTGTCCTTCAGATTATGTAAGTCAGTGTTTTTCAGGTACATTCCCCCTTTGTGAATAGGGACAACACCATCTGTAGTTGCTACCGGGGAAAAATCACCGAACTGGACCGCTATCAAATTAGTGGATATGGTCTTCTGCTTGGGCTTCAACGCAAGTACATTAGCATTCACCAGGTTTTGCAGAATATCTTTGAAGACATAGTATTTTCTGGTAGGATGTCCTAAGAATCTATGATAACGATAGTAATTGGGGTCGTCCACTTTCTCTGCCTCATTCGGCTTCCTGATCTCAGAAAGTTGCAGCTTATTGTTCTTCCGAAGTAACTGAAACAAAGTATCCAAGTGCTCCTCTTTGAACGAGTATTGTTTAGGTACTATTTGTGGATTCAGAGCTTTGCCCTGCTTGGCAGGTGACGCCCGTGTGCTAGTGTCGGTAGCCAAAGTCTCCTTTCCCTTAGACTGCGAAGTGTTATTTTGGTTGCGCTGTTGCTGCGATTTGGTTGAGTAGCTTCTTCAACCTTGACCCGAGTAATGATTTCTTTGGCTTGTTCTCCTTACAAAACCAATTATCTCCAAGAGTGACATTCCGCTACCCCTATCTGAGCAAGGAGTTGGGTCTGCAAGTTGTGCCTACAAGTTTCGACCAAAGTTAATTGGGTCATACCTGATAGGCATCGTAATACCATGCTGCGGAATCTTTCCACGTAAGTCTTGATGGACTCTCCCTTCCTTTGCTTGGTGACAAGAAGGGTTGGGACAAACACTTCCGTATCATCCTCAAAAAAACTAGCTAAGAAGAGCTTTTCTAGATCTACCCATTTTTTAATAGATCCAGCAGATAGTTTCATAAACCACTCGAAGATAACTCCTTTAAGAGTGCCGATGAACAAATGGGTCATAATGGCATTCTTTGCTACCACATCTGTAGTCTGTGACTTGAAGTAGTAGATCTGTTGGTTTGGTGATCTTGTGCTATCGAAGAGTTGCAGAGTTGGGGCCTTAAATTTAGGTGGATAGGGAGTTGTGTCCCACTCGGCAGGATAAGGCCGGGGGCCTTAAATTTAGGTGGATAGGGAGTTGTGTCCAACTCGGCAGGATAAGGCCGTACCACTCCTTCCTTACGAAGTTCGCTCCTGTTGACGATTGTGTTGAGGCGAACTTCTAATTCATCCACTTTAGATGACTGAGGATTTAGTTCTCTTTCCATCTCCTTCTCGTTTTCAGAAGAGGATTCTATATTCTGAGCCTCGCGATCTGAATTCTCAGGCACTTTCTACTTTCCCTTTGAAATTGTCCTCTGGGAAGACTCATGCCTTTGGCCTTTTTCTGCAAGGATCTGGGCCAACATGTCATTCATCTGACAAAGTGTCTCTGGCTGTGCCTGGAGCATGGCATGATGTTCGTCAACCCTCTTTGCTAAGTCGTCAGAGTTTCCAGTCATGTAAACGAGAGTCTCGCGTGCTACGACGGAGCTTGATGATAGAGATTTTGTGATTGCGGAATGTTCATCTTCTGAAGTAATCCCCTTGGCTAACTTGTGATAGTTAACCGAGCAGATAGCTCCTGTGCGAGTTCGTGTGTGGAGATATACTCCTTCAAACTCGTCACAAATTTCTCGGACGGTCGGGGAATGGCTTCTCTCTGACTCATCTAAACTAGGAGCTGAGGCATTTCCTCTGCCTATCACGTTAATAATGACTTCAGGATATTCGATTTCAGAAATGTTCTTCTTATGATGACGTTGTCACTTGGCAGGCCTGACGACATTTGTCAATCTGTCGAATACAATTCGTTGAGGTTCAGGTGCACAACAGGGGCATTCTGAAAGAACTGCGGAAATAAGCCGCTCACATTGACATGAATGAGCTACTTGCTGCACCGGTCTCCCTCTAAAGAGTAATTCCCGCAAATCAGAAACTTAGGAGGAATCCCTCACTGAGCATGAGGACAGAGATGGAACCCCTTGCCCTTGAGTGGGTGAGACTGGTTCTTGTCGAACATGAATTTTAAATCCATGTTGACTCATTTGAACTTGGCGGACCACGTTGTGTTCTGGGGAAGAAACGTGAGGATCACGTTTGGGTTTGTGACCACATGTTTCCTTCAAAAGTTATCTTCATTACTGATTTCATTATAATTTTATTTGTTTACAAAGAATTCAAGTAACAAAAATAAAAAAGAATTACAACTCTCTCGAAAATATCACAAGATCCGTTTATCGTCTCTTGCTCGCATGGGTTTTTAGCTAGTGACGTGGATGTTAATATCCATGGACAACCTGACGATTAGATCAGATCCGAGGCTATGTCGATTAGCGAAGGAATCAAGAAGTCGAAGCGCTTATCTCGGCAACAGCGAGATAATTGTTCTTCTTAAGATTACCGCAATGGGGTAATCTTAAGGGACGAACATGGGGAACTGCAGATCTGACGAACTCTTCTTTTTGCACTGAAGAACTTGATCAATCTTCTCCTTTCTTCTGAAATTCGTACACCTTTAGTCTTCAGTCTAGCAGGGCTTCGCCAACACTCGAGAATTCCAAATCTGAAAAATGAAGGCCCTGGGGCCGTATTTATAGGCTTCAGTAGCCCTGTTTTTGGATAAGAACGACTGATTCCCTCTTATCCTTAGTTGTAACCATTTAACTGTGTTCTTGAATAGATTCAGATCAGTTGGAACTAATCTAGGTGGTTAACATTGAAAAACGACTCAAAACAGCCAAAAACAGCATTCTGGGGGTTGCGGACACCCGTGGGTGTCTTGGCTTGGCTGAGACACTCGTGAGTATCTTAGCCTAGCTAAGACACCTCTGGGTGTCTCAGCCTGACCGAGACACCAGTGAGTGTCTCGGTTTGTCCGAGACATATCTGAGTGTCTCGGCCTGGCCGAGACACCAGTGAGTTTCTCAGGTATTTTGGTCATAACTATCTCATATGACCTCCAAATAATTTGATTCTAGATGCATTGGAAAGCTGACAAAGAGATATACAACTTTCATGTTTTGACTTTCTTCAGATTCGAATCGAATAATAGCCAACATTGTTATTCTTCTCCGAGACACTAACACTATCTTGGAATTCTGAGGTAGTTTGTACTATCTTTGATATTTTGGCTTTATCTTTCACATATGATCTCCAAATGACTTGATACAAGATGCATTGGAATTATAGCAAGAAGATCTACAACTTTTATGTTTCACATTTCTTAAGATTCGAAGCAAATCATGACCAAAATTGCTCTATAATGTCCGAGACACCTTTGGATATCTCGGCCAATCCGAGACACCTCTGGGTGTCTCAGCTTGGCCGAGACACCTCTATGTGTCGTCAGAACTCGGAATTATGTGATTCAAGATGCATCGGAAAGCCGTTGAGAAGATCTACAAGTTCCCATGATTGAATCATCTGTGGAGTGGATGGGACATGGAAGGCATTTCGTCTTTTGTAAGTGACGCGTAGCTCTCGATCAGTTCGTTTCCTCGTTGTTCTGTTGTTCCGTTGCTTCACATAGTTCATCAACTCTCTTCATGCGCTTGTTGATGTCAAATGAGTTTTTGTGACTCGGATAGCAGTGTTCATCATCTTCTCTCTGTCTCAAGCCACATGTGGGGACCTATAGGCAATTTTTGATGCCTACAGATATCCCCTCCAAAGTGTTTCAGTCTCGTTTCTTTTATAGATGAGTATGAAATACTTTGGATATGATCGGTCTAACCTTCAATCGGTATAAAAGGACCTATAGCTTTGATTCTTAACTCCTTCGATTTTTAGTCTGTTCGGTATTTTGATGAATAACCAAAACTATTCCGGAACTGCGTTTATCTCTGGCCGTCGTTGAAATCTTGAATCAAAACTGGTGAGTTGATTTTAGCTCGTATCGTCGAGTTGACTTTGAACCGGCCATCTTCATCACGATATATTGACTTACGTTGACTTTCATTACAACACGTTGACTGACGTTGACCTAAGGTTATGCGTTGAACAGCGTTGAACAGTATTGACCTAGGGTTTCAGATCGCCTGACGTTAACTTTTTTATCACAATGCATTGACTGACGTTGACCTAAGGTTACGCGTTGACCTAGGGTTTTGGATCGCCCGACGTTGACACAGTTTATACTCGTATGTTTGCTGGAGTATACACAGTTTAAGCTCTTAAGGTATTGGAGTACGACGGTCCCTACAGTTGGGGTTGCAGGACCAACTGTTAAAGCTGATTCGTCTGTAGATATGGATCTTATCCCGAAGTCGTTGGATGCTTAAGTCACGAGACCAACTAATGAAGCTGATGCGTCAATGACTCGCATTTATAGAATTTTTGGCAAATTCTCAGCCATCAACGGGTTTGATTAGCCTTTACCGACTACCGTTTGAGTCGGTCTAGCATGGGAATTGTTTAAGTCCATTCTAAATGTGACGTTGTGCTACAAGAGTTAACTCATTTAGTGCTACGATATTGAATACGTAGACTTCGTCTTTCTTACGGGAATAGACTACCTAACTACGCGTGTTAGGCGTTGACTTATTCCTTCTTAGGATTCGGGATAGAAGTCCTCAGACTTGGATTCTGGTGTCTTCTTCAATCGGTGAAGGACTAAACTAGCAACGTGTGTTAGGCGTTGACTTATCCCTATTTAGGATTCAGGATAAAATTCCTCGCGCGTATAAGGCACGAATTACGGAGTTGAATGATAGTGTCGAAAAATGGAAGAGGAAGAATTTTATATTCTATCTCCTAAAACTAAAGAGGAAGAATTTTATATTCTATCTCCAGTTATCAAGGAAACTCGAAGTGGGATCTCCACACTAAGAATCCGGAAAAGTGAAACTAGGAGTGGGATCTTCACTTCAAGAATTAGAAAGATTCAAGCAACCCTAACTTTTATAGGATTGGTTGCTTAATCCAAGAAAAGAATTCCTCATTTATTGAGGTGAAATTCTAATTTTAGCCCTAACTTTTATAGGTTTGGCTGCTTAGAAAAAGGTGTAAGTCTTTCGTTTATCGAAAGGGGCATTCCAGTCTTGGTCCTAACTATCTGCAGGTTTGAGCAAGTGAGGTTGGAGGTAATCCTAACTTTCATAGATTTGATTACTCAAATTGAAAGTGGACCTCTCGTTCATGGAAGGAATCGAGAGGGGATTTTGGTTGTGGTCCTAACTGTTTAAAGGTTTGACCAAGATGAGAATTTAAGATGACCCTAACTGTTTAAAGGTTTTATCGTTCAATTTGTGGACCACTCGTTCATAGAAAGAATAGAGAGGGGGGATTTTGGTTATGGTCCTAACTGTTTAAAGGTTTGACCAAGATGGGAATTTGAGACGACTCTAACAGTTTAAAGGTTTGATCGTTCAATTTGTGGACCTCTCATTCATAGAAGGAATCGAGAGGGGATTTTGGATGTGGTCCTAACTGTTTAAAGGTTTGATCAAGATGGAAATTTAAGACGACCCTAACTGTTTAAAGGTTTGATCGTTCAATTTGTGAACCTCTCGTTCATAGAAGGAATCGAGAGGGGATTTTGGTTGTGGTCCTAACTGTTTAAAGGTTTGACCAAGATGGGAATTTGAGACGACCCTAACTATTTAAATGTTTGATCATTCAATTTGTGGACCTCTCATTCATAGAAGGAATCGAGAGGGGATTTTGGTTGTGGTCCTAACTATTTAAAGGTTTGAGCAAGTAGACAGTGGGAGTGGGAGTACAAATCACAGTGGGAATGTTAACTTGTACATGTTACTCAGAGGGGGTGTCACGCCCGGCTTCCCAAAATACCCGGGAATCGAAATATGAACCAGCCCGCGACGTATTAGATTGAGAAGAAATATACACTATTATTTTTTTCTTTTTTCTTTCCTTCTCAATCCAATACGCTAAGCGTCTGGAAATAAAAACAATGCGAAGTCACAGGTCCCCGATCACAATCAGCAAGAATATAATAGACAAACTCAGAATAAAAATATATCATATCACAAATGGGATAACATCCGAGACGTAATATTCGGGTCAACATGCCCTTATACAAAAACTATCTGAATGAAATACTGGAGAATATAAAATACAATGATCAAGCAGAAAAGAAATGCTACAAAAGTAAACTAAGATCATCGAACAACTAGAGGGAATAACTAAACTTTGGCTTCTTCTGCTCGGTCTGCAAGACACTCCTGCTAAGAATCATCTGGCTCCTGGTGATCTCCTAGCTGAACCTATTCTTCCTCTAAGTCTGACGTATACCAGAGAAAACAAGTGTACGTCAGCGTGTATGGCACACGGTAAGACCCGACCCCACAAAGAAAATAGAACGAACAGAAATCCAATGCGCAAAACGATACGATAACAGAAACAACAAAAGAACGTACAACTGAAATCCACAAATAAACATGCGAAAACACTACTAAAACATGGTAAACATAAAGCATCCAAAATCGATCAGGTAATGAGATCATATAGCTAGCGATCAGTCTAATCATCCATGTAACAGGGTCATACAATAGATAGAATTAATACTTAAAAATCTACAACTCAAGACGTAGTACGTTGAGCGAAATAATCCAAACAAGGAAACCCTCATGTATATACCATATGTCTCGATTTGTAAATAATTAAATATTAATCCCGATCTATGTATGAAAAGAAACACAACTGGACTACATTTCACAAGAAATCATACCTAGTCAAGAAACGAGGTCATGTAACTAACCATTCTAGAACAGGTTACTGGTTCACATCTCACACAGAGTCAAAGCTCACATTATCGGATATCTGGTTAACAACCACATCTCACTAGTACCTCAGACCCGCTCCAGTGAGAAACGATTCACTGGTGCGTGCCTGGAAATAATCAATAATTATAATATCACCGCTCTTCAGACCCACCCCAGTGCGAAACGATTCACTGGTGCGAGCCTTGAAATAAACAATAAACACATCCGATCACTGCTCCTCAGACCCACCCCAATGCGAAACGATTCACTAGTGCGAGCCTGGAAATAAACAATAAACATATCCAATAACATGAACCCAGACCTTCCCATCCCAACTCTCTTGTATTTTCTATGTCAACAACACACGAGTCTCTAGGTCTTACTCAAGTCACACAGGTCATTCTAGTCATAAACTACTAACGATTCTCAATCACACGAAGGAACAATCTATGTAACTAATCATGTGTAATAATATCATGACATATCAGATAATCAAAATTAATAGTTATAAATCATAAACAACGTCTATATAATTAAGAAAATAATCTTTTTCTAAATTAATTCATTTTAAATTATTTCGCTTAACAATTAATCTAAACTAATTCATTTTCCAAAATAAATTCTTTTAAATTATTATAATTATCTAAAAATGATTCTATTAATTCCTTATAATTATTCTGAAAATGCTATTTATCATATTACTATAATATATTTTATTATTTTTTATCAAAAAACCACGTAGGTAATCGCAATATACTAGTTATAACTAATCATATCACAGCACAGATAATTCGCAACAGATCCAGAAATTGAATTGACGAGTCAAAGGGAAACGGGATCTTGCCTGCGAGACCATGGGGTCTAATGACGTGGCGATGATGCCGATGCGGACGTGGTACGACAGATCTGAAGGAGGCGGTGGTTGCCGATGCTCGCTGAGTCGGCGATGCGCGTAACGGGGGCTGGGGACAATGAGGAGAGACGGCAACAGAGGACAGCGGCAAGGGAAGCTGCTGATCGGGGGGAGGCAACGATGGCTAAGCTCGAGGCGAGGGTGAGGCTGGACCTTGGTGGTCGGGCTTCGAGCAGCGTGACGGAGGTGCTCCCGGTAGATCTGATGGACACGGCTCAGGAGATAGACGGAGAGCTCGGATCTGAGGGGTTAGGGAGGTCAGTGGAGCACGACGGCGACGAGGCGACGCGAGGGGGCTACGAGTTGGCTGGAGATGGGTGTGGAGGTAGCTAGGCATGGCGCGGGTTGGAGCTCAAGCTGGAGGTGTCGAGGTTGGGCGGCGGTGGTTTCCGACGGGTAGAGGAGGCTGGGCTGGAGATGAGGTCGACGTTGTCGGGGCTGAGGTGGCCGGCGGTTATGATTCTGGCAGTTGGGAGAGAAAAAACGAAAGAGGGAGAGAGAAGGGGATGGCGGCTGCTTGCGTTTTG
>BQKN01000892.1:271158-285950 GCA_022839385.1 Asparagus kiusianus | reverse complement strand
TACAATTAATGGAAGTAAGTTACCTTTCACGGGTACATTAGCCTCTTCATTTCCAAGATTCATCTCTTGCAAATTATCTGAAGGAGCAAGAGGTAGAGGACAGTTAGAGGGTACACAAATTCATTGGTGTATCATCTAAAGAAATACATTGTCAGTGTTAGATGTACCTTGATTCATGGAATCAGGTCCTATATTGCCCTCCGCTCCAATGTCAGCAACCCCTGTAGGCCTCTCTATAGGGGGTAGCGGATCAGACTCATCGGGAGATATGGGGATTGGATCAGGACTCATCTCATGCTCCTCACGTGCTCCTATATAGAGAGAGAGAAGTATAAGTCAATGCGCTGAGTAACCAGAGGAATAGTTCTCAGGATAAATCTTACCTCCATCACTCGCAGGATCATCACCAGCTAGGTCTGTATCGGAAGCTCGGGAAGCTGCAGGCAGCTTACGGACTAACCTCTTCCGCCTAGCAGTGGGGATCGAAGGTCTCGCTCGAGGAGGAGGATAGAACTCTTCATCATGATCAGCTGTAGTCCCTGAAACATTGAACTATAGTCAGTTTCAATACTTCTAGAAAATAGAAGGAAAAGATGAATAGCAAACCTCGCTCAGAAGAGTCATCACAATCTTCGGGATCTCCGCCGGAAGCCTCATCTGTAGAATGGAATGACCTATGGCCCTCTTCATCAAGTCGGCGAGTCTTATTCTGTGTCCTCTGTGATCGAGCCCTCTCCCGAATCCTGCGCGAATCAACCCGAGAAGCTTCCTCGGCCTCTAGCTCCGCAATCGGCTTCACAGGGATAGTCTTGTTGGCTGCTAATAACCACTTGCAGCTCAAGAAGGTGAGATTCAACTGCCGATCAATACTCGGGAGGCTGAACCTAGCACCGGTACAACCAGTCACGGTCCACAACCATGCACGAAGACCGTCCACCAAACCACTATGGGTCCGAAGCTGCTGGCGAGGATTCCCGATGTAAAGCTGATCGTAGCCAAACTGGCGAGCAAATCGGCAGGGTAGATATGGCTCTATGAAGCACTCATTCTTCACCCGGAAAGTTAGATAGCCGGGCCTGATGTTCACCAGCCAATTGAAGCAGCCAATGTCTAAGTGGGTCCGATTCTCTCTCGGCCTCTCATCGTCTGTCAAGCACTCACCGTATCGGCCGGAGAACTGCGGGAAACAAGTAGAGAACGCCCAACATTTGTGGACCTACAGCTGCTGTCGGACATCAGAAAACCCGCGGCCTTCCCACCTACCATTTTCAAGCAACTGCAGCAGGGGAACAGAGTGATCTGTAGCGTTCGGCACCGACATCATGTCCGGACGGTGGAGGACGAACCAGGCCATCAAATAAGCGTAGGGAAGCTCTACCTTAAGCGTGGGAATCTGACCTGGCAAATCGGTCTCCTTCCGTGTGAACGCACTGGAAAGCTGCCGAAGTCCTCGGTGAATGTTAGCCACCATCACCGGAAGGAGTGAGAGTTCCTTCTTATATGCGAGCTGAACTGCTGGGAAAAGTACCTCCAAGGGCAAGGCGTCCCCAGACTGGTATGGAACCACGCACTTCTTCAACCAGATAGCAAGAAAGCCGGCGAGAAGAGTCATCGGCTGAATCGGTGTGGTCGCATGCCATAAAAAAGACCTAAACTTGGTCTTCGCAGGAAAGCCCCCCTCAGGACTGCTGGTGGTATAGGAATGAGCATCAATCTTCTTCAGTAGATGATTCACCTCTGAAGGAATGAGTGGGGCCAACTCACAAATATCCTCGCCAGAGCTGCTCTCCAAGTTCTTGAACAAATAGTTCGCGAACTGCTTCAGACTCACAGAGGCCTTCGTCCTCTTGGCTAAAGGCTCAGACTGCGCCAAAGCGATATGGTAATGGCAAGTGAGATCCCATAGAGTCTCGTAACGGTCGGGCATGCGATCCTTCAGCTGACTCAACTCATGACTGGAAGGGAAATACTCCTGGTATAACATCTACCCCATGGTCAAGCCAGAAATCCTATGCATCTCATGAAGAGTCAAGCCCAACTCCCCCTGACGGGTCAGAAAAGTGTTCGAGTCTGGATTATACAACTCGAACAAAGCACAGAAATGTCTCAAACTGACGGGCAGGCCATACATGGTGGCACGAACGGCGGTATACAAACCGCAAGCACGCAACTCCTCGCCCCAGCGGCTCAAAACGTATGTCGTCATGCGACTCCACCAAGACTTGTCCGAAGAGTGGACCCAACCATAAATCCTGTGACGAGTCGCAGGCATCTCCCGTCCTAGGGCAGCGAGGCGATTCCTCAAAGTCGAAGCAGTGGCGAGAAACTCGTTACGCGGTGGTGCATCCAGTCCCAACACTCCGGGATGCAATCCGGTGATGTGACTCCTGCTTGAACCAGGAGCTGCCTGATGGGTGATATAGCCGCAATGTACGCTCTCATGATCCACTGTCAAACGCCACGACATCTCGCGCGTCACGGCCTGACACCTGAGTTCAGTCAACGAGCGATGTCGAGGAATTTCCGGCAAGTATATGAAGCCACCGCCGGTCTTGTGAAGCCACTGCTCAGCGTCAATGAATACTGCTTCCGGGTCATCGACAGAGTCACCAAATAGGAAATCGCTCTTCCGGAGAGGCTGGGTAGAGCTAGCGTCCTTCACAAAAGGAGCATCTGTGATCAGCTGGCGAATAGCTCGATGACCACCCTCCCTCACCACCTGTGCAACCTCAGCCGACGTGCCCGAAGCAAACTGAGGAATAGCTGGAATAGGGGAAGGACTGTCAGAGGTCGAATAATGATCGCCACGACGCCCATAGACTGCGTGGGCTGAGAACGATCCAGAAGGGTACCCCACTACAGAATAAACAATTAAACACGGGTTAGTCTCGGTTATAAAAGGAAATTGAACTCATCTTACAAATAGCTAAGATAGAGTCATTGCCTTATAAAGGGTGAGACGATTTGGCCATATTGTGCAATCATAAGATAGGGTGCATCGAGGATCCCTGCCTTATGAAGCGCAATGCAGCGTCAATTCGCCCCCTTTATTTCGAGATATGGTTTTGACCAAGCAAAACATATCTTTGAAGCGTCGATCCTCACTAAGGAGAATCAAGGCTCTTCCCGATTGCCTCGCCAAGGAGAGCAACGTGGGGTAAACAGGGACCAATTTGCAAATTCTCAGAAAAAAGGGGTTAATTTGCAAAATTCCCAAAAATGCCAAAGCGTCGATCCTCACCAAGGAGAATCAAGGCTCTTCCCGATTGCCTCGCCAAGGAGAACAACGTGGGGTAAAAAGGACCAATTTACAAATTTTTAAGAAAAAAGGACTAATTTGTAAATTTCCAAATATTGCCAAAAATGGCTCACCGGCGTAGGAAGGCGGCGCACCATCAGCTGACATGGCAGGGGAACGACCTCTCGAAGAACGCGGCATGACGAGCTGCAAAATAAATTAAAAGAGGTCAGATCTAGAAAAAGAGCACTTTTTTATCAGATCTACACCCCTAAAAGATTAAATCGAGGCGTCAAATCACACCCTCAACCCTCACATATGATCCTACAAATGCATAAATTAAGTTGAGCATGAAAAAGATCATAATTGTGGGAGATTTACCTGAAGAAAGGCTAGAGATCCAACAAAAATGAGACCTTTTTGGAAACTCTCAGCACGCGCTCGAGGGGCCTGAAAGAAATTCTAAAAAATGGGATTTTTGAGGGGTTTTTCAGTCAAAGATCCAAAGGAAGCCTAGATCCAGGATAAATATCAAAGTTTCGAGGAGAAAAGATGCTCGAGGGAAGAGAAAGATCAAAAAAAAAGGGAGAAAGGGGGGCCGGCCCTAGAAGAGAGGAAGAAAAGAGAAGAAAAAAGGGAAAATTCCCTCTTTTATAGCCTTGAACCAGATCTGGTTGAACCAGACCAGACCAGGCTGGACCAGACCAAGCCCAAATTGGACCAGACTGAGTCAGAATGAGCCCGAATTGAGCCAGATTGAGCCAGATTGAACCTGGCTGGACCTGACCAAGCCAGAATGGACCAGAATGGACCAGAATGAGCCAGAATGGACCAGATTAAGCCAGAATGAGTCAAATTGAACCAGTTTGGACCAATTTCGAACCCGTTTGAGCCAAATTCGAACCAGAACTCAAATTAGAGTTAAATTAAGCATCGAATTGATTTCAGATCAACCGATGGTTCAGTTCCTCACCTATTTAATCCCTCTCTCACCTATTTGGAAGGTTTGGAAAGATTTTGAGCCCAAATATTGTCTTTTTTGGTTCATTTTCAAGCCGGTTCAGCTCATTTTGAGCACGGAAATACTCCAATAAGGTATACGAGTATAAACTATTCCCTATTTTTATTGAGAAGTTCCTGGAGAATATTCTTCTAAAAATATTCTTAAGGATAACTCAATAACACGACGCCGGACAACGCGTCTCAAAAGAAGACTCGACGCCGACAATCGAACGAAAGTTGTACGTTGAACCAACCAACAAAAGCTAATGATTGGAAAACTAAGAATCGACTTCAAGTTCAAATTCCGACGACGGTCAGACAATAAATGCAGCACCGAAATCCTCACAGGCGTTCTACAAAGCACTGAATGACCTGGTGGAGTTGAAGGAAGCCAGAACAGAAGCCATTCCAAGGTCCCGTTATACCGACTCAAGGTTGGGACGATCACATCCAAAGTATTCCAGGCTCTTCTATAAAAGAACGAGACTGAAACACTTTGGAGGGGGTATCTGTAGGCGTATAAAATTGCCTATAGGTCCCTTAGCTTAGCTCAGCACGATGATTCGACAAAACAACGGACATTCGAGCGACGAGGCGACGAGGCACGCAAGCAACGGAATACGTTCGCGTGCGGGACCAAACCAACGGTTCGGAAAGTTAACAAGTCGTCCAACAACAAAACGGACTTGAACTCAAACACCGAAGCGGAGCTACTGCCAAATGAAGATTCGGGGAATCGAATCAAGACCTGAACGAATCAACGAAGGGTCGAGGCGACAAGGCACACGAACAATGGAACACGTACGCACGTGGAATCGAACCAACGTTTCGGGGAATCACCGAGTCATCTAAACAAGAACGAACTCGGTGATATAACGATCGAATCAAGACCAATCCCGGACTCAGACTCAGAAGCGGATTAACTGCCATATTTGGAATCAAGTCAATGAGCCGATTCCAGAAACCGAATCAAATCCGAACGACAGAGGACCGGAAACACCGGAAAACAACGAAACCAGCGCACCTGGGGGAACTCGGCCCGAACCGAACCACCCTAAGGTGGCTCGGCCCAAGCCGAGCCACCCTAGGGTGGCTCGGTGGCCGAGCCACCCTAGGGTGGCTAGGCACAGTTCTGTGCCAAAGGCATAGTTTTGAGTGCCTATAAATAGGCCTGGCACTCGTTCATTTGAGAGGACTTTTTCTGAAACTTCTGAAGAGCCGAAACTCTGCCGGATTGCGACCTCTACTCGGATTGTGAAGGCTTGAAGACTTGGACAACCAGATCTACGTGATACTACTCCGGATCTAAGCTTGGCTCTTAGATCCCGAGATTAGAGCGAGCGTTTCCTTGGTGAAACGATCCCTCTCGGCTACTATCTCCTTGGTGGGATAGTACCCGTTATACTACGTAGATCTGTTCAGATCGAGATTGCATGGTGGTCCACGGTACTCAACCCCGGCACAGGCGAAGAACCCCACAAAGCGAGGGACCGTAAAACAGGAAACTCGTGATTTGTTCAAGGAAAGTTGTAATCTTTATTTCTTTATTTTGATTTTGTTGTAAGCCGGATCTTATAAAAAGACCGGATCTCTTTGTAAACGCATAAAGTTGTTGTCAAAGTTGTAACAGAATCATCAATGAAGAATAACGCAATTTCCCGCTCGAACAGCGGCCTATCCAGGAGATAATCCTAGCACTCGGTCAGGATAGGTTTATTTGAAAGATTATAACCAGCCTGCCCAAGAGGTTGAAGAACAGCCCCAAGACGCTGGGGGTTCTGTACCAAAAAAGCCGGTCGATAAAGGGAAGCAAAAAGAGCTTCGGTTCATAAAAAATCTTCACCATGACCTCGAGGAATCGAGCACTCCCTTCCAGTTTAATGTCATGGCGTAGCTGACCAATATACCTGCTAGGATTACCTTATATGAGCTCTTGAAGTTGTCTAAATCCACCAAGGAAGCTCTCATCAAAGCCTTAAAGAACACGGAGAGCTTTATCACTCAAGTCACTCTGATTCCTGAAACATCTGAAGATCAGTCTTATCTGCAATGCTCACAAGCAGCAAGAAGTCTGCCCTGCATATCATTCACTCAAGAGGACATGCAAGTGAAGCACAAACATGACAGACCCTTGTACTATACAGCATACATAGGGTCATCAGAAATCAGTGCTGTTCAGGTCGACCCAGGCTCGGCACTCAGCATCATGCCTTACAGAGTCATGCAAGTCTTAGGGATTCCCATGCATCGGTTGAATGCTACTCAAACTACCATCTTCGGATTCAACGCTAATAGCACTTGGCCCCTAGGAAAGATCAAAGTCAAATGTCAGATCGGAGATCTCAAGTCCGAAGTGACTTGTTACATCATAGATGCGGACACATCCTACAATCTGTTATTAGGACGACCATGGATTCATGCAAATCGCATTGTCCCATCCACCCTACATCAGGTCATGAAGTATGCCAATGATGAAGGTGAAGTTCGAACCCTGATTGTGGAGAAATACCCCTTCAGAGAAGTGGAAAACTTCCACACAGATTTGGTCTTTTACTCGGAATCACAAGAGAAAGAAGATATTGACAGCGGTAATGAGGCAGACGTCGAGCCAGACCCGGAAGGAAATTGTCCGTGGGAGTTGAACTTTAATGTAATAGGTCCAGCCGAGAACAATAATAATGTACCGAGTGAGGGTGAGTGGTGTATTAATGAAGATTTTATTTTGGCGTACTTGTCTGATGGATCTTTTAAAGCTGAACAAACAGAGAATGATCATAATGCAGGTACCAATCCGTGGCACACATTGTGTGTAGAAACATCCCTCACATTACCAATTAAGTCATCCTTCACTTCATATGAAGAAGTAGAAGATGCACAAAAGGCTTTCTTTAAAGTCTCATCTAAAAGGAAAGGACAAAAGCCGATCCATTTCGGTAAAGTCAAACCCGAACCACTCAAACGGGGAAGCTTGAAAGAAGATGATGGAGTTCCTCAATTCCATTATCATGAACCCAATTCTATATATTTAATGAAAAGAATGGGATATAACTTTAACAAAAAACAGGGTTTAAACTTCGGGAAAGGAAGACGAACACCGATTCGAATGTCTCTAACCCCCGAAGGAAAACCTCCGGACTACTATCAAAAAACCGGAAGGGGTGTGGGTTACGTCACAACTCCCTCTATCTCAGAAAATGAAATCAATAATTATCTGCGTCAGGACCATTCATCCAGAATATCTTCCTAGGAATCCGACGTTAGCATTGGGCCTTTCTTTAAAAGTCTGACTGTAAACATGGTTTCAACTAGTCATCTAGATGAAGACGCAGGGGATGATGAAGAGTTAATCGAATCAACCAATGATCCTTGGATCAAACGCCTCAACATCTTGTGGGATATGCGATTTGAACAACGCGAACCACCCACTGAAGATAAAGTGAGCCAAGTCAACATGGGAGATGCACACATTTTCATAGCTGAAAATTTATCATCATCTAAGAGAGAGGACCTTATATCTCTCATCCGAGAATATATAGATGTCTTTACTTAGAACTATGAAGACATGCATGGTCTTGACCCAAAAGTTGCCATGCATCGGCTCAACATCGATCCGGATGCAAAACCCGTTAAACAACAACAACGCCAGTTTCATCCAGAGATCATGGAAGCAATTGAGTCCGAAGTTAAAAAGCTTATAGACTCAGGTTTTGTCAGAGAAGAACAACACCCAGATTGGGTAGCCAACATTATTCTAGTTCCCAAGAAAAATGGTAAGGTCCGAATATGCATCGACTTTCGTGACCTCAACGCAGCTTGTCCGAAAGACGAGTTTCCTCTTCCTATCACTGATGTCATGATCGACAATACCTGCGGATATGAAAGGATGTCTTTCATGGATGGATTCTCAGGGTACAATCAAATCAAGATGCATCCTGAAGACGAAAAGCATACTGCGTTCAGAACTCCACTGGGGGTGTATTGCTACACAGTGATGCCCTTCGGCCAGAAAAATACAGGTGCAACTTATCAACGAGCAATGAATACCATCTTTCACGAACATTTGTGCAAGAAGATAGAATGCTACGTCGATGACATAGCAGTAAAAAGTCAGCATAAAGGCGTTCATCTTACAGACCTGAAGATAATGTTCAATATCATGCGTGTACATCAACTGAAGATGAACCCGACCAAATCATTCCTTGGGGTATCGAGCAAAAAATTCCTGGGATTTATTGTCACGTCCAAAGGAATTTCTCTTGATCCAGAGAAAATCCGCACTATCCAAGATATGCCGTCCCGAAGAATCTCAAAGAACTCAGGGGTTTGCAAGGGAGGTTAGCCTACATTCGGAGATTTATATCAAATCTTTCAGGACACTGTCAACCCTTTTCTAAGCTCATGAAGAAAGGAGTATCCTTTGTTTGGGATAGGGATTGCCAAAGAGTATTCGAAGAGATTAAGGAATATCTTGCCCAACCGCCGGTTCTTGTAGCCCCAATATCGGGAAAACCGTTCCTGTTATACGTGAGAGCTATGGACCATTCTCTAGGAGCTTTATTAGCTCAGAACAATGATCAAGGTCAAGAGCAAGCCATCTATTACCTAAGCAGGACTATGATGGGAGCCGAACACCGATACAATCCAGTTGAGAAAGAATATCTCGCTTTAGTATTCGCAGTCCAGAAGATGTGACATTATTTAGTAGGACAAACAATTCATGTCATCTCCAAGGTGAATCCCTTAAGAGTTCTAATGAAAAAACCGTCATCTCTGAATTGCCGGTTGGCAAAATAGGCTATCCTCTTGTCACAATATGACATGCAATTCATGCCCTAAAAAGCAGTCAAGGGTCAAGCGTTGGCAGACTTCTTAGCCGATAACTCGGTGCTAGGGACATCTAAACTGTATGAAGAATTGCCCGATGAAGTCGCTGAAGCTTGCGTCACTCAAAAAACTACGCAAGTGTGGAAATTATTCTTCGATGGTGCATCCAGAGCAAATCCTTATGGAGCAATTACCGCGGGAGTAGGAGTGGTGTTCGTCTCTCCAAATGGTCACGTGATCCTAAGAGGATTTTCCCTGATTGAACCCTACACTAACAATGTAGCTGAGTATAATGCTCTGCTACTAGGAATGCAATTTGCTGAAGAACTTAATATTCGACATCTTGAAGCTTACGGTGATTCTCAGCTAACCATAAATCAAGTTCGAGGAGAATATGAGGTACGTCATGAGGATCTGCTCTCGTATTACTTTGTAGTGCTAAAGCAAGCTGAGAAGTTCGAAGGTTTCTTTATCGAATACATTCCACGAGCTCAGAATGCTTACGCAGATGCTTTAGCCTCGTTGGCAACCTCATTAGCGTTGCCTCTGGGGCCGAAACTACGATTCTTGTTACGGGACGCGATTTATACTGTTCTAAGATTCCTATAGAGGAAAGTTCAGATAAGACACCGACATGAGAAGTCTGTACAACCTCGATGGAATTTGAAGCTAGAGATTGGTGATTCCCGTACATCGACTGTGCCATATACAGAATTTTGCCCGATGATCCTAAGAAAGCGGCCACTATCAAACGAAAGGCCCTTCAATTCTATTACGATGTAGTTTCTTAATCCCTGTATCGTAAATCACATGATGGATTTTATCTTTGATGCCTCTCTCGGAAGGAAGTGAAAGAGGCCCTCAAGGAAGCTTACGACGGAATGTGTGGAGCTCATCAGCCTGGAGCTAAGTTGAGCGATCATCTCCGACGAATCGGTTATTATTGGCCAAAGATGTTCGCAGATGCAGTGGACTACGCTAAACGTTGTCACGCATGCCAAATTCATGGTGATTTTATCCATCAAGCGCCATGAAACTTACATCCCACGTCTGTTACTTGGCCATTCGAAATGTGGGGCATGGACATCGTGGGACCAATTTCTCCTCCGACTTCCAAAGGACACCGGTTCATTTTGGCCGTAACCGATTACTTCTCTAAATAGGCGAAGGCAATCCAACTAAAAGAAGTCAAGACAAAGAATGTGATCAAGTTCATCAAACATCACGTCATTTACCGTTTTGGAGTCCCGAGACGAATAGTGCACGACAACAGGACACAGTTTGTTAGCTTTGGATTTCAGAGATTTTACGATAAGTTGAGAATCCAAAGTGTCGTATCTACGGCGTATTATCTGCCAGCGAATGGTTTTGCAGAAGCTTTTAACAAAACTATTGTGAAGCTCCTCAAAAAATTCGTCTCCAAAAGCCGACGTGATTGGGACGAAAGACTCGGCGAATGTTTGTGGGCCTACCGCACAACAGTGAGAACCCCTACAAGAGCTACGCCATTCTCTTTAGTATATGGCTGCGAAGCCGTATTACCATTAGAAATTCAAATCCCATCTTTAAGAGTCGCTATCACAACCGAACTGACAGAGGAAGAAAAACACCAACGATGTCTTCAGGAACTTGAAGCTTTAGACGACAAGTGACTTCAAGCTCAGCAACAGATTGAGTTATATCAAGCCCGTATTTCTAAAGCCTACAACAACAAAGTTAAAGAAAGGATTTTCAAGAAAGGCGATTTAGTTTTGGCTAATCGACGACCGATGGTGATGACTCACAAAACTAAAGGGAAGTTTAATCCCAAATGGGAAGGGCCTTTCGTGATAGAGACAGTATATTCCAATGGAGCCTACCGTCTCATCGATAAAAAAGGCGACAGACACATGATGCCAATTAATAAAAATTTTCTCAAGAAATATTACCCGTAGATTACAGAGTATCTTGAACCTAGCTGGGGGTTGCTTGCTAAGTATTTGTTTGAACAAATTGTTCTCCTTCTTTGTATGTCATCAAGTTAATATTACACCTCTGACGATTGAAGTTATCGAGAAATATTATAATAAAGAAAATTTCTCAAAATCTACCAGAAAATGGTTAGATTGATTTGATTCAGTGGAAAAGTCTTAACAACTTAGGATACGCATCCAAGGTTGGAAGAAAGAGCGTCTAGCTTCCCTGAACGCAAGTTCTATAACTACGTTTCAAGTCTCTCGAACGCAAGGCCCGACCCTGCGTTTTTGGTTTCTATAAGGGGGACAGACCCACGTTGAGTTCATTCAAACACATAATTTTAACTATAACGAAGAAACTTCCAGAGATTACTCTAACAACAACAAAGAGGATCCTCAACAAATTGGAATGCGCCAGATCATCCTAAACGCAAGTCTTATAACTACAGCTCAAGTCTCAGAGTTGCGTTCAAACTTGTTTGGACGAAAAGACAAAACCATGCGTCTTTGATAAGCTTGCGTTCAAATCATTCAAACGCAAGGGGATAATTTTCAGAAATTCCAACATCATAACGAGGCTGTAGCATTTCAGACAAATACAGAAAATGCAAGAAAAAGATAAGCAGTAGCAGTTCATCTCATGCAAATAATAAGTGTTTGGAGAAATAACATAAAGTTATTACAAAACCAAAACAAAAAATAAAGTTGTTGGAGCTTAAAATAAATAGAAGCTCAAAAGATAAGCTTCTGCTTCGAATACATGTCTTTCATGCTCCGCCAACACTTCTCCTTCAACCCTCTTACGAAGCTGGACATCAGAAGCCGCGGCAGCAGCAGAAGCCTCTTGTTGCAGCACTTGGATGGCCTCCTTCTCTACTTGGACCCTCGCCTCGAGGGTAGCCTCCCCAAGGTTGAATTATTCTTGGGTTAGCTCCACTGCATCGAGTCTAGCCTTGGCTTGGAGACGCTGCTTCTGCAAGCTCCAGATGAGGGCCTTCCTCTCAGAGATATCAAGAGCTCGGGCTCTGGCAGCAACTTTCTCTTTTAGCCTAGCATTGCTGATGGACCATTGTATCTTAGGCCTCAGATCTGTTTGCTTCAACTCCTCTAAGTAACGGGTAGCACCTGAGAAGCGATAGATCTTCTCCGCACAACGCCGAGCGTGATAGAGGTTGACTTCGGCCAGATTATTCAAGCTCTCCTTGATAGGAGCTTGAAACTCAGAGAAGGAGGCCCAGCCTTGCATCACGATGGAGAAAGCTTGCCTCACCTGGTTCTCTAGGCGCCTAAGGAGGAAGAGAGTACAGTTGGGCGCCAGATAAGAAACCTCATCAATCATCCATTCGAAACTCTCATTTGGAGAGATTGTGGAGAGGGGTGGAATGAGAGGAGCATCGCTTGAATCATGGGATATGAAGGGCTCAGAAGCAGAGGCCCCCACCTTGCAACAAAACAAATAAAAGCAAAATCAATAAAATAGATGAGTGCAAACGCAGTGGTTTAGACATGCGTTAAGATCAACCTGAATGTAAGGAAGCTAGACCCACGTTGAATCATTATGAATGCAGTAAGTATTAAGTGCATTATGAATCTGCGAAACTATAAGCTTAATTCTGCGTCAAACGCAGCAGGATCAGACTAGTATGTCAAAACGAGGGGATCAACCCTTCATTTCGTCAATGAACGCAGAAACTTCTTCCTGCGTTCAAGATTAAGGGATCAACCCTTCATTTCGTCAATAAACGTAGAAGTTTCTTTCTGTGTTTAAGATCAAAGAACAAATGAATGTCGTTCTGTGTCTAAAAGTAAGAAGACGAATAGTTTTCGTCAATGAACGCAAAAAACTTCTTCCTGTGCTCATGATCAAGGAATCAACCCTTCATTACGACCAAGAACACAGGAAGGTTGTCCGCATCCAGAATTGAGGAGACGAACGTATCACGTCAAAAAGCACAGAAGTTTATTTCTAAGTTCAAGATTAAAGAGACGAATGGTATTCATCATCATTAACCAAAATCCATCTGAATATTCTTGAAGAAAAATCCAACGAAAAGAATACTAGACGAAGTAGATCGACTTTACTCACCTTGAAGACCGGACGTCGGTAGGGGTGGCATCGCCGGTGACTCGGAGGTTGACCCAGAAGCGTCCCCCGACGGCGACACCTGGTGTTCTTCCCCTCCGTCCTTCCGCAGACAGACTTTCTTGAAAGCCATGGCTGAGGATGATGCTAAGCAGTTGATAGTTTTTGGAATTAACGAGAAAAAACTCGTTTCTAGATTCAAGACAGAAGTTTAAGCGTTGAGGCTTTTAACAAGACTAATCAGGCCTATTTATAAACAATTAATAACAATACGATAGAGTTCCGAGACTCCCGCCAAGTATGGTCTCTTCGTCATCATTATAGTCGTACGGACTTCTGATAAGATACAGGACAAGACCCTGTGTTTATAAGATAAGCGGGCAAGGCTAAACGTAATAATCTGGAGATGCGTTCTTCCAAACATACCCAGCCCAATTCAAGAGCCTAAATGCAGGGGTACCTCTATTTTTACGTCTTCAAAAGTATGGTGCCAAACCTCTAAGAGCACGCATAGCATCTTCAGAACTTTTGTAGAATTTAAAACAAATCAGTTGGCAAAATCTTCCCGATGTCAACATTAATCCTATAATGGCTTTCATTTCTACAGAGTTTGAACTCTGCCTGCATCAAAGTTGCTCCGATCGCAACACTTTCAACTTATGGACTCTCATCAATAGAGCGATAGGTCCTCAAAGTTGCTCCGATCGCAACACTTTCAACTTATCAACTCTCATCAATAGAGTGATAGGTTCTCAAAGTTGCTCCGATCGTAACACTTTCAACTTATGGACTCTCATCAATAGAGCGATAGGTCCTCAAAGTTGCTCCGATCGTAACACTTTCAACTTATCGACTCTCATCAATAGAGTGATAGGTCCTCAAAGTTGCTCTGATCACAACACTTTTAACTTAGCGATAGGTCCTCAAAATTGCTCCGATCGCAACACTTTTAACTTATCGACTCTAATCAATAGAGCGATAGGTCCTCAAAGTTGCTCCGATCACAACAATTTCAACTTATCGACTCTCATCAATAGAGCGATAGGTCCTTAAAGTTGCTCCGATCGCAACACTTTCAACTTATCAACTCTCGTCAATAGAGCGATAGGTCCTCAAAGTTGCTCCGATCGTAACACTTTTAACTTATCGACTCTCATCAATAGAGCGATATGTCCTCAAAGTTGCTCCGATCGTAACACTTTTAACTTATCAACTCTCGTCAATAGAGCGATAGGTCCTCAAAGTTGCTCTGATTGCGACACTGTCAACTTATCGACTCTCGTCAATAGAGCGATAAGTCCTCAAAGTTGCTCCGATCGCAATACTTTCAACTTATCGACTCTCGTCAATAGAGCGATAGGTCCTCAAAGTTGCTCCGATTGCGATACTTTTAACTTATCGACTCTCATCAACAGAGCGATAGGTCCTCAAAGTTGCTCCGATCGCAACACTTTTAACTTATCGACTCTCGTCAATAGAGCGATAGGTCCTCAAATTGCTCTGATTATAACACTTTTAACTTATTGACTCTCGTCAACAGAGCGATAGGTCCTCAAAGTTACTCCGATCGTAACATTTTTAACTTATCGACTCTCGTCAATTGAGCGATAGGTCCTCAAAGTTGCTCCGATCGCAACACTTTCTGTTAGACCCTAGAGGGGGGTGATTAGGGTCTTATGCTAATCTAATC
>BQKN01000892.1:257184-270136 GCA_022839385.1 Asparagus kiusianus | reverse complement strand
CTCTCGTCAATAGAGCGATAGGTCTTCAAACTCACCTGGCACTTTGGTGATTTACAAATTTCTTCTAACGCTTAAAACAAAAGCACATAAACAATCTATCCTTTCATATTAAAACGGAATTTCATGGTTCCATATCAGAATATGATATGCAAAAGAAACGATGAAAAACCAAAACAGCACTACGATTATTCAAAGGAAAACAAAGTAGGGAGAAAATAAGGGGTGTCTCTACCAAAGGAGCAATACAAGAACTGACTCATCAATTCATCAAACTAAAGGAGACAAGCTGAGACTTAATGTCATAAAGTTTCTCTTCATGGTCAGCTCGCTCTAGCATTTTAGCTCGTTTCCGAAGCTCATCCTCGCTAGGTAACATGGCAACAATCTTCTGTTTAGCCTCTGCAAGAGCATTAGCTCCTGTGCGATAATCTACTAGAGAGGTTGCGCTCTTGACGTTGAGCTCAGTGACAATAGCTTCTTCTCGTTTGAATTGAGCTTTCAACCTAGTCAACTCTACTTCAATAGTTATGATCTTCTCTCGTAAATTCTCTAAAGAAGTGTTTGAGAGTGCTAGCTCAGCTTGCTTTTGAGCATGTAGCTTTTGTAAATATTCAACCCGGACTTCCTCCTCGGCTATATGATGCTGAGCTACTTCATACTTATTAAATTCTTTAGCCCGGATGTCTTCAAACGTCGACCCGATCTGCGCTTGGATATCAGCGCGACCTAAGGCCTCCAAAAACCTTAGTTGTGCCTCCAGGCGTGAGATGGCTTTTGAGCAACGACGAACAACGTCAACATCGCCCACGAACTTGAGGTTGTTCAAACTATTTGTGAGCATAGGCTTGAAGGTTTCAAAAGTATCTCTACCAGTCAATACAACCTCAATCACTTTCTTTGTCAGACTCTCTAGATAATTAAGAGAAATCTTAAGGAAATCTTGCACGTCTGTAGGACTCAAAACAGCAATGGGAGATGGTACAGAAACTTCTGAAATACAAAGCCAAGTAAAACACCAGCATGCGATTTTGGCGTAGTGGCTTGAGAGGGAACATCGACATCCAGTTAAGATGAACTCGATTGAAGAACCATAAGTTCCCCCACTCCAGATGATCTTGGCACGTCTACAACTTCTGTAGAGGCTAAAGAAATTATCAATAAAGTCGTCGGTGGGAGGGTTATCATTGAGAGCTCCAAGCAAGGTGGTTCTGACACCTGAGCTGGTGGTAGCATGAGCTGTTGCGTTGAAGCAGGGACGACAGCGCTTGCTTCATGTATCATAGGATCTGTATGAGAAAATTGTTTAAATGCACAATAAAAATTAGTCGTGAATCAGAACGAACGACGCTTACCAGTGAGAGGCAGAGGAATGTAGGCAGACGCTTTGTCTGAAGAAGGTAGTGGTCGAATATCCCACTCACCGGGATCATCGCTGTCATCACCCAAGTTGTTACTGTTCTCATTACTCTCACTTTGGTCGCCATCATCATCTGTGTCATTCGCACCATCGCTATGGTCCATAGGTTCCTCTTCACCCACGGGAGAAAATGTTGGCGAATCCCCGGTGATGGTAGGTTTTGATATGACCCCAGTAGTAAGGCTGGGTTGTGTGTCTCCTACAGGTGGTAATAGCACAGAAGCAGAGGGAGACTTGTCCGCTACTAAGTCTTGTTGGGCAATCACCGTAGGTTCTTAGACCGGAGGTCTATCTTCTTCAATATGAGGGGCAATAGAGGTAGTATCATGAAGCGTGTCTTCAGGGGCAAATTCTGCACCCACTGCAAATGATTCATCCCCACGCTCTTCTTCATTCAATGAATGGGTAGAAGAAATAGGGCCACCTAAAGCAGGACCAACTGTCGGGAGACCAGGCTGAGACGAAAGTCCCATAGCAGTAGACTCTCATTCTTCCTCTTCTGCATGTCATGCTTTCTGAGCATCTAACATAAGTTTAGAAGTAGGGGGTTCAAGTGCTAACTTTCGACGAGCTCGTTTGTCATATTTGGCTTCTTCAGCCGGGTCTAGTGCTCTTTTTCCAGTAGCACTCTTACTCCGGGTCTTGACTCTCGAAGGTTCCACCTCGTGAGTATCCGGCATCCTGATCTCTTCCTGAACTCCCTCTGGTGATTGTCGTCGTTCGTCTTCTGTAATCGCCTTTTCATATGATAAGTATTCGTTAACCCCCCGGGCACGGAACCTTTTAGCACTCCTCTTTGAAGTATACCATTTGCGAATGGCTTTCAAGCAGGAGGTGTTCATGTTGTAGGCTAAAATTTGAGAAGTAGCCTGGTACCAGGTGCAAAAGCTTAAAGAGGTACGAACGTTGGGCATCTTATGCGGCAGTTGGAATTTTTCTCCTGTACATCCTGCCACGGAGTAATACCAAGCTCTTGCTCCTTCATACACATTACCTGTATATGCAAGAGTAGGGTTTGGATTTTCGACATAAATCTGATCATAGCCAAATTGCCGAGAAAAACGATAAGGCTGATATGGTTCAATGAAGCACTTCCTCCCTTGCTAAAAAATAAGATAGCCTGGACGAATATTTATGAGCCACCAGAAGGCGCCTTTGCTGAGAATGGTAAAAGAATTTTGTCCCGGTGTTGTTCGCGGGAAAAATTGCTTTCTCTGATTTTATTGTTTCCATTAGCAATTGTTTATCGGTTACAAAGGGATCCGGTCTTTTTATAAGATCCGATTACAACAAAATCAAAAAAAGAAAATCTTAAAAGATTACAACTTTCCTTTTTTGGAACAAATCGCAAGATCCTGTTTTGCGGTCTCTTGCTTGTGTGGGTTCTTTGCTTGCGCCGGGGTTAATCCGTGGACAACCGCACGATCTTGATCCGGTCGGATCTACACGGTATGAAGGGTGTTATTTCATGAAGGAAATAACAGTCGGGGGTATTATTTCACCAAGGAAATAATAGCCCTAAGTAATCAAAATCGACCAAGCGAAATCGATACTCTTCTCGGGATCAAAAACCAAGTTTTGATCCGGAGGATAACCGTGTGGATCTCAGATCTGATCTCTCTCGAACTCCTACCTTGTTTGGTGTGGATGATCGCTAAGAACCAGATCTGAAGAGTTCAAATCTTCAAGTCTCCAAAACTCTGAAGTTTAGCTCTCAATCCAGTAGAGTTTCCCCTTAAAAGTTCACCAAAAATCCAACCTCCAAAATAATGAGCCTAAGGGTCTATTTATAGGCTCCTCAAACCAGATCTGGGCCAGGTAGCTCGGCCACCGAGCCACCTTGGTGGCTCGCCGAGCCACCAAGTGGTGGCTCGTTGAGCCACCTAGGTGGCTCGGTTTTGGCCGAGCCCTCCAGGCATTTGCTATTTTGTCGTTTTCTGGTTTCACGGTTTATCCGAACTCTGATTTGGCAGTCCGGATCTTGATTTGGCAGTCCGGATCCTGATCTTGATTGATGTGGTGGACTCTACGGTTGGATGACTCGTTGATTCATCGACCCGTTAGCTTGATTGGGCATGCGATTGGAAGTATTCCGTTGTTTGCGTGCAATTCGTTAACCTCGTCGCCTCGTTAATCCGCTTCGTCGCATCTCACTTGGCTTTGGTGTTGTGGTCTAACGAACATGCTTGGATATATCGCCCGATGATTCGTTGGTTTGTCGAATCACCGTGTCGATCTGTGTTAAGGGACCTATAAGCAGTTTTATACGCCTACAGGTGTGTCTTGATAGATTTCTCCATACGCGCCGCCCTCAAAAATGGGAAACTTGCAAGCGATCTCGTAATTGTAATCCCACCTAAATATTTTACGGAATTTAACTTGATACCAACCGACCCATTGAGCAGTTTCTAACTGCTGAACAAGAGGAGCCGAGGTATCACTCAATTCAGGAGTCGACGTTATCGAAGGGTAGTGCAACACAAACCAAGATACCAAATAAATATATGGCATTGGCACTTGAGGGGTTGGGGTTTGAATGATAGTCTTCCCATCTGAGTCCAATTTCTTGACGACGGTAAACTCAGAGGCTAATTCCTGTAAGCCACTCTGCAAGCAGCACACCATGGCCGAAAGAAGATTTAAGGGCTGTCCATGAGCCAGAAGAATAGCAGGGTATAATACCTCTACCGTAATAGCATCCACCGGCCTGGTGGGTATCACACAACGCTTCAACCAAAGAGTAAGGAAACCAGCGAACAAAGCCATGTCGGAGATTGGGACTTCTGCCTGATAATGGAAGCTTTCGAAGGTTGTAAAAGAGGGGAAGACATCCTCCTCTACCTCGCAAGTATAGTGGGAGGTCGCAACGTTGATACGCTCATTGATTTCTTCAAGAGTACTAGCGGCTAAGCGAGTCACCTCAGCATCCATGTCCTACAGATTTCAGAAAAGATATTCTACCCATTGTCCTTGTTTCACACCACTGGCCCTTTTCCCAGTAGTTTGTGCACATATCTAGAAATAGCACATCAATTCCTAATAAGTGTCATAGATTTCGGGGACACCATGTTTCAGGATCTCCAATTCCCTATTTCCGGGGACAAACTCCTCATAAGGCAGCTCTCCAAAAGACAATCCAGAAATTTCAAACATCTCATGAAGAGCGAAGCCTAATTCACCAGCAGGAGTGATAAAGGTACCGGTGTGAGGATTGTAAAATTCTAGCATAGCAAAAAGTCTGCTATAATTTGGAGAAATCCCATATCGAGTGGCTATTATTGGAGTTCTCAATTCTAAAATTCTCAAGGGTTTTTCTAGCTCCTCCAAGACAAAATTTATCATTTGAGCCCACCAATCTGTCTCACTCGAATGAACCCATGTTAGAGCCCTGAAATCTTGAGCGGGAAACTCTCCTTTAACGGAAATAAATTTTCTGATGAAGACTTCCGCTAATTTAGTAGGTTCATCGATGGGATGTTCCTTTTTGAATAAACCTGGCTTCAAGGCCATGAAATGATTAAAACCAGCCAGATGAGTACCTCGGGGGGTAATGTGCCCAGTAGCAACACCTCCTTGGTTCTGAACGAGTTCCCAATTCATTGACCGTAGGATGGAAGCGCACTGATAATACGAAATCGGCCACATTCGCTCTAAATTAGGAAGGAAAAGACGACGGTTGTTGATAGCCCTCGGCCATTTGTAGTTTCCCTCCGACATCCGCTTGGAATCCATTTAACAGAATCCCTGAAAAGGAAGGATGGTTTCTTTAAAATCTCACGCTCGGCGGTTTCAAATCTAGCATCCGTAACTAAGGACCTGAGAGTCTCGGGGAAAGCTTGAGTAATGAGTTTCGCCCGCTCCTTGTTGGTGTCCTGGAAAGCTGGGTACTCAAAATGAAAGCTAAATATTGTATTTTTCTCTGTACCTCCCGCATGACCGAAGTAATGATTGAAAGAAAGAGGCTCGTTGGAGTAGCACGCTACAAATGGAAAAGTCAGTCATTTAAACTAAAGAGTCTAGCTCAAGAAGGTAAGTTATGGATCTACGTCTAAAATTTTAAACGCAGGGTCTCAACCTGCATCCAAAATTTTTGCAAGGTCCAGACCTGCGTCCAGATTTCTGAACGCAGGGTCTCAACCCGCATCCAATTTTTTAAATGCAAGGTCCAGACCTGCATCCAGATTCCTAAACGTAGGGTCTTAACCCGCATCCAAATTTTTATATGCAGGGTCTCAACCCGCATTCAAAATTTGAAACGCAGGTTCAAAACCTGCGTTGAAATTTCATGAACGATGGAGCTAACCATGCATTTGTTTAATTTAATAAACACTGAGGATTATCTCTGTATTTTAATGGTGGAATACAAATAATCAATCCAAGATTGAGGACAAGGAATCTGTCAAAATGACTTACGACCGCCCAGACTTACCATTAATTGAGGAAGTCGGAGACGATGGGGCGGCGGCTTGGACATCTCCGGAGGTTTTAGCCGAAGGAGCACCCTGAGTTTGGGTGATCTTGGATTTGGAGGCCATTCTCTTCTTGGGAGCCATTCTAATAGTGACGAAGAAGATGTAGAATGGATTAACGAAAGATTTAGGGACGAATTTTTCCTTCGTTGAAGCGCTGGAGAAGATGAACAGGAACCCTGTTAAGCAGTCGACAGAAGAGCAAGAAAGAGAAAAGTCGAATGACTTTTTGATTTGACCTCAGTGGTTTATTTATATACAGCTGTAGTTGTCAAATCAGCGTGGGATTTTAGGTGAAAATTCTACCCAAAACACGATTTTCGCGTTTTTAAATAAAGGGTCTCAACCTCCAAACGCATCCCCGTACTCAGATGGTCGAACGCATGATTTAACAATGTGTTTTAGTGACCGACCTCAGCTTATTACGCGACTAACCCTTTCAAAAGGGTTAATATTCTAAGTAATGACAACATGGTCAAAATCAGTACCCCAGTTAAGCTGATCAAGGAAGGAGATAAGCCCGGAGATGCTCAACCTCACTAAGGATGACCTTGTTGACAAGTTTGCAGCTGGTGTTTCTATGGCTGCTACGATACCCCACTCTTGCAACTACGCCTCACATGTTCACGAAATTCCTACTTCGGAAAAAACAATGGAATGCACCTCATCGTAGATCGAGTGGAGTGAGCAATCAGTCAACAAAATTTTGGGATCCAAAGTATTCCGAAAATTCATCCCAGTCAATCGTGAACTTTCGAAAACTTTAGAGGGGGCTCTGTAGGCTATCTAAAAATCACAATAGATAGCTAGTCCCCATCAAGTCACAATTAAAAAGGTTACAATCAGACGACTTTCTTGTTACCAAAGGAAAACTACAATCAAAGGATGCCCCTATGGATCATGAAGAAATTACAAGTCAACGATTTCTTCAAACCGAGAGGTAGAATTCACCCCTACAGTCAAAACACAAGTGGCTACGTTCTAAAAGTCAAAGCAACATAATCATTGCATCCTCAGCTATCAACACAGCCCCATATTTGAGATGATTGGTCTTGATGGCTGCAATAACAACATGACTAATATTATATCAGCAACTATTAGAGGTGCTGATGAGCAGTGTAATGATTTTAGAAGAGTGGGAAGATCTAGGGACTACGTGCACAGTCTTATTAAAAGCTTGCCATATCGTGACCTGCAGTTGATAGAGCGTTATTGGGATGCCTCAAGTGTCATAAATGGCAAGAATAAGGCCTTCTCGACTCGTCATTGGTGCCATCCATATATAAAGACAGAGAGGGCATTCGCAGCTGCATCCGCTATAAACGCAGCTTCATATCGCTGTAGAACGCAGCTTCTAAACGCTGCAAACGCAGCTTCTAAACGCTGCAAACACAGCTTCATATCGCTACAGAACACAGCTTCTAAACGCTACAAACGCAGCTTCATATCGCTGCAGAACGTAGCTTCTAAACGCTGCAAACGCAGCTTCATAACGCTACAAATGCAGCTTCATATCGCTACAGAACGCAGCTTCTAAATGATGCAAACTCAGCTTCTAATCACTGCAAACGCAGCTTCATATCGCTGCAGAACGCGCTTCCAGATACTGCGTTCAAGCACAGAATCTATGCCAGAACGTAAGTCAAGGTTCTGACTCATTCAAACGTGATCCATACAGTTTTGAAAACCGTTTCTCACCCATGATCTGAGGAGTGGTTTACGTGGGTTGTTATACCCGATTAATGGGGCGACTAAACCCTTATTTAGGTGCGGATTATGGGGTCAGTTACATCCCTAATATCCCTATAAATATCAACAAACTCAACAGAGTTCAGGATCGGATTTTCTAGAATCAGAGGAGAGGGTCGGATTTTAGAGATCAGATCTGGCAGGGGAAAGAATCTGAAGGCAACAATCTTCAACAAATTGAAGATTTCCAGAGATTCGATACTTGGCTTATTAACCGAATTATTTCAGTTCAAACAACACTTTTCTTACTAGAGTTTGTCATTCATTCCGAGGTACAACACTCGTGGAGAGTTTTTGAGCAGTTCAACCATACAAGTCATTTGTTCTAGCGAATTGAGACTTTCGGATCGTCAACAGAGAGTAAGTTCGACGCGAGCATTCGAAGGAAGTACTCCATCGCCACCGTGAAGAACCCAGAATTAAACGAAGGAGAGGATTCAGATCAATTCTCTTCTCTTTTGTAATCAGGAATTCAAATTGTAATCGAGAGTTGTGAGAGTTGTAAACATTCTTTTTCTAAATAGTTAGAGAGAATAAAACCAGATACAATTCTTTCCTTATTTTTCTCATTGCAAATTTTCCACAAACAATCCTGATGTCGTTGGATGCTCAAGTCACGAGACCAACTAATGAAGCTGATGCATCAATGACTCGTATTTATAGAATTTTTAGCAAATTCTCAGCCATCAACGGGTTTAATTAGCCTTTACCAACTACTGTTTGAGTCGGGCTAGCATGCGAATTGTTTAAGTCTGTTCCGCATGTGAAGTTGTACTAAAAGAGTTAACTCTTTTAGTGCTACGATATTGAATACGTATACTTCGTCTTTCTTACAAGAATAGACTACCCGGTAACGCGTGTTAGGCGTTGACTTATCCCTTTTAAGGATTCGGGATAAAAGTCCCCAGACTTGAATTCTGGTGTCTTCTTCAATCGGTGAAAGACTAAACCGGCAATTCGTGTTAGGCGTTGACTTATCCCTACTTAGGATTCGGGATAAAATTCCCCGAGCGTATAAAGCACGTATTACGGAGTTGAAGGATGGTGTCGAAAAATAGGAGAGGAAGAATTTTATATTCTATCTCCCAAAACATAAGAGGAAGAATTTTATATTCTATCTCTCAAAACATAAGAGGAAGAATTTTATATTCTATCTCAAGTTGCCAAGGAAACTCGAAGTGGGATCTCCACCCTAAGATTCTGGAAAAGTGAAACTAGGAGTGGGATCTCTACTCTGAGAATCAGAAAGATTCAAGTAACCCTAACTTTTATAGGATTGGTTGCTTAATCCAAGAAAAGAATTCTTCATTTATTAAGGTAAAATTCTGTTTTTGGCACTAACTTTTATAGGTTTGGCCACTTAGGAAAAGGTGGAAGTCTTTGTTTATCGAAAGGGACATTCCGGTCTTGGTCCAACTATCTACAGGTTTGACCAAGTGAGATTGGAGGTAATCCTAACTTTCATAGATTTGATTGTTCAAATTGAAAGTGGACTTCTCGTTCATGGAAGGAATCGAGAGGGGATTTTGGTTGTGGTTCTAACTGTTTAAAGGTTTGACCAAGATGGGAATTTGAGACGATCCTAACTGTTTAATGGTTTGATTATTCAATTTGTGGACCTCTTGTTCATAGAAGGAATCAAGATGGGATTTTAATTGTGGTCCTAACTGTTTAAAGGTTTGACCAAGATGGGAATTTGACACGACCCTAACTGTTTAAAGGTTTGATCGTTCAATTTGTGGACCTCTCGTTCATAGAAGGAATCGAGAGGGGATTTTGGTTGTAGTCCTAGCTGTTTAAAGGTTTGACCAAGATGGGAATTTGAGACGACCCTAACTATTTAAAGGTTTGATTGTTCAATTTGTGGACCTCTCGTTCATAGAAGGAATTGAGAGGGGATTTTGGTTGTGGTCCTAACAGTTTAAAGGTTTGACCAAGATGGGAATTTGAGACGACCCTAACTGTTTAAAGGTTTGATCGTTCAATTTGTGGGCCTCTCGTTCATAAAAGGAATCGAGAAGGGATTTTGGTTGTGGTCCTAACTGTTTAAAGGTTTGACCAAGATGGGAATTTGAGACGACCCTAATTTTCTAAAGGTTTGATCGTTCAATTTGTGGACCTCTCGTTCATGAAAGGAATCGATGGGGGGATTTTGGTTTTGGTCCTAACTGTTTAAAGGTTTGACCAAGTAGACAGTGGGAGTGGGAGTACAAATCACAGTGTGAGTGTTGACTTGTACAATTTACTCAGATGGGGTTCTTGGTGTTAAGTGACAAGTATTTAACACGGAAGGGTTTGAAAATCGTCAATGATCAGGAGATTAAAATTCTGAATACTAAGTCCTAACTCTAACAATGAGAATGTTAAGCGCATATATGTAGCGGGAGTTTGAGTGAGAGTTTCTTATTCATCACCTTCTTATAGTGACTTGGTTATCCCTAAGAATACACTATATAGAATTCTCTCAGGAACTTCCCGTTACATGAATTATCCACCCCCAGCTTTCTTCGTGAAACTAGGTCTAACATTGTACTCAGTTGTCTGACCGGGTTATCCTTAAGAATACCAGGCATAGTACTCTCCAGGAACTTTCCGTGAAAGAAAGAAAAGAGTTTAGACTCATATACCTATTGGAGTATCAGGGAGCAGTTTAACCTCTTATACTGGTTAGAGGATTGGGAAGCAGTTTATACTCGTATACTCTTCGGAGTGGTGCCCCGTCATTTGGCTTATTCTAGCTTTATGGCGCCTGAGTCGATTAGAGCTTGAATCTTTTTCATTAGGCTGAAACAAACCTCAGTAGGATGGAGAACCCTCCTGCGATACGCACAGTAGTTTGGGTCCGTAATCCTCTTAGCTCCCTCCTGATCTTTAATAGGTGGTATCTCAATCTCACCGTTATTCAGGAGATACTCGAAAACATCTGGAACTTTCTCATCCTTGAAAGAGTACTCTTTTTGGAGTCTCAGATCTAGAGTCCTTTACTGCTTTTGAGGTTACTATTGTGACATCTGATAATTATCACCAGCAACCACAGGCATTGACTGTTGGCTTCTTTCGGTCTTCTTCCTTCTGAGGAAGCGTTCAGCTTGTTCGCCGTGCACCTTCAAGTCTTTCCAAGTGTTGGATGGTGCGACTCCCATAACTTCTAATATCTCAATAGATAGGTTGTTATGACATGTTTGGAGGATGAAGTCCTCCGTGATGGGATTTCGGCAGTTCATTGCCTTATTCTGGAAATGTTTGATGAAGTCGTCGATCGTCTCTTCGTCTTCCTGTTTCTCCTCAAAGAGTGTCCTGATGGATATCTCGACGTCATTGTCAAAGAAATTGCCGCGGAATGAGCTCTCCATATCGTCCCAGCTGTTGATACTTCCGGGCTTGAGATGACAGTACCAATCGGAGGCATGCCCACGAAGGGTGCCGACGAATGACCGAACCATCAAGGCTTCATTACCGGAGATGATGTCCAAATAGGACTTGAAGTAGATTAGATGCTGAGTGGGCGAGCCCTTCCTGTCGAACAGCGTGAAGTTGATCAGGTTGAACTTCACCGGATACGGGATAGAATCCCACTCTCTGGGGTAAGGACACGGAATGCCGGTCTTCTTTACCTCTCGAGCAGACATTAGAGCGTTAATTTTGCTCTCGAAATCTTTTATCTTCTTGTCCTCGTCTATATCATATTTTGGATGATTTCCGAGAGGAACCATGTGGTCACCCCCGATATTATTATCTTTAGTAGGATCACCCCCAGCGTTGTTATCCGTAGGGGGTGCATTTGAACCACCCCCAGTATTTTTAGGGGGTGCATCGGCCATGATAATTTCGTCCACTTCTGGATCGTTGTCAACTGTGGCGTTCTGGGTGCGACGGCTGGATTCACCAAGTTGATTGGATAGAGCCTGCATCTGTCGGTCATGCTCTTCCTTCATCTGTATCATGGCTATTTCCAATTCAAACTCGAAGTTCTCTTTTTGCTTAGCCAAAGCATCCTCCATGATCTTGGTTATTTGTTCGGCGTTGATCATGAACGCCTCACGAGATTGTCCTATACTGGACACCGTATTGTCAGAAGCGATGACATTATAAAGAATTCAAGTAACAAAAATAAAAAAGAATTACAAAGAATTTTATTCGTTTACGAAGAATTCAAGTATAATTTTATTATAATTTTATTCATTTATCCTATGCTGGACATCGTATTGTCAGAAGCGTTGATCATGAACGCCTCATGAAAGTTGCCTTCATTACTAATTTCATTATAATTTTATTCGTTTACAAATAATTCAAGTAACAAAAATAAAAAAGAATTACAACTCTCTCGAAAATATCACAAGATCCGTTTATCGTCTCTTGCTCACGTAGGTTTTTGGCCAGTGACGGGGACGTCAATATCCATGGACCACCTGACGATTAGATTAGATCCGAGGCTACGTCGATTAACGAAGGAATCAAGAAGCCGGAGCGTTTATCTCGGTAACAGTGAGATAATTGCTCTCCTTAAGATTACCACAATGGGGTAATCTTAAGGGATGAACACGGGGAACTGCAGATCTGACGAACTCTTCTTTCCTATGCTGAAGAACTCAATCAATCTCCTCCTTTCTTCTGAAATTCTTGCACCTTTAGTCTTCAGTCCGGCAGGGCTTTGCCAACACTCGAGAATTCTAAATCTGAAAAAAATGAAGGCCTTGGGGCCGTATTTATAAGCTTCAGGAGCCTTGTTTTCGGATAAGAATGGCCGATTCCCTCTTATCCTTGGTTGTAACCACTTAACCACGTTCTTGGATAGATTCAGATTAGTTGGAACAAATCAAGGTGGTTAACGTTGAAAAACGGCTCAAAACAGCCAAAAACAGCATTCTGGGGGTTGCGGACACCCGTGGGTGTCTTGGCTTGGCCGAGACACTCGTGGGTGTCTCGGCCTAGCCTAGACACCAGTAAGTGTCTCGGTTTGGCCGAGACACTGTTGGCCTTCTTGTTTTGATGATGTTTAACAAACAATTTACTTCAAATGTTGTTTGTCTAGTGTTTGGGTTTTCGTATTTATTCTAAGCAAACAACGTATTGGAGGATGGATGGAATAGAGCCTCAACGATTATATCAAATAGAGGTTGGAGGAATTGTGGAGTGAAGCTTGCGTTATTCAAAGTTAAAGATTCAAGTTCAAGCTTCATCCGTAAGATTACCAAGAAGAGCTTATTAAAGATCAAGATCATAGCTTGGGTAATCTAGTTTAGGTTTTATATTATGTGTGTTATATACTCTAAGCTCAATATTATATACACACACATTTTATTGGTTTCCTTGTATA
>BQKN01000892.1:234623-252630 GCA_022839385.1 Asparagus kiusianus | reverse complement strand
ATTTTCTATTGTATTTGTAAAAATATTACATTTTTAGTTTTTGGACTTAACAATAATCATATACATATTTTATTAAGTCTACATAATCATTGTGCAAGGTTTCAAAACATGGTTTAGCCTAAATGTCAAAATTCATATGTTTACATTTTCGTGTTTTGGACTATTTTGCAAAATGATGAAATTTCTCATTTAGGAAGTCCTTTTTGTAAACCAGTTTTTGTAACATGTTTATTATCATGTATAGAATCATTTTCCAAAGTTTTATATTTTTCTGAATTTATTTGATATTTTTAAATAAGGTTTTAAAATTAGAAAACTATTTCTAAACTTTAGATTTTCATATATCGGTTCACGGTCGACCGCCACGGTCGACCGCGCCTGAGTCTTTTTCATAGTGGGCAACAGAAACTCTTATGGTCAACTGCCACGGTCGACCGTCAAAGCTGAATTCCTCACAGTCGACCGTCGCGGTCGACCGTCGAACTCTCTGGAGTCTTTTCTGTTGTTTTTGTTGCTCGCGGTCGACCGCCGTTTATCCCAACGGCTCTTTTGGTACAGAATCAGATTTCTGATTCTTGGGCTATTTGGTCTTTTCCTTTGGGGTTTTGGCTGAGGTTTTGGGAGGTCATAAATACCCCATTGATCTCAGTTCTCAATATGCAACCAAGAAGTTTTTATACAATGAGAGAGTTTTAAACAAGTTTAAGAGGGTTTTATAGTTTGTTTTAAGTTTGGGGTTTGTGTTTACAAAGGAGGAAGCTTATGTTGTCAATTGAGGGATTCATCATCAATCTTCTTCATCCTCTTCTTTGTGTTTATGGAGAAGTTTTCTAAACTCTTATCTAGCTTTACATTTGCTTAGTTATTTGATTATCATTCGTTAAAGCTAGTTTTTATATTGAGATTAGATTTGATTTTATTTCAATCATTGCTTACACACACTCACATGAGCTTATTGTATTTTCATATATAGTATATTTGGGTTGGTGAGAGTTGTAACATTAAGTGTGAGCCTACATTGAGTTCTCTTCTATTGTAGAGAACAAATCATTTGTTATATTGTGAGATTGTAAGGTTTTCGGTGAGCTAAAAAACCGAGTGTGTTGATTGTAAAGTTTTCGGTGAACTAGAAAACCGAGTGAGAGTGTAAGGTGTGAACATTGATCAGTGAGCATTGAAAACTGACATTGTAAGGTGTAAACGTTATTCGGGTGAACATAGAAAACTCGGTTGTGATAGTGGATTTCTCCCCGGGAGTAGGGAGCGGAGACGTAGGACAGAAGGTCCGAACTCCGTGATCATTTGAGTGTGTTTGAGTTTATCATTGGCACATTTGCTTTTACATTTATCTTATATCGCTAATTTTGCATTGCTCATTTAGTTCATCCGCTATCTTGTTTATGTTTATTTCACCCTTGTGTTAGTTTATATATCATTGCATATATTTTTAATATATAGGATATATCTTATTGTTCATATTGCTTATCCTAGCTCACATATCTTGTAGCATATCATACTTACTAGGATAACTTATTAATTAATTTTAATTAGTATGTAATCGGATTAGATTAGCATAAGACCCTAATCACCCCCCTCTAGGGTCTAACAGACACCTCTGAGTGTCTCGGCCTGGCCGAGACACCAGTGAGTGTCTCAGGTATTTTGGTCATAACCTTTTCATATGATCTCCAAATAACCTGATTCTAGATGCATTAGAAATCTGACAAAGAGATCTACAACTTTCTTGTTTTGTGTTTCTTCAGATTCGAATCGGATCATGACCAAAATCATCATTCTTCTCCGAGACACTAACACTATCTCGGAATTCTGAGGCAGTTTGTACTATCTTTGGTATTTTGCCTTTATCTTTCTCATATGATCTCCAAATGACCTCATCCAAGATTCATTGGAAATCTAACAAGGATATCTACAACTTCCATGTTTAGTTTCTTCAGATTCGAAACGAATCATAACCAAAATCGCTCTACAATATCCGAGATACCTTTGGGTGTCTCGGCCAATCCGAGACACCAATTGTCTCGGTGGGTGTCTCAGCTTGGCTAAGACACCTTAGAGTGTCTTGGCCAAGTCGAGACACCTTTGGGTGTCTCGGGTTGGCCAAGACACCTCTGGGTGTCTCGCCGAGGCCCGGGACGTAGTCCTGCGTGTTCCGTCCGTTTTCGTCGTATCTTCGTCGTCTGAGCTCAGAATCATGCGATTCAAGATGCGTTTTGGTCGAGAACGTAGTAAAATGAGCTTTTGTGACTCGGATGAGCCTTTGTGACTCGGATAGCGGCGTTAATCATCTTCTCTCTGTCTCAAGCCACGTGTGGGGACCTATAGGTAATTTTTGATGCTTACACCACATGGGCGAGGTTTGTGTTCCTGAATTGAAACTTGTCCTCGGGGATCACGTTTTGGTTGAGCACACTTCTGAAGTGTGTGTTTAGTTGATTGAACGTGCTTTTGAGAGTCACGTTTTGATTTTGAGACGCGTCGTTAAGGCGTGCTTTCACTTTTGAATACGCACTCCTGAGGTGTGTATTCTCTTTTGGAAACGTACTCCTGGGGTGTGCGTTCTGGTTTTATAACGCATTCATGAGAGTTGTATTTTTCTTTGGAGACGTACCTCTGAGGTGTGCGTCTGGATTGAACAACACACCACTGGGGGTTGCGTTTAAGTTAGATTACACGAGGTTCATAATTGGGCTCGTTACCACGAAGTGTGTGTTCAGAGGTAGAGACGCAGCACTCAGACGGAGACTCAAGAACGGGATCTTCACGTTGGGCAAGAGATCGGCTGTTTCACATGTGTGCTCACCGTATGGATCTTCTCCTTCGTCGAGCGATGTTCTTCTTGGCTTGCTTCAATGCCTTGGCAGCAATGTCGTCGACGTTGATCGAACTTTCCTCCATCATAGGCCTTTTATGACCTATTACACACCGTGTTGACACGGGCGTGGAGTTTTCAACTTGCTGAACAAGTTTAACAAAGGCTAAGCCCATTCCTTTAGAGGTGGGGCTGTTTGATGAATCTTAGCCAAAGGAGAGGGCTTTCTTTAGCATTTTAGTAGTGATTTTGATCTCTTTGGAGATCTTGCGAGTGTTGTGCCTAGCCTTGGGGCTAAGCGATCCAGAGGAGAGGGCTTCCTCATACTTGGCTTGATCAAATCCTACAACAAGAGTTTTAACGGTCGTTCTAGTGAGATGAACGTTGGATTGCGCCACCACTTCTTTGTCAGAGAAGCTTTTCCCCAGCGGAGTCACCATCTTTTGTTTGGTAAAAAATTTATAGTAAAAAGAAAAATTTAAAGAAATATATTTGATTTGTATTCTCTCAATCTCAATTACAATTTAGATTTTCGATTACAAAAGAGAGGAGAATTGATCTAAATTTTCCCCTTTGTTTAATTCTAAGTTCTTCACAATGGCGATAGAGTACCTCCCTCGAATGCTCGTGTCGAGTTCGCTCTCCGTTGACGATCCGCACATCTTGTCTTACTAGAACAACTAACTTGCGTGACAAGTATGATTAAGAACTCTTAAACGAGTTTTATAACTCAGGACGAGTGTTAAACTCTATGAAAAAGAGTTGTTTGCACCGAACAATCGATTAATAAGCCAAGTATCCTGATCCTTTGCTGCTGGTGGATGCTCCAAGATCTTCTTGTTACCAAGAACTTCTCTATGGCTGATCTTGTGGATGATCTGATGTCAAAAAATCCAACCCCTTACTCGGTTGAGTAATGTGGCTATTTATAGGGGATAAGGGGTGTAACCAACCCATAAATCCACTCCAACGTGGGCGAGAATCCCTCAAAACGTGGGATAAATGGTTCTGAGGTCGTTCAGCTTGTGTTTGAACAAGTCAAACGCTTAAATCGGTATTACAGGCCTTAACTCTGCATCTTAGACTCGAGACACAGAGTTGGGTGCTTGTTAAGAATTGAAAACATAGGGGCCGCTTGCGTTCTGAGTCCTAACTCTACGTCTTAGACTTGAGATGCAGAGTTGGGTGTTTGCTGGATGCTGAAAATGTAAGGGTCGCTTGCGTTTCGTTTGCTGTGGGTTGGATATGTGGGGGTTTCCTGCGTTACAAGAACCGAAACATAAAGGTGAGTTTTATGTTTAGAAGGGGCTAGTGACTTGTAACCGCTTCTGCAAAGCGTTACAAAGACCATTGTTCAGTAATCTTCACTTTAGCTGTCTTGAGGTGTGAAAGTCGTTAGATTGTAACTCTCACAGTTGATGGTAAATGCCACTGAATAGAGTTTTCGTCAGTCATCGGAAGGGTCATTGAATTGTAACTCCTCTCGATCTATGTGAAAAGTCCTCCATTTACAGCTTGCATTTGTTGACATAAAAGTCCTCTGATTGTAACCTTCTTAGTCAAGACTGTTGGTTGAGGTTTGATAGGGATCAGCTATCTATTATCATTTTTAGACAGCCTACACTAACAAACCTGTTAAAGTTAGGTCATATCTGTTAACTATTCAAGTACTTATTAAGTTTATATTATAATTGTGAGGATTATACAATACATGTTAAAATTATTACTTACCTGTTAAGGTTATGTCAAACATGTTAATTTTATGGTGTATATTTTAAACTTATACTATAACTTGTAGTATATATTTTGCTAATTTTCATTTAAATGTTTTCAGATATAGTTATGTAACGTCTAAGGTTGCAAGATCTTGAGAGGATTCATGATCTATAGGGACTGCGAGATTGAGAGTAAATTAAAACTAAACATAATATAGTTAACAATACACTTGGATGGCCAACATTTGGATGATCATGTTTTTGTGACTATTGTTAACATGTATTGAATATATTAAACCAATACATGATATAGTTAACAATTACTTAATATTAAATAGGAATAGATAAGTTTAACATGTATATAATATAGTTGACAAGACACTAGATATAGTTAACAGATACTATGTATAGTTAGCAAATAATGTATATAGTTAATAGATACCTGGTATAACTAACATATACTGAATATAATTAACAGATGCTTGATATAGTTAAGAATCAATGGGTTAATTTAACAACTAGTGTTCAAAATTAAAAGGTATTATACAAATTTATCAATTATGTTATAGACCTACTGTAGGCGTCAAAAATTTTCCATAGGTCCTCAAACACAGTTCAAGACAAGGAAAAGACGATAAACATTATTATCCAAGTCGAGGGAATTTATCCAACATCAGTAAGTGTATGAAATGGATCAATAGAATGCACAAGTCAATGAAGCGATGAAGCATACGCAAAACAAGGGAATTGAAAGAATCACGAATCGCCAAAATATCAAAAAAGTGAACGAAACACCACTCGGAGGCCCGTGTAGGCGTGAGTCACCAATTAGTGGCTCGCACCCATGCGAGCCACCAAATGGTGACTCGCACAGTCCCGAGCCACCAGGACTCTTATTGAGTACAAAACCTCCCCAAACACGGATTTTGATGATTTTTAAGGATTCTTTCGTCCCAGAACCTCCCCAATTGTTTTAAGGTTATCCCTAGACGCGTTTAAGTGGTTATTAACTGCAGATAACGTTTAAACACCTTCTTATTCAAAAGAACCTCTCCAAAGGCTTATAAATAGAAGCCAAGGGTCTTCTTTTAAGAGGATCTGAAATTAAGAAGGCGAGGTGCTGTCAAATTGTCCAGCTAACCGCGAATTTCAGAGGAGAATCATCAGATCTTAGCGAACACTTTTATAAATAAATCCCTTCGAAAGGTTTGTGATTCTTTCCCCTTCTTTCCTTCGGATTAAACTTGATTTTAATCTCGAGAAGAGCCACAATCTCGCTTGGTCGTGATTGTCGCTTCCGCAATTGTTTCCTTCGTGAAACAAGAGCGTAATTATATTGTCTATCGGGTTTGATCTGGGGCAGTCCACGGACTAACGCGTCCCCGGCACAGGTAAAGATCCCACGCAAAACAGCGGGAGATAAACTATTGCTGCATTTTGTTTGATAAAGTTGTAATCTTTATTTTTCATTGTAAGAAGATCTTATAAAAAGATCAACTTTTTTCTCAGTTTGAACTTGTAATCGAAAAACGGTGTAACAGGTTTGAAAACAATGAAAAAGACAACTTTTGACACAAACAAACTGGCGACCACAGTGGGAGCCAACAGTTTCGCTGCCGAAGCTGTCGTGTCGCAACCACGGATCTGGATCCCGGTTGACAAAGAGGTCGAGTACGAATTCGACCAACTGAAGTTCGAGGAGTATTTGTCGTCGTACTCCTCCAGATCCTCTGCCCCTCGCAAGCGCATGAAGATCAAGGCCGGCGTTGCCGTTGCAATCTCACCTTGCAACGCCCCTCCGGCCTCCAACAAAGCCGGATCTATAGATCTGGACTCCTCCTCAATCAAAGAGATAACCACTGTAGCCGCGCCAACTTTATCGAAGAGGGCACGCCAAAGGCAGCGCCAACGACTTGTGCGCCAATTTGCTAAGACTTTGGAGCCTATTGACGGGATTGGCTATAAGACACATCTGAAATGCAGAAGGCCCCAAGTGCCCCAGGAGCAAATAAATGGCCTCTCCTCTAAACCAACAGCGAATGAGTGGATCCAAGTCAAACGGACCCGCTTAACCCTGGAGGAGCGCATTCAGAAGCGTCGTGCCTTGATTGCGCACGCACGAATTCTCGTGCGAGAAGCGCAAAAGCTGAAGCGAAAAGAGGTGATTAAGAAACCACCAAAACCACGCCAAGTCTGGAAACCAAAATCCGAAACAGCGTCCACAAAAAGTCAAACAGCGTCCGGAACTGCCGAAATACGCGAACCACCGTCTGGTGGCTCGGCCCAAACCGAGCCACCAAACGGTGGCTCGGCCAAAGCCGAGCCACCAAACGGTAGCTCGGCCCAAGCCGAGCCACCAATTAGTGGTTCGCGTCAGTTCGGGCCCGGTTAGGTTCGGTTCGAGCCTGGTTCGGTTCGGTTCATATCCGGTTTAGTTCGATTCGCACCCGGTTCACCTCTTGCGGTCCCGTTTAAGCCTCCGGTAGCCCGTATTTCTATCCCGATGAATAACACACCTCCGGCAAGACCCCGCGGCAGCATGGACTTGTCCCATTCCAAGATGAGGATGACGGATCGCCTGGGTCCCGTGCACAAGGATCAAGGTAAGGTTTCGATCAAAGAACGCTTGGGTCTGGTAACTGAACCCCGAGCAACCACTCGAGCTGGGGGTCGTACACACCCTCGCAACAAGTCTGAGCCAGCCTATGATGAAAAAACCCCTGCACTTGACCGCCTCGGACGACAAACTGAAGTCCAAGAGCCCGTCAAGAGTTCGCTCTCCCAAAAGCATAGCTCCAAATACGTGACTCTTAAGAACACCAATAAGGCAGCAAATCTCCGGAAGGAAACGTGTTGGTCAGACGATAACATTATACCTAAAAAGTCGTGCCAACACGCGATAGGTTGCTCTGGTCATATGACCGACGAGTTGTACTATTAGGCTGGGGGTACGAATAGAGCTCGAAAGAGAAATACCCGGGAAATAGATTCTCTTTGTCCATGTACCAAACTTATCAAGGCGGTATTATCAGAGTGTAACTGCTCCAAGACCGCCTCGCAGAGGATTTTGGTGTTTAAAAGACTTTCTACAGAAACGCTAAGACACAAGTCAAAACGTTTTCGTAAAAGAAATTCAGCCGTTCAAGAACGTAAATTCTCAAAAGTCATGATTAATATGACAGACAAAGGAAAATCCACTCGACGCTTCAGTCCCGAACCTTTTCCACAAATATCTCAACGATTGACTCGGCTACAAACCGGGGCTATCAGGCCTAGAGATTATATGAGAATTCAAAGGGGGCAGTCCTCCGACGATGAAGCATCAGATGCTAACTCTGCAATTGCTTTAGATGCCACTGTGTCTAGCACAGGACAGACTCGGGAGTCATTCATGATCACTACTGAACAGATGGCTCAACTTCTTCAAGAAGCTTTGGCAAAGCAGAAAGAGGACTTTAAGATCGAAATGGAGATAGCTGTGCAACGGGTTAAAGACTTACATGCACAACAACTCCAGCAGTTAACAAATCAACGCGATGAATCTAGTCGTCGCCAGACTACCAATCAAATAAATAGCGACTCAGAAGTGGAGGAGAATATCAATGCCGATGTTCCACTTGAGGATAAAAATGCTGAAGACGTCCTTAACACTGGGGGTGGCCCCACTAACAATACCAACACTGGGGGTGGCACCACTATCCCTTTCCAAAATCACCCAAAGAAAGATGCATGCGAAGACCTTAAGATGAAAGACCTCAAAAGCAAAATCAATGCCTTGATGTCTGCTCAAGAGGTAAAGAAGACCGGTATTCCGTGTCCTTAACCGAGGGAGTGGGACTCAATCCCATACCCAGCGAAGTTCAACCTGATCAACTTCACACCGTTCGACGGGAAGGTTTCCCCCACTCAACACTTGATTTATTTCAAGTCCCACTTGGGAGTGATCTCTGGCAACGAGCCTTTGATGGTCCGGTCATTCGTTGGCACCCTTCGCGGGCCTATCTTCGATTGGTACCGCCGTCTCAAGCCTGAAAGTATCAACAGCTGGGACGACATGGAGAGTTCATTCCTTAACAATTTCTTCGTTGATGATACCGAAGTATCGATCGGAGCCCTTTTGGACGAAAAGCAAAAGGATGGGGAGTCAGTTGACAGCTTTGTTAAACGCTTCCGTAACAAAGCAATGAATTCCCGAGATCCGGTCACGGAGGAATTCATCCTCCAAACCTGCCATAATAACCTTTCCATTAACATCCTGGAAGCACTAGGGGTCGTGCCATCCAAAACTTGGAAAGAGTTGAAGGTGCCCGGAGAACAAGCCGAACTCTTCATCAAAAGGAAGAAGGCCGAGAAAAGCCAGCCGACGGCTAACCGTCCAAACTCAAGTTTTTCTTCTCATGGTAAAGAAAAGGTACCTGTAGTGGCTGTTGACTCTAATCAGACGTCACAACAGCAGCCTCAGAAGCAGCGAAAGACTCCGAATCCGAGACTCCAAAAAGAGTACTCCTTCAAGGTTGAAGAGGTTCCGGCTATCTTCAAATACCTCCTTGAAAACAACAATATCAAGCTACCACCTATCACAAATCAGGAGGAAGCTGACAATACTGTGGATCCAAAGTATTGTGCATACCACAGGAGGATCCTTCATCCTACCAAGGCTTGCTTTGCTCTCAAGAACAACATTCAAGCCTTGGTCGATGCCGGCATCATAACACCAAAATGAACCGAATGAGAACGCACTCCGAAGAGTATACGAGTATAAACTGCTTCTCCGCCACACTCCGAAGAGTATATGAGTATAAACTGCTTCTCCGCCACACTCCGAAGAGTATACGAGTATAAACTGCTTCTCCACCATACTCCGAAGAGTATACGGGTATAAACTGCTTCTCCGTCACACTCCGAAGAGTATACGAGTATAAACTGCTTCTCCGCCATACTCCGAAGAGTATACGAGTATAAACTGCTCCTCGATACTCCAATAGGTATATAAGTCTAAACTATTTCCTTTCTTCCACGGGAAATTCCTGGAGGGTGTCATGCTTGATATTCTTAAGGATAACCCGATCATGTAGCTGATACAATGATAAACCCAGTTTCGCAAGAAAAGCTAGGGATGGATGATTTATGTAAAGGGAAGTTCCCAGAAGAATGCTACATGTAGCTTTCTTAGGGATAACCCTATCATTACAAAAAAAAGGGTGATAAACACTAAAACCCCACTGTGATTTCCAAACACTCTTTTGCTGAAACGAGATTCGATCACCTCGTTGGATCAATCTTCCCTCACAAAATTCCCATTGGTGTTTGACGACTCACAGTCTTCCATCACAAAATCCCCCACCGATCAAACTAATTGACGGTGGGACCACCAAAATTCCTTTTGGTCGAATCCACTCAAACTTCCATGCGTTTGTGTACTCAACATTCCCATTATTAAATTCCAGACATAAGACTCGGGATTTTAATGTCATAATCCTTGATAAATTGTCAAACCCCTTCGTGTTAAGTTCTTATCACTCGACACCAAGAATCCCCATTGAGTAATTGGTACAAGTCAACACTCCCATTGTGATTTGTACTCCCACTCCCACTGTTCACCTGGTCAAACCATCGTACAGTTAGGACCACAACCAAAATTTCCTCTCGATTCCTTCAATGAATGAGAGGTTCACAAATTGAGCGATCAAACCTACCTACAGTTAGGATCGTCTTAAACCACCCACTTGGTCAAACCTTTCTACAGTTAGGACCAAAGCCAAAATCCCCTTTTGATTCATCCAATGAACGAGAGGTCCACTTTCAAATCGAATGATCAAACCTTCCTATAGTTAGGGTCAAAACCACAATTCACTCTCGATAAACGAGAAATCACCTTTAGTTCAGTAATCAAACCTTCCGACAGTTAGGATCATTCGAATTTTTCGATTCTCGAAGTGGAGATCCCATTCCTAGTTTCGCCTTTTCGGATTCTGGGGGTGGAGATCCCACCTTGAGTCTCCTTTCCAACTGGAGATAGAATATAAAATTCTTCCTCTTCAGTGTTGGGAGATAGAATATAAAATTCTTCCTCTCCCATTTCGGGTTCGTCTTTGCCCCAAAAGAAGACACCATCCTTCAACTCTAAGCCGGTTTAGTCTTTCACCGATTGAAAAAGACATCAGAATCCAGTCTGGGGTATTTTATCCCGAAGTCTAAGTAGGGATAAGTCAACGCCTAACACGCGTTGCCGGTTAGTTCTTAACCGTAAAAAGAACAAAAGCCCACATATTCGATATTGTGGTAGGTTGTTATTCATAACGCCAAAATCCGTGCTTCACACGCATGAGGAATTTTATCCCGAATCCTAAGTAGGGATAAGTCGGCGCCTAATACGCGCTACCGGTTTAGTCTTTTACCGATTGAAAAAGATACCAGAATCTGAGTCTAGGGAATTTTATCTCGAAGCCTAAGCAGGGATAAGTCGGCGTCTAATACGCGCTGCCGGTTCGTCTTTTACCGTAAGAAAATGACTAAGTCTACGTATTCAAATTCGTAGCATTAAGTCTAAAGGGGTCCATCCCTTTAGCACAACGTTACTTGTGAAACGGACCCAGATAATTCACACGCTAGCCCGATTCAAACGGTAATTGGTAAATGTACGTCAAATCCGTTGAAGGCTGAGGGTTTGCCAAAAACCTTAAAGTCTACGCCCAATACGCGTCGCCGTTTAGTCTTTTCACGTGAGAAAGACGAAGTCTACGTATTAAATATCGTAGCACAAAGAGAGTTAAGTCTTTTAGCATAATGTCACATGCGGGACGGACTTAAACAATCCGCGTGTTAGCCCGACTCAAATGGTAGTCGGTAAAGGCTCGTCAAACCCGTTGATGGCTGAGGGTTTGCCAAAAATCCTATATATGCGAAAGTCACTGACGCATCAACTTCATTAGTTGGTCTCGTGACTTAGACATCCAACAAATTCGGGATAAGATCCACACGTGCAGATGAATCAGCTTTAATAGTTGGTCCTGCAGCCCAACATTTGGGACCGCCACACTCCAACGCTTTAAGAGCTTAAACTGTGAAGACTCCAGCAAACGTACGAGTATAAACTGTATCAATCGCCGGACAACGCGTCAGTAATTTCGCCAAAATAAGGCAAAAGATGATTCCAAGGAGTTCAATCAGAATTCCCGACGAAGATGATCAGTTCATAGTCAGCTCAACGACACCATTTAATATATAAGTTTCAATTCAAGACTTCGACAGCAGTCAGACGATAAACGCAGAACCGTAAAAACTTCATCTGTTCAACAGAACGTTGAATAGATTGAAGAATGAAGGAGTCAAGAGATGAAGCCCGTTACAGGTCCTTTTGCACCGATTGAAGGTTGGGTCTATCACATCCAAAGTATTTTAGGCTCTTCTATAAAAGAAACGAGACTGAAACACTTTGGAGGGGATATCTGTAGGCGTCAAAAATTACCCATAGGTCCTCAAACACAGTTCAAGACAAGGAAAAGGCGATAAATGTTATTATCCAAGTCAAGGGAATTTATCCAACATCAGTAAGTGTATGAAATGGATCAATAGAATGCACAAGTCAACGAAGCAATGAAGCGTACGCAAAACAAGGGAACTGGAAGAATCACGAATCGCCAGAATATCAAAAAAGTGAATGAAACACCACTCGGAGACCCGTGTAGGCGCGAGTCACCAATTAATGGCTCGCACCCATGCGAGCCACCAAATGGTGACTCGCACAGTCCCGAGCCACCAGGACTCTTATTGAGTACAAAACCTCCCCAAACACGGATTTCGATGATTTTTAAGGATTCTTTCATCCCAGAACCTCCCCAATTATTTTAAGGTTATTCCTAGACGCGTTTAAGTGGTTATTAACTGCAGATAATATTTAAACACTAATTCTTATTCAAAAGGACCTCTCCAAAGGCTTATAAATAGAAGCCTAGGGTCTTCTTTCAAGAGGATCTGAAATTAAGAAGGCGAGGTGCTATCAAATTGTCCAGCTAACCGCGAATTTCAGAGGAGAATCATCAGATCTTGGCGAACACTTTCATAAAGAAACCCCTTCGAAAGGTTTGTGATTCTTTCCCCTTCTTTCCTCCGGATTAAACTTGGTTTTAATCTCGAGAAGAGCCACAATCTCGCTTGGTCGTGATTGTCGCTTCCGCAATTGTTTCCTTCGTGAAACAAGAGCGTAATTATATTGTCTATCGGGTTTGATCTGCGGCGGCCTACGGACTAACGTGTCCCCGGCACAGGCAAAGATCCCACGCAAAGCAGCGGGAGATAAACTACTGCTGCGTTTTGTTTGATAAAATTGTAATCTTTATTTTTCATTGTAAGAAGATCTTATAAAAAGATCAACTTTTCTTTTAGTTTGAACTTGTAATCGATAAACGGTGTAACAGGTTTGAAAACAATGGAAAAGATAACTTTTGACACAAACACCTACATACAGTGAGTGAAATTAACATACAACAGAGTCAAATGCAAGAAATTTTTTTTATAAATCAATAAGACTCAAATAACAAAGCTCACTTGAAAGTTCAATAACAATAGGTCCTTCAACTTAGCAAAAGTTTTAAGTTCATCCTCAAAGAAGAACATCAATTAGATAAAACACCTCTAATAAGAGAAAGATAAGGACGAAGAGCTGGTAAATGTAAAGATAAAAATAGTGGAATGTCTTTCTTCATAAGGAAAATCCTAGTTCCAATGAGCCCATATAGCCTTTCATAAGAAACTGTTGAATGATCAGGTTACTTAAGATCCAATTGCAAGTTAGTTGACCCTTTATGACATGAGTGATTGTTTGTTGGAAAATTTGTAATAAGAAAATGAAAGAATTAAATTTAATTTATTCTTTCTAACTGTTTAGAAAAAGTATGTTTACAACTCTCTCAACCTCAATTACAACTTGAATTTTCTGATTACAAAAGAGAAGAAAATTGATGCGAATTCTCTCCTTTGTTTAAGTCTAGGTTCTTTACAATGGCAAAGGAGTGCCTCCCTCGAATGCTCGTGTCGAGTTTGCTCTTTGTTGACGATACGAACACCTCGTTGGAACAGTTAACTTGCGTGGCAAGTTTGAAAACTCTAATCGAGTTAATAACTCACAACGAGTTTTTTAGAACTCTGTGACAGAGTTGATTTGAACCGAAAGTCGATTAATAAACTAAGGATTCGAAATGATGATGTGCCAAAGAATTGGAGAAAGCTCCAAAGATCTAAGGAAGAGATAAAAAAAACTTTGCCGATATTCCCAGATCCAAAGTCTTTAAAAGCCAGAAAGATCACCTCGATCCTCATAATTCTATGATGATCCAAAGATCCCTAATTGAACTGATTTTTTAGTTATTATAGAGGATTAAGGGGTATAACTACTCCCTTAATTCACTCCTAAGTGGGGTAAGAATCCCCTATATTGTGGGAAATAGTTTTGGAACCGTTCGACTCACGTTGAATGAGTTAAAAACCCTCAGTTTGGCATTATGGGCCTTAACTCCGCGTCTCAGAACTGAGACGCGGAGTTCGGCTTCTGCCAAAAATTAAAAACGAACGTAGGGGTCGCCTGTGTTCTAAAATCATGAATGTGAGGATGAACTCCACGTTTCTTAGAAGTAGTTGTTGATTTGTAACTTCTTCTATTGAAGCGTCTGTAAGGACCGTTGTTCCGTAATCTTTGCCTTAGCCATTTAGGGTGTGAAAGCCGTCAGATTGTAACTCTTGCGATTGATTATGAACGCTAATGAATTAGAATTTTCATCAGTCGTTGGAAAGATCGTTGAATTGTAACCTCTCTCGATCTACGTAAAAATCCTTTATTTGCAGCTTTCGGGAAAGTCGTCTGATTGTAACTTTCATTGTTGAAATATTGATTGAAGCTTGATAGGGATCAGCTATCTGTTGTGATTTTTAGACAGCTTACAGTGATCAAAGAGCCCATTAACATTGAAAGAGCTCGGCCGTCTTTGTTCCTTCATGTTTTTTCTCATTAACTTCAATCATAGTGTTCCACGAAATGAAAGTTTTGTGAGTTATTTTATCAAACAAGTAGGGAGCAACTATTGCGGTCCATGAATACCTAGCTATCTTAGTCGGTCTTAGCCATCATACAGTAGAGTTTAGAGATGGAGAGGAGGTGGTCAAGTGAGTAGAAGATGGCGGCAAGATCGAATGAGGAGATTTTATTATCGCTGTTGGAGTCGAACTTATTAAGGGTGCACTTGAGATCAGTGGTGGTGGATGGGGAGGAGGAGATCAACAGAGGAGGCATTGGCTGAGCTAGAGGTGGATCCAAGTTTAATTCTAGGTGAAATTTTTGGATTGGGTTACAACGATATGATGAAGGAAAAATGAGATCTTGCCCATTGGAGGAGGGGCCGGGGGGCATTATATTTGGAGGAAGCTTATTGTTAGGGTTAGAATTAGGAGAAAGGAGAGGAGGGAGGAGAAACGATGAAGGTTAGTGTTGGAGGAGAGGAGGGCGAAGTAACAAAATTAGCAACGACACCGACGATTAGGGGAGGAGGATTTAGGGTGAGGGTTGAGTTAGGAGGAGGAAGAGAGGAAAAACCTCGCCATTATTGTGATCTCCATTGGGGGTGAGGGGGAGGGAAGAGTATTTTTAGGTTTTTATATTTTTTTTCTCTCTTTGTACTTAGTTGGTAGAGGAATAAGGGTCTTGGCATAATATTACCTTGTATTTTGGGTTTATATACAAGGATGAAAGTACAAGGGGCTGGGCACATTAAGTTCTCATATTTGGGGCCTTGACACAATTTTCCCTTAAATAAGTTGCAATAATATAATGCATTTGTTAATATAACGCACATTAAGTTCTCATACTTTGAAAAGTTTTCTACGCTTAATAACTTATTAACTTGAATTTGGGGTTTCTTAAATTGGTGAAAGATTGTAGTAGCATTTGGGTACTCTGGCAATTGGGCTTGGGTCAAACTCTTATACCGTAACAGATCTATATCGAGAACAAGGTTTTTACCCTCACTAGAAATCACCTTAAACATTAGGTAATTGTACCAAAATCACGTGTTATTTTTTAATTTATGCATAAACTATCTACTCAATATTTCCCTTTTAAAAAAAGCTACTGAATATTAATTCAAAATTTCACAACGTTTGTAAACTGGACTCATCAAACATTTTATAATGCAGTCTCTTAACATACGTTACATAATCTAAAAAATCACCCTTTAGGTCGTGTCAAAATCTTCATCAATATTTTCAACTGCCACTCAAATGAATATTCAAGTATATCATATGGGCTGCCCTCTAAGAATCTTCCACATTCTTGTATAGTGACTATAATTATTGGCCCGCCAAACACTACAATTGTAGTGGAAAGTACTTTAATCCATCTCCACCACTTTAAGAAAGACTCTTTATTAGTGGCCCCTCGAGACCTCAATCCTTCTGACTATCAACATTAGTTTCGCTTGGGCGTTATCGGTGAGTCCATTTCCGGAAAAGTTTTTGGAGCGGGTTTTGATAGTTTTCGAATCCCTTTATACCCAAACCCGATAAACTGAAATCCAAACCTCCACCGTTACAACAACGATCTATTTTCACGAAATGACGGAAGTCCATATTACACTAGAGCTGTCCACATGCGAGCGGGATGAAGAGTAGTTTGACATTTTCACCACCCTCGCGAATATATAATACTTTTCTATTTTTAATAAAATTATATAATTTTTTTTCTTATTTTGAATAAAAAGGTTACTAGGTGGGACATTGGATTAGTATTTAGTAGCTTTAAGACTGAAATAGGCACAAAAGAAAATGAGATCTATATGCTATGTTCGGATTGACTCTAAAATTTACGTTTTGGAATATTTGGAAAATTTAGAATCCTTCTAAGTTTTCTTTCTTCGGTTTGTAGGATAGCCGAGCTTAAATTTTGGAGTCATGTGAAATTCCAAGTTAGTTTGTCGTTTACCGAGCTGGAGAGAGAGAAAGAAGAAGCCTAACACGAAGGACGGTTCGGATACAAAAGCAGGGAAAAACTATCCTACCCGATCCGCTAACCAAGTTTTCCCGTTTCGACCGGCGACCGCTGAGCTGGCAGAAGATGCAGTGCCTGCGCCTGTGCACCCCCACTCATTAAAGCGAAAAAAGCCCGACTTTTTGCTCTCCATCTCTTCGTTGTCCTCGTCCTGTTCACCGGTGGACCCCACCAACGGATACTTTGCTTGGGTACTTGAACTTGAGTGGGGATATCCTCATTCCTCCGCAGCATTGAGGCGGTGGAGAGAAAAAGCTGGGGGCGTTGATGGCTTCTTCTAATTTTCTCAGCACTCTTCTTCTTCTTCCTCTATCCCTGTACACCGCCCTCGCTCTGGTTCCCGCCGCCGAAGCGGGGCCCAAGGTGCCAGCGCTCTACGTGTTCGGCGACTCGACTGCTGACGTGGGCAACAACAATTTCTTGCCTGGGGCTCAGGCGAAGGCCAACTTCCCCCACTACGGGCTGGACTTCCCTCTCTCAAGGCCCACTGGCAGGTTCAGCAACGGCTACAACGGCATTGATTTCTTGGGTACGTTAATTTCCTTGCTTGCTTGTTAATTCTTTATTTTTTTAGTTTTTTTTTTGAGTGGTGGAATATTCATATGATCTGTTATGCAGTTAAGGGAATCTTTTTATTTTTATTTTTTTTCTTTTTGTAACTGAGAAAGTATGATGAAATTAGGAGAAGTTTTCAGGTTTTAGTTTAAAATATAAGAAATGACCCCAAGTTAAGAGGGAGGCAAGCATTTCTAGCATCTACATGTTATAATGAAACTATAGTAAGGAGAAATTCAAATGCGGAGAGAATTCTCCTTTCTGGAGTTTGCTTACGAGATTATGCTCCGTAGAATGTTTCTTAAAATTTAAAAAAAAAAAAGGCCGGGGTGGGGGTGGGGGTTGAGGGGATTAAAGTAATAAATCCGAAGAAAACTGAGATACTATTCCTGAGGTAAAGGAGTTTGAGATTCCAATTCCAATCACTGAACAGAACTATGAACTGGCTGAGAACTACTGGTCCTGAGACAGCCAAAAGCTCAGGAAAAATCCCACAACATAGATCAACTCAGATTAAAGAAACAGGGTTTACGTTGATCTTGTACTGAAAAACATGGAGAAAAAAACACAGAGCAAATAGGAAATTTTATGAAATGTAAAATTCAGGCTAGTGAATAATGAAACTCAAACTTGCAGAGTGTTACCAATTTGAGTTAGATTTCAGCAAACACAGAAATGAGGAAGCAGGGGGATCTCAGTTTCAAGTCCGATGTTGTCTAGACACAGTACTTCTTTGAGATAAGCCATTGTTGGATACATCATCTTCTTTTGCTTCCATTAGCGGGTTAGAACCCGAATCTCTGGGTCAATCTCAATTGGTATGAAGGAAGCTTCACCACTTACCATAAATATATCTGCTAATGGTAATTTAAA
>BQKN01000892.1:205084-225117 GCA_022839385.1 Asparagus kiusianus | reverse complement strand
CCCCCCCCCACACACACACACACACACACAAAAACCCCTACCCCACTCAAAAAAAACAATTTGTTCCTGGTCAAATGGAATAAAATTATAGGATAAAACTAGGCCAATATCAATCTAGAACCTGTTGTTGTGGGTTTGCTAAACACATCTAAGATCTACATTTTCTTTAATAATTTGAGCGTATAGACTAGCAACAGATTTGAGGAACATTAATTTCTACGTTTATGTACTCAGGTTTCAAGGAGGTGAAGACTGCATGCTGTGGATCTGGGAAATTTAACGGCGAGGGTGCATGCATGCCCAATGCTACTTATTGTTCTGACCGCCGAGGTTACCTATTTTGGGACATGCTACATCCAACACATGCTACATCCAAGTTAGCAGGCTTTGCGATCTACCATGGGTCACTGCAGTTTGCTGCACCTATTAATATTAGGCAGTTGGTTGAGGCTAGTAACTGAAGAAGGTAGCTCATGTACTTAAACATGTAGTTAGTGCTGTTTGTGGATTTTGAGTGAGGTAGTGCTTGTTGTATTTCTGTAAAAAAAGATTTTAGAGATTACTTATTGTATTTTAGTCTTTATTGTTGTTGATATGTATGTGTTATTTTGTTCATTTCTTGCTGTATTAATAAAGGGCGTACGAGTTAGATGTTGTTAACTTGGGTATTTAATGCAGCGCGTAAGTTAAAATCTTTGGAATCCACCCGGTGTTGTTTTCTGAATCCACAATAAACTATTTCGAATTCACGAAGAACTTTGAATCCACGAAGAAACTATTAAAGAGAAATTTTATTGATAAAATAGATTATGTCTTGCTTACAATACTTTGCTTAAATAGAAAATAAACAAAACTCCTACTATGATTCGAACTTTGTCAAAAATAGAAATAACAAAACTCTCCTTAAAAGACTTCTTAGGATTAGGGAAGTAAATCGGTCAAATTTGGAATCAAATCGAATTTGGTTCCTAATCAAAATAGACTCCTTAAACATTACCTAAAATAGTAAAAATTGATAAAACCTCTGATATCTCTCAATTCGGAGGGAATTTTACGAAACAGATGGTAGCAGATCGAACAACAGTCAATTTGGTTGACTTCATCTCGGAAAAATACATGATTTACATATATAATTCGTCAGACGTACGATTTAAGAGATATGACCCACTCTTTGTTGTAAATTATTTTCTTCGGCTAGGTCTGCGTTTGGGCTTTTGACGGTCCCGTTTCTCCATAAATATATCTGCAGCATGTTCTACATTAGTATTTTAAATTCTCAAGTCAGTATTTGCACTTTTTATAGATGAACATGTGAGACCGTGTTTGTGATTATAGTCTGATATTCTCAACAATATATAGTCACAACTTAATAGGAAAAAAATAAATAAATGGTTTGACTTCATCCTTTATGCAAATCCTTTGAGCTCGAGTTCTTCAAGATGACATTGTTTCTATTTTCTATGTTGTATGTCTTTAAACCGAGCAATGCGTGCACCCTGAAATGGAGGTGGGAAATCCTAATATTCCTAAAGTATATGTACTCTAAAATCCATTTTTCATATTACTGCAGATAGTGTTTGATCTAAGCGTGATTAAATCATAGAGATTAAGCATTAAGAGCGGAAGCTTATACCCGAATCCATGGATTGGACTTGAGTTGGGTTTTTGGATCTTCTAATCTTAGGATTTCTCTCCTTAAGATCTCTTTAGATAGGGATAAGAGAATGAAAGTGGCTAACACTAGATTAGGGACCATAACCCCATATATATAGTTGTTGTACATTTGTAATTTAGTCCCTCATCAAATTATAATTACAACCTGGTATTTACACATATAACCCATGATTTATTTAAATACTCATTAACCCAAATTAATTGATCACTTTAGTGGGTTATCCTGAAGAATAGCAATACACACAGATTAATCATATGTGCCCATAAATAGATTTAATTAGATTTAAATCCAACAATCTCTTACTTGGGCACCATATGATTCCTTAAATTGTGTATAACCTTATGAGCTTAAAATTGCTATCACTGAAAAGGTATTTCTGAACAATCTCGTCCATTGACTATATCAATATAAGATCAAAGCGGCCTTCGTCACATTTATCATGACTCGACCCATCAATGGTCACATACACCAATATAATCAAACGACATAGATCAATCATGGATGTGCAGCATGAAAATTACATGCAATGTGATCAATACATGTCTATTTTTAACTGGTCCTACTTTAGTGAGGTCAAAACCAAACATAAAGTAACAGAGTGTCTTAACTGAATACTTTATTCTGATCAGACAATACAACCAAACACAAAGCACCAAAAATTACAAACTCCTACTAAATCATGATATCCTCTAATATCACCACACCCATACGAGCGGTGTGCTCATGAAAGACCTTGGGTGGCAATCCCTTAGTAAGATGATCTGCTATCATGGAATTTGTCCCAATGTGCTCTATGGATATCTGTCCACTCTGTACCATTTCTTTCACAACCAGAAACTTAATATCAATATGTTTTGACTTAGTTGAGCTCCTGTTATTATTATAATACATTACTGCAGATTTATTGTCACAATATAACCTTAGTGGTCTTTCCATATTTTCTAAAATGCGCAGTCCAGTGATAAAATTTCGCAGCCATATTCCCTGATTGGATACCTCATAGCAAGCTACAAATTCTACTACCATAGTGGAGGAAGCTACACTGTTTGTTTGACACTTTTCCATGATATAGCTCCTCCTGCTAACATATAAATATAGCCTGATGTAGACTTCCTGCTATCTTGACATCCAGCAAAATCAGAATCAGAGTACCCAATGACCTCCAGCTGTTCTAATTTTCTGTATGTGAGCTTATAATCTTTTATTTTCTGAAGATACCTCATAACCCTTTTGACTGCTATCCAATGATCCATACCAGGGTTACTTAAGTATCTGCCTAACATCCCAACAATGTACGCAATATCCGGACGCGTACATACCTGAGCATACATTAGACTTCCTACAGCCAAAGCATAAGGAATCTTCTGCATTTCATGAATTTTAAGGTTGCCTTTAGGGTACTGATTGAGACTAAACTTGTCTCCTTTAGCCACAGGGGTGTCTCCTGGTCTGCAATCTTGCATGCCAAACCTTTTAAGTACTTTATCGATATAGCTCTTTTGTGATAATCCAAGTATATCTCGAGAGCGATCTCGATGTATCTGGATTCCTAATATAAAAGAGACGTCCCCAAGATCTTTCATCTCAAAATTCTTTGATAGAAATCTATTGGTTTCGTGTAACATGCCTATATCATTAGTGGCAAGCAATATGTTATCGACATACAGAACCAGAAAAATATGCTTACTTCCACTGAACTTGTGATATACACAGTCATCAACAATGTTCATCTCAAAATCGAATGTGATAATTATTTGTTGAAACTTGTAATACCATTGACGATGAGCTTGCTTGAGTCCATAGATGGATTTTCTTAATTTACAAACCATATTCTTTGGGTCTCCTGACACAAAGTTTTCTAGTTGCACCATATAAATCATCTCATTAATATCACCATTAAGAAATACAGTCTTAACATCCATCTGATGTAACTCAAGATCATAATGAGCAACAAGTGCTATGATTGTTCTGAAAGAGTCTTTCGATGAAACCGGAGAGAAAGTCTATGTATAATCAATGCCTTCCTTTTGAGTAAATCCTTTAGCTACAAGATGTGTCTTATACCTCTCCACATTACCATTTGCATCCCGCTTGGTTTTAAAAATCTATTTACAACCAATTGGTTTTGTACCTTCTGGCAATGGGACAAGTTCCTAAGCCTTATTGTCTTGCATAGACTTGTGCTCTTCATTCATGGTATCAATCCACTGTTGAGAGTTAGAACTTTTTATGGCCTGAGAGAAGTTGATTGGATCATCTTTCAAAATTCCATTACTTTCCTCATGTTCTTGGAGAAATACAATATAATCATCCGAAATAGCATTTCTCCTTTCTCTCGTGGATCTCCTTAATAGCACTGGTTCTTAAGGTTGTTGAGTTTGTCCTTCTTGAACAGGGAGTTGTTCAACATTATTATCTTGAGGTTCCGGATTTACTTCTTGAGCAACAACAGCAGGTATATGAACCTGAATATTGTCAAGAGTAACTGTATGAATTGGATCTGAAGCCAATTCCTCCTCAAAAACAATGTCTCTAACCTTATTTCTCCCCCCAAACTCAACATCCTCAAAGAATGTTGCTGTTCCCATCTCAAAAATATTCCTGAGTGTGGGATCATAAAACTTATAGCCCCTAGAGCATTCAGAATACCCAATAAAGTAGTTGCTAACTGTTTTGGAGTCTAATTCTTTTTATTTGGCCTATAAGGCATTGCCTCAGTTGTACATCCTCAAATATGTAAGTGCTTTAAACTGGGCTTTCGACAAGTCCAAAGCTCATAAGGTGTTTTAGTAACTACTTTACTTGGTACTCTATTCAGAATGTAAGATGCTGTCTTTAGTGCTTCTCCCTAGAGTGACTCTGGTAAAGAAGAATGAGCAATCATACTTTTTACCATATCCTTAAGAATCTTGTTTCGTCTTTCAGCTATACTATTCATGCTAGGTGAACCCAGCATGGTGTACTGTGGGACGATACCGTATTCCTCTAGGTATCTAGCAAATGATCCCGAACATTGTTCACCTGAACCATCATATCTGTCGTTTCACTCACCACCACGATCAGATCTAACGGTTTTAATTCTTCTGTTGAGTTGATTCTCAACTTCAGCTTTATAGGCTTTGAACATGTCCAGAGACTCAGATTTTTTATGAATAAGATATAGGTACCCATAACGTGAGTAATCGTCTATGAATGATATAAAATATTATTGACCATTCTAGGATGTCGTAGGGAATGACCCACAAATATCCGTATGTATCCATTCTAAGACATCCGAAGATCTGTTGGCACCTAATCTCTTAACTTTGGTATGTTTTCCCTTGATACATTCAACACATACATCGAAGTCCGAAAAATCAAGGGAATCCAAAATGCCATCAGACACAAGACGCTCAACTCTACCTTTTGAGATATGACCCAAGCGCTTATGCCATAATGTTGCTAAAATTTCCTTATTTAATTTACGCTTAGTACCACGCGATTCCGTATACAAAGTTTCATTATAAGAAGCAATTATATCAAGCAAATATAGGTTGTCATAAGTACTCAAGTAACCAGTTCCCACAACATTTGAATTAAAAGATAAACTGAATTGATTATTTCCAAATGAACAAGAATAACCTAATTTGTCCAATACAGAAACTGAAATCAAATTCCGTCTAAAAGACGGTACTACAAAAGTATCTTTCAAATCTAAATAAGAACCAGTTCCTAATAGCAACCTAAAGTGCCTAATTGCTTCCACATCTACCGATTGTCCGTCGCCCACAAAGATATGTCTTTCAACATTACTTGGCTTTCGGTAGCTCAGGCAACCCTGCATAGAAATACTTATGTGAGTAGTAGTACCAGAGTCTAACCACCAAGTGTTTCTAGGTACTGAAGCTAAATTAACCTCAGAACAGACCAAAGTAAGGAACGTACCCTTATTAGCACCCCAGGTGTGATATTTGGTACAATCCTTTTTTACGTGTCCAGGCTTGTTACAGAAGAAACAACCCTGATTATCCTTATGTTGTTTCTTCTGAACTAGACTCTTAGCAGCTTCATTATTATTCTTTCTTTTCTTGCCCTTATCCTTAGAGGTATAAGCCAATGAGCACTTTCTGTCTTATCTTGCTTCAATCTGTCTTCTTCTTGCACACAGTATGAAATGAGCTCATTTAGAGTCAATTTCTCCTTTTGGCAGTTATAACTGACCTTGAACTGTGTAGGAAGAGACAATAAAACCAGATGCACCAATAACTCATCACAAAGATCGAGTTTAAGTGCCTTAAGTTTTGAAGCAATATGAGATATTTCCATAATGTACTCCCTGATATTTCCTTTGCCCTTATACTTCATCGAAATCAAGCGAGCTAAAAGCATGCTTGTTTCTACCTTATCGTTTTTCGCAAAACTCTTTTCAATTTCGGCAAGGAAATCTTTAGCCTTAGTAATCCCTTCGGATTCTATACCCCTGAAGCCTTCCGGAACGCCGTGCTTAATGATCATAAGACTCATGCGATTTGAACGCTCTCACTTCTCATACTCCTTCTTTGCATCAGGAGTGCTATCCGCATTGAGAGATTGAGATTGTTAAGTTCTTAATGTAAGGTCTAGATCCATGCAGACAAGAACAATTAATATGTTCTCTTTCCAAATCTTGAAATTTGTCCCATTTAGCATGAGAATTGAGTTGATGTTAGTAGAAATTGTTGCAGCAGATGCATTAGCTGAAAAACAAAAAAATGCTCACATTAATAACCATAATTAGTAATTAATAAAATTCAAATAATAACAAATCCCATCCAAGATATCCGGTACAACATTAATATCAAGTCTTTGGACAATAATAGTAATTGCAAGTGATATCTTGTTGCAACAATCAAACACTGGCAATAACACATGTTAAATAATGAAACTATCTTTGGATCGATTCACTATCCACATGTAAACCTTATAATTGTCACATGTTTATCATCACAGATGTGTATGCAGTCTAAATAAATATTAACCTTCTTTTAGGCCGATTAAATATTTACACGAAAACATACACACAAACATCTAACATCTCTCATGATCAATCTACACAAGAGAGGTTACTTTGGCAATATCTTGTTTCAATTAATCATTTGGAATGAGAGACAACTTAATATCTTAGCGTCATATTATTTGAATAATTGATTAACTACCAAAATTAATTCAAATTAAACAACTTAATTTGAATTAGAAGAATTTTCCATAGCTTAATTAGGGCCCATAACTTAATTGAATAAATTAAGTATACCAAAGTGGACCCATAATTTAATATGAAAAAGCCGAGGCTTAACCATAGTGAACACGAAGTTCTCTTGACTTCGAATGCGAGGTTCGTTTGAAAAAATGAACCTGATGTTCAACTTGAGAACGAACGCAAGATTCTTTTTAAAAATGAACGTGAAGTTCGACATGAGAATGAACGCGATGTTCAACTTGAGAACGAACGCGAGGTTCGACCTGAGAATGAACGCGATGTTCAACTTGAGAACGAACGCGAGGTTCGTTTGGATTGAGCACAGGGCTCGCCTGAGGATGAACGCGGAGTTCGACTTGAGGATGAACGCGAGGTTCGACTTGAATTGAGCACGAGGTTCACCTGAGAACGAACGCAAGGTTCGTTTGAATTGAGCGCAAGGCTCACCTTAGAACGAACGCGAAGTTCGTTTGAATTGAGCGCGAAGCTCACCTTAGAACGAACGTGAAGTTCGTTTGAATTGAGCGTGAGGCTCACCTTAGAATGAACGCGAAGTTCGTTTGAAGCTTTCAGGCCTCGCCAAAAATTAAGGTAACCACCTCCTTAATTCCCACACGTTTTCACGCACGAACCCTTAGGGTTTCATTCTGAAACCTCCACCATCATTGCTCCTGCACCCAAGGTCGAAACCCTAGGGTTTCCTGACGCCGCCGTCGCCGTCAGAGTCAAAAGCGAGGCCGTCAGCGATACTTCACCGGCGAGGAGCACGGGACCAACGACCAAACAAAATAGATCCAAAAATTCCTCGATTTTATTTCAAAACCAGATCCAGAATCGAAAGATAACTTCTTGATCCAGATCCCAAAAAAATCGAAGGAAAAACAACAAAAATTAAAAACTTTACTGTTCACAGAAATTTACTATTCATCCGTGAACAGTTCTGAGAAAAATCAGAGATTTTTAAGATAAAAAAACTCAATTTTTAAGAACTTAAACCCCTAAGAATTAATTACGGGTGGCTCTGATACCACTTGTTTGATCTAAGCGTGATTAAATCATAGAGATTAAACATTAAGAGCGGAAGCTTATACCTGAATCCATGGATTGGACTTGAGTTGGGTTTTTGGATCTTCTAATCTTAGGGTTTCTCTCCTTAAGATTTTTTTAGATGAGGATAAGAGAATGAGAGTGGCTAACACTAGATTAGGGACCATAACCTCATATATATAAGTGTTGTATATTTATAATTTGGCCCCTCATCAAATTAACATTACAACATGGTATCTGCACATATAACCCCATGATTTATTTAAATACCCATTAAACCAAATTAATTGATCACTTTAGTAGGTTATCCTGAAGAATAGCAATACACACAGATTAATCATATGTGTCCACAAATAGATTTAATTAGATTTAAATCCAACAGATAGACCCCTGAGTGAAATTTCTGCAGCTGTTTTACCCTCAAAACAAAAGATTTTTTTTGTTACAAATAGGCTGACAAATTAGTGAAAAATTTCAACTCGTGGGGTCTATTTGCCAAAGAAAAACTAGAAGGGCAGTAATTCATAGCACAACATACTAAAAGGAGTCTACTGCAACTAACCTTTGTATTTAATTTGAAAAAATGCCCTCAAATTAATTTTCCGACCGCATATATGTTTTTCATATTATATTGGATTTTCTGTGACAAAAGGCGAGGTACACATATTCTTGTTAATATACAATGCCCCTTCCCTTTTTCCATAAGGGTGGCACTAGAGGCACACCCTCAACCACATCCCAAATTACACCTCCTCTCTCATATGTTACAGTGCACCGGACCCCACATGAGATTTTTAAATTTTAAAATCTCATGTGGGGCCCGGTGCACTGTAGCATAAGAGAGGGGGTGTGGTTTGGGATGTGGTTGGGAGTGTGCCCCTATCATTTTTCTTTCCATAAAGACTACTGTTACGGACTTTCATTTGTGAAAGATATGTGCCATATCACATGGTTCAAGGATTTGTTGCATGTTCAACACGATCGACTTTGTAGGTACGTGATATACTTGCAAAACTTTTGACTTGTCAAAGTTTTGTCTTACTCATTTGGGAGGCATATTGTGAATAAGGTAGGCCTGCGTCAGTTAGAACCAGCCCAGCCCGAGTTGGGTTGAAACCTGGCTCGACCCTCACACCGGGCCGAGCCCAACCTGGGCCACACTGAAGATGAGTCATGAGTTGGGCTGGGTTTCGAACCAGATTTGGGACTAAAGAGGTAAACCCGACTCAGTGCAATCCGTCCTAAGTTAATTATGAATGTTCAATTTTTTTAACATTAGCGGTTAATATATTTTTTTCTCTTGTATTTATAATTTAAATTTAAACTAAATGAAAGTAAGTAACTTCTGTGGATGTAGATCTTTCTCATTAGTCTGAACCACACATATCTATATGTTTGTGATGTTTTCTATATGATGTTTATCTTTGTGCAACATATACACACATATAATATTAAATAAAGAGTTTGAAATAAAAAAATAGAGTAGATATAATTTTATAAATACAAATACAAGATTAATATATTTTAAATAGGAAAATATTGAAAGAAAAAGTAATCCATGGGCCGACCAACTAGGTTTTAGCCCGACCTGCCCTTAAGCGGGTCGTGGGCCCGAGTCGGACCCGACCCACTCTAATCCGAGTGGGCCTGAGTCGGACCCAGCCGAACCTTAAACCCGGCGGGATGGTTAATGGGTTTGCATCAGTTTAGCCCACGCCCAACCTTAATTGTGAAGAATTAAAGAATCTTGTTCACAAAAGGATGTAAACAAACCAATATAATAGAAGTGATAAATACACTGTAATTTTCCAAATTACTCTTAAACTACTTCACCCAAAGCAGTTGGATCCTTGATTACTCATCAAACTTGATGACAATTAAAGTAAGATGGACCCATACTTTTATGGTAGTAGTACAAGAGTAGTTTGAAGACTTTAGTTTTAATAGTTAAAATTATCCTTATTTTAGAAAGGGTTTTTCTAACTGGTGTAGGCATCTAAAAATACCTATAGGTGTCCACACGCAGCTCGAGACGAAGAGAAGACGATGAACGTCATCATCCGAGTCAAGAAGGATTATCCAAGTGGCTCGCGGCTTGTCGGTAGTTCCAAGTGTCCGTCGCGCTTGTCGGTCTGCTCCAAGTGCCTGCCGTGTTTGTCGTTCAGTTTCAAGTGCTGTAAAGAAGCTAACGAACGCATGAAGCAAGTTAGCGAAGCGTACAAGTCAACATGACAACCAGATACGTAAAACGACAAAAAATATAAGTCCCGGAAAATCGCAAAGTGCCAAAGAGTTCAGCCAAGGCCAAATTTCCCGCGCCAATGCAGGACAGCGGTCGCTGACCCGCGCCAACGTGGGTCAGCAGAAGCTGACCCACGCTAGCGCGGGTCAGTCACGGCTAACCCGCGCCAGTACGGGTCAGCCGCTACTGACCCGCACCCCCCGTGGGTTAGCAGGACCTGCCGTGTAGTTTTAATCCTCAAACGCGTTTTTGACGGGTTTTTTCCTGTTTTCTCGGGATTTGTTCATTTTTGAGTGTCTCAACTGCTTGAATATCATCCATAATCGTGGTTAGGCCGTTATTAACTAAAGATAGGGTCAAATCATTCATTCTTATCCAAATACCCTCATCCGGTGCCCTATAAATACAAGCATAGGGCCTCCATTCTATGGGGACGAATTATTATCAAGAGGAGGAGGTACTGGTGGATTGAAGAGTCAAGGAGCACAAAATTTCAGAGGAGGCTAGCTAGATCTTGGCGAACTTCGGCATAAAGAAGGAGTATTTCGAAAGATCCGAAGCCTCGTACCCCTTTTCCTTGAGATTAGGCTTGGTCTTAATCTTGAGAAGAGTACTGATTTTGCTTGGTCGATATCAGTATTTTAGCGAATACTTCATCGGTGAAGTACGAGCTCTGATCAATTATTCTATTAACCGAATCTGGTCCGTAGGCAGTTCACGGATAAACCCTGGCACAAGCAAAGATCCCATGCAAACAGCAATAAACGATAAACGTTCTCTACTGTGTGTTGTTTGAAGGAGATTGTAATTTTCTTTTTTTATTGTGTAAGATCTTATAAAAAGATCGTCTTTTTTGGACTTATTGTAACGACTAAAGTTATAATGAGTTATACAATAAAGAAAATAATTTCCGACCAAACACGCTGGTAACCACAGTGGGAGCCAACAACTTCTCTGCAAAAGCTGTCGTGTCACAACCTTGGATCCGGATCCCGGTTGAAGAAGAGGTCGAGTACGAGTTCGACCAACAGAAGTTTGAGGAGTATCTGTCGTCCTCCTCTTCCAGATTCTCCTCCACTCGCAAGCGTAGGAAGATTAATGCCTCCATTACTACGATAGTTGTATCTTGTAATGCCCCTCCGACCTCCAACGAGGCCGGATCTGTAGATCTAAAATCCTCCTCAATCAAGGAGTTGAGTACTGAAGGTGCACCTATTTTGTCGAAGAGAGCTCGCCAAAGGCAGCGTCAATTCCTCGCGCGCCATTTCGCCAAGGCTTTGGAGCTTGTTGATGAGATCTGCTATGAGGCGGGTCTGAAACTCAGAAGGCGCCGAGTGCCCCAACAGTAAACAAACGGTCTCTCCTCCAAACCAACAAAAAATGAATGGATCCAAGTTAAGAGGACACGTTCAATCCTTGAGGAGTACATCCGAAAGATCCACACATTCCTTCCGCATGTGCGGATTCTTATGCAGAAGGCCCGAGAGTTAGAGAAATAAGAGGTGGCCAAGGACCCAATAGAACTGCACCAAGTCTGGAGGCTGAAGCTCAAAACAGCAGCCAAAACTCCAAAAAACACGAGTCATGCCCAGGTGACATGGCTAGCCACGGGTCACTAAGAAGTGACTCGGCCAGCCACGAGTCACCACGAGGTGACCCGGCCGCCAGCGGGTCACCAAGAGGTGACCCAACCAGCCGTGGGTCACCACGAGGTGACCCGGCGACCGGCGGGTCACCCCAAGGTGACCCGTGCCAGGGCCGAGACAAGAGGACTTTCGTGACCATTTTTCAGCATCCGTCGAGTTCCGTCTCCGCTCCGATCAATCTTGCACCTTCGGTCAAGCCCCACAGTAGTGTGGACTTATCCAGAGGCAAGAAAGCAATAACGTATCATATTGGTCCTTTGCACGAGGATCAAAGCAGAGTTCTAATCAAAGAACGCTTGGGCACAGTGAATGAACCCTGAGCAACTCATGGAAATAGGGGTCACACTAGCCCTTGCAACAAGTCTGAGCCTTCTCATAAAGGGAAAATTCTAGTAACCGACCACATCAGACTGCGAGTCGAAGTCCAAGAGCCCGTTGAGGTCCCGCGCTAACAAAGGCATAACTCCAAACGTGTGACTCTCGAAGACGCTAACAAAGCGCTATATCCCCAAAAGGAAACATATTCATCTGATGATGATAACATTATACCTGGGAAGTTGTGCCGGCACATAATAGGTTGCTCCGGCAATCCTACGATGAGTTGTACTATCGGGCTGGGGGTACGTACAAATCTCGAAAGAGGAGTACCCGGGAGATGGACTTTTATTGTCTGTGCTCCAAACTTATCAGGGCAGTATTATTAGCATGTAGCTACCCTAAGACCATTTCACAGAGGGTCTCGGTATTCCAAAGGCTTTCCTCTGAAATGTCGAATACTAAGCCAAGATATTTTCATAAGAAACGATCAGCCATTCAAGACGACGAACTTCCAAAAGTCATAATTAACATGGCTGATAGAGGAAAGTCAACTCGACCTTCTAGTTCTGACCCGCTCATATCGCATCGTCTAACCCAGTTGCGATCGGGAACCATTAGACAAAGGGATTATTTGAGAATGCAGAGGGATTATCCTCGGATGATGAAGCATCAGATGCTAACTCTGCAATCGCTTATGATAATATGGTATCCAGCTCAGGACAATCCCGTGACGCACTTATGATCAACATCGAGCAAATGGTCAAAATCATCAAGGATGCTTTGGCTAAGCAAAAAGAGAACTTCAAGTTCGAATTAGAAATGACCATGATGTAGATGAAGGAAGAGCATGCCCAACAGATTCAGGCTCTGTCCAATCAACTTGGTGAATCTAGCCGTCACAACATTGCTAACCAAGCAGGTAGCGATTCAGATGTGGATGAACAACTCAATGCTGATAACTTTCCCGATGACCAGAACAGTGGGGGTGGCCCCACTGAGGACAAGAACTCTGCGGGTGGTCCTACCAAAGATGACAATCCCGGGGGTGGCCGTGTTGTTCCTCTTAAAAATCGTCCAAAGCGTTGATACAGTTGAGGACGAGAAGATAAAAGACCTCGAGAGCAAAATCAACACTTTGATGTCTGCTTGAGAGGTGAAGAAGACTGGTATTCTGTGTCCCTATCCAAGAGAGTGGGAGTCGATCCTATATTCAACAAAGTTCAACCTGATCAACTTCACGCCATTCGATGGGAAGGGATCCCCCACTCAACACTTGATTTATTTTAAGTCCCACTTAGGAGTGATCTCTGACAATGAGCCTTTGATGGTCCGGTCATTCGTTAGCACCCTTCGCGGGCCTGCCTTCGATTGGTACCATCGTCTCAAGCCTGAAAGCATCAACGGCTAGGACGATATGGAAAGCTCATTCCTCGACAATTTCTTTGATGACGACGCTGATGTATCCATCAGGACACTCTTTGAGGATAAATAGGAAGAAGAAGAGACGGTCGATGACTTCATAAAGCATTTCCGAAATAAGGCGATGAATTATCAAGATCCAGTTACAGAGGACTTCATCCTCCAAACTTATCATAATAATCTATCCATTGATATTTTGAAAGTTATGGAAGTATCATCGTTGAACACCTGGAAAGAGTTGAAGGTACACGGAGAACAGGCCGAACGCTTCCTCAGAAGGAAGAAAGCCGAAAGAAGCCAACCGACGATTAACCCTCCGAACTCAAGCATCGTCTCCCGTGGTAAGGGGAAGGCACCTGCAACAGTTATTGACGTAATTAGACGTCGCAACAACAACCCTGAAGACAGTAAAAGACTTCGGATCCGAGACTCTAAAAAGAGTACTCCTTCAAGAACGAAGACGTTCCAGCCATTTTCGAATTTCTCCTTGAGAACAACAAGATCAAGCTACCACCTATTGTAAATCAGGAGGAAGCTGACAATACTATAGATCTAAAGTACCGTGTGCACCACAGGAGGATCCTTTATCCTACCAAGGCTTGCTTTACTCTCAAAAAGAGCATCCAAACCTTGGTTGAAGCTGGCGTCATAACGCTAAATTAAGCCGAATACACACTCTGAAGAGTATACAAGTATAAACTGCTTCTCCATCCACCAACAGGTGCATGAGGATAAACTGCTCCATGCATACTCCAACAGGTATATGAGTCTAAACTATTTCTTTTCTTTCATGGGAAGTTCCTAGAGAGTGCCATGCCTGGTATTCTTAAGGATAACCCGGTCACCCAACTAAGTACAATGTTAGACCTGGTTTCGTAAAGAAAGCTGGGGGTGGATGATTCATGTAACGGGAAGTTCCCGGAAGAATGTTATATGGTGTATTCTTAGGTATAACCCGGTCACTACAAAGAAGTGATAAATGAGAAACTCCCACTCGGACTCTGAATGCTTAAGGGTGAAACACATCTCATTGTCGGGATCAATTCCACCAACTTCCAACCGCTCTTTTGCTGAGATGAGATTTGATCACTTTGTTGGATCAATCTTTCCTCACAAAAAACTCCCACTGGTGTTGCAATATTCCACCACAAAATCCCTCACTGATCAAATTAATTGACGGTGGGTCCACTAAAATTCTTTCTGGTTTAATCCACTCAAACTCCTGCTACGTTTGTGCACTCAACACTTCCATGGTTAGAGTCCGGATATGATGCTTGTAATTTTAATCTGTTAATCCTTGACGAATTGTCAAACCCTTTCGTGTTAAGTTCTTATCACTTGACACCAAGAACCCCTACTGAGTAATCGGTATAAGTTAACACTCCCACTATGATTTGTACTCCCACTCCCACGGACTACCTGGTCAAACCTTCCTACAGTTAGGGTCATAACCAAAATCCCCTCTCGATTCCTCTAATGAACGAGAGGTCTATGAATCGAGCTATCAAATCTTCCTACAGTTAGGATCGTCTCAAACCTTCTACTTGGTCAAACATTCTTATAGTTAGGGCCACAACCAAAATCCCTTCTTAATTCCTCCAATGAACGAGAGGTCCACGAATCGAGGGATCAAACCTTCCTACAATTAGGATCGTTTCAAACCTCCCACTCGGTCAAACCCTACAGTTATGGCCAAAATAAAAATCCCCTCTCGATTCCTTCCATGAACGAGAGGTCCACTTTCAAATCGAGTGATCAAACCTTTCTACAGTTAGGGTCGCCTTAAACTCCTACTTGATCTAACCTTCCTATAGTTAGGGCCAAAACCCCAATTCACTCTTGATAAATGAGAAATTCACCATTAGTTCGGTAATCAAACCTTTCGACAGTTAGGATTATTTGAATCTTTTTGATTCTTAGAGCGGAGATCCCACTCTTAGTTTCACATTCTCGGATTCTTAAAGTGGAAACCCCACTTTGAGTTTCCTTTGTAACTAGAGATAGACTATAAAATTCTTCCTTTCTAATATCGGGTTCATCTTTGCCCTAAGAGAAGCTACCATCCTTAAACTCTAAAATCCATGCTTCACACGTACGGGGAATTTTATCTTGAAGCTTATGTAGGGATAAGTCAATACCTAACACGCGTTGCTGGTTTAGTCTTTTACCGAATGAAGAAGACACCAGAATCCAAATCTGGAGAATTTTATCCTGAAGCCTAAGTAGGGATAAGTCAATGCCTAACATGCATTACTGGTTTAGTCTTTCACCGAGTGAAGAAGATACCAGAATTCAAATATGGGGAATTTTATCCCGAAGCCTAAGTAGGGATAAGTCAGCACCTAACACGCGTTGTCGGTTAGTCCTTGACCGTAAAAGGACAAAAGCCTGTATATTCGATATTATGGCATGTTGTTATTAATAACACCATAATCTGTGTCTTACACACACGGATAATTTTATCCCGCCTAAGTAGGGATAAGTCAACGCCTAACACGCGTTGCCGGTTTAGTCTTTCACCGAGTGAAGAAGATACCAGAATCCAAGAATAGGGAATTTTATCCCGAAGCCTAAGTAGGAATAAGTTAGCGCCTAACACGCGTTGCCGGTTAGTCCTTGACCGTAAAAAAGATAAAAACCTACATATTCGACATTGTGGTAGGCCATTATTAATAACGCCAAAATCCGCGCCTTACATGCGTGAGAAACTTTATCTCGATTTTTAAATAGAGATAAGCCTACGCCTAACATGTATTGCCGGTTTAGTCTTTCACCGAGTGAAAAAAACATCAGAATCCAAGTCTGTGGACTTTTATCCCGAATCCTAAGAAGGGATAAGTCATTGCCTAACACGCATTGCCGGGTAGTCTATTCCCGTAAGAAAGACGAAGTCTACATATACAATATCGTAGCACTAAAAAAGTTAACTCTTTTAGCACAATGTTACATACGGAACGAACTTGAACTATCCGCATACTAGCCCGACTCAAATGGTAGTCGGTAAAGGCTCATCAAACCCGTTGATGGCTGAGGGTTTACCAAAAATCCTATACATGTGAGAGTCATTGACGTACCAGCTTCATTAGTTGGTCCCTTGACTTGTGCATCTGACAACTTTAGGATAAGATCCATACATGCAGATGAATCAACTTTAATAGTTGGTCCTGCAGTCCAACAGTTGAGACCACCATGCTCCAATATCTTAAGAGTTTAAACTGTGTAGACTCCAGCAAACATACGAGTATAAATTGTGTTAACGTCGGTTAATGCATCGAAAATTTTGCCAAAATAAGGCTAAGGAAAAATTCAGGATTAAAGAATGATTCCAAGGAGTTCAATTGCGATCCAGATATGAATTCCCGATGAAGACGATCAGTTCAACATCAATTCAATGACACGAGCTAAGTTCAGAAACTTACACATCAACTTCAGTTAAAGATTTCGACAACGGTCAGATGATAAACGCAGCACCGGAAGAACTTTATCTATTTGACAAAATACTGAGTAGATTGAAGTTTGAAGAAGTCAAGAATTGAAACCATTCACAGGTCCCACCCGATCTCCTCGACAAAATACTGAAGGGATTGAAAACAAGGCCTATCTTATACAAAGCATTCCAGACTCCTCTATAAAAGAATGAATCTGAAATACTTTGGAGGGGGTCTCTGTAAGAATCTAAAAATACCTATAGGTGTCCACACGCATCTCGAGATGAAGGGAAGATGATGAACGTCATCATCCGAGTCAAGAAGGATTATCCGAGTGGCCCGTAGCTTGTCGGCCAGTTCCAAGTGCTCGCCGTGCTTGTCGATCAGCTCCAAGTGTCCGCCATGTTTGTCGTTCAGCTTCAAGTGCCGCAAAGAATCTAACGAATGCATGAAGCAAGTTATCGAAGCGTACAAGTCAACAGGACGACCAAATACATAAAACGACAGAAAATACAAGTCTCGAAAAATCGCAAAGTGCCAAAGAGTTCAGCCAAGGCCAAATTTTCGGTGCCAATGCAGGATAGTGGCCACTAACCCGCGCCAACGTAGGTCAGCAGAAGCTGACCTGCACCAGCGCGGGTCAGTCACGGCTAACCCATGCCAACGCGGGTCAGTTGCTGCTGACTTGCAACCCCCGCGGGTCAGCAGGACCTGCCGCGCAGTCTTGATCCTCAAATACATTTTTATGGATTTTTTGATGTTTTCTCAGGATTTATTCATTTCTAAGTATCTCAACTGCTTGAATATCATCCATAAACATGGTTAGGCCGTTATTAACCAAAGATAAGGTCAAATTATTCATTCTTATCCAAATACCCTCATCCGGTGCCCTATAAATACAAGCCTAAGGCCTCCATTCTATGGGGGCGAATTATTATCAAGAGGAGGAGGTTCTGCTGGATTGAAGAGTCAAGGAGCATGAAATTTCAGAGGAGGCTAGCTAGATCCTGGCGAATTCGGCATAAAGAAAGAGTATTTCGAAAGATTCGAAGCTCCGTACCCACTTTTCTTAAGATTAGGCTTGGTCTTAATCTTGAGAAGAGTACTAATTTTGCTTGGTCGATATCAGTACTTCAGCGAATACTTTTTTGGTGAAGTAGAAGCTCTGATCAATTATTCTGTTAACCGGATCTGATCTGTAGACGGTTCACGGATAAACCCCGGCACAGGCAAAGATCCCACGCAAATAGCAATAGGCGATAAACGTTCTTTGCTGTGTGTTGTTTGAAGGAGATTATAATTTCTTTTTTTTATTGTGTAAGTTCTTATAAAAAGATCGTCTTTTTTCAGACTTATTGTAACGACTAAAGTTGTAATGAGTTATACAATGAAGAAAATAATTTCTGACCCAAACAACTGGTGTCCATGCGCACTCATTAGCACCGGCGGAGCTAGCAATTTGTAATAGCTTTGTCACATCAAAAGTTGAGAGTCTCACCGCTTACTCTCTTGGTCGCTCATTTTACAAAATGAGTCACCACATCACAATCATCAAACCTATACACACGCGCAAACACACACAACATTACCAAATTTTCTCCTCTGTTCAATATAATCAAAAATTTTAATGAAATATAAAATATGTATTTAACTAAATACAATTACAATTGATCCTTTACATGTCCTCATGTTTTGAAATTGTTGACTTATTAGCCTCATTGGTATACCACTAAATACATTCTTTTAAGTGTAAGTTACTAATATGTCGTTCATTCATTGATGTACCATTCTATTTCACGAACCACCCTTTTCAATATAGGTTACATAGTTATTTATTTTTTTCTTTTTTAAAATATTGTTAACTATTTGGTTTATGGGTTCATGGGATTGGACCATTTAAGGCTTGGCCTATTAGAGATAAATCTTAAATGGGTCACTACTAATTATTTTTATTTATAGATGTCACAAATGGATCATAAATTGGTAATTGCTAGCTCTATTTTTTTTCTAGAGGATGGTGTCACTTGTCACCACCCTCTGTAGTGTAGCTACACCTGTGATCATTAGGGGATGAGTGTGATATGAAGAGGAGAGATTAAGAGAGAAATTAGTGTAAATCACGGTGGCCCACTTACTATTTATTTTTTTCCCCCTATCTTTATCATTTCCTAACCAGTGTCCATGAGCCCCGTTAGAAAAACCGAAATAAAAAAAGAATTATATATATACGCTATATCTTTCAATAGTTGAAGACATGCGTGTCTTAAGATCGTGACATCTTACCTAAGGTTGCTCCAGGAGAACACTTCATGTTCCACATTACGTATTCCTAGTTGATTGCTTTTTCATGGTGCAATTATCTACTCTTAAAGTGTGCAGTTCATTCCTGAGACAATACTTTAGTACAAATATTAAGTTAGAGGATAATCAGAAAACAGTGGTAGTTGGTTAAAATACCTAAAGGTATGGAAGTGAGTGGAAGTGAGCCATCCTAAAAGTTGCATGCTTTTTTATTTCCTACTAGTGTGCTGATGTTCACTGTTCCTTTCAAATAGTATGCGCAACTCGGCTGCAGTAATAGAGTAATATAGCTACAAATTATAAAGTCATACAGCCTGGATAAAGTACTAGATTCCAATATCACCTGTCCTTTTCTCAATAATTTCACCGAGCTATATCCCAATACACGTACTCATTTGATCATTTGATTACAGAATTAGATCATTCTTTCTCTGATCCAGCGTTCTTATAAAGAAATTATTGTAGGGATTTTTAGATCTCCTAAAAACCCGAAAAAATCATCAAACACAGCAAATAAAATCACACAAGATTTAATATGGAAAACCATCAACAGGAAAAAACCACGGGATCAAAATCAATCCACTATCACCTTCAAATTATAATTTTTTACACGGACAAAGACTACCAAACTCTTGTTAGACCCTAGAGGGGGGGTGATTAGGGTCTTATGCTAATCTAATTCCAAATTTATGGCCAATTTAAAATAATGTTGAATAATATGTTCTTGCAAGAGATGAATATG
>BQKN01000892.1:185199-205074 GCA_022839385.1 Asparagus kiusianus | reverse complement strand
ATATATATTGTGCATATAATATCTGTATATAGTGAAACCTGAACGAGCTGTAAACAAGAGATAAAAGTATTTTAACAACGTTTTATGAAAAGATCATCTATATAATGGAAAACGTCATAAATCGTGTTTAAGTGTATATGTATTGAGCTTGAATATAATCATATGATATATGTAAGAACTAAAAATATACCTAGGTAAATCCACGCAGATGAACTTGAATCTTTAACACTTTAGTAATGCGTGTTGAAATACCTGAAAAAGAACACAAACACAAAACACTAGAAAACTTATTAGTAATAAATTGTTTGTCAACTCATCATCAAAACTATAGGATCAACAACTCTCTCTCACTCTTTCTCTCTACACTTCTTCTTCTTCTCCTTCTTCTTTTTCCTCTAACAGTAGAAGTATATATATAGAGAAACTAAAACCCTATCTCTAGCCTAACTTCCTAATTAGAATAAAATTCAAACTTCCTAATGAAACCCAAACTCCTAGCTAATCATGATAGATCTCTAACCTTATCTAATTCTCATGAAGTTATACAAAGAATTAAAAAAACTCTATCCTAACTTGGAGTTTGAGTAGATACCCAACATATCCTCCCTCGACGAAAAATCTCCAAGTGTCTGAACGACTTCAGAAAAACTCACTCTCTTTTTCTTATTCTTCACCTCTCCCTTGTGGACAAGAGTCTGAGAAGAGTAATCTGCACCATTAACGGATCATCCATCTAAATAGAAAATATGATTGCTATTCTTCCTCCCTTGTAAAATCAAATCGTCATCTCTATACATATTACACCACTCTTCTTCACCAATGTAAACAGAGGACTTCATGTGGGGTGCTGAGTCCAGCGGACAAAAGCCCAGCCCAAACTTTCGATTTTTTTACCGCATCACCATCTATATATATACCTAATATTCTAGGGTTTGACGTGTGTGGGAATAGTGACTTGGAGAAAAGTCTGCGGAAAGAAAAAAAACGCAGAAGGAGAAGAGGGATTTAGGCGGATGTTTTGAGAGAAAAATAGTGAGATTTTGAGGAGAGAAAAAAAGGGATTCTACAAAAGAGATGTCAATTTCTTTTGGGAAAAAATTAGATCTTTTTCTTTGAGACGAGCTTGTGGATTGTACAAGTCGTCGGTGTTCTCCTTATAGTGGAATCTCCCCTCATCCCCTCCCGTGGACGTAGGCAAGTTTGCCGAACCAAGTAAATCTCGTGTATTTATTATTTTCTGGTTGTTGGCTATTGCTTGTAGGTTCCCTCAATATTCGATCTTAGAGCTGATGAGAGGAAGAGTGAATATTTTACTTTGATGAAATATATCACTTTCGATTCTTGTTTCCTTTGAGAAATAAGAATTTCACTATCTATTCTCGTTTCCTTTGAGAAACAAGAATATAGAGGTTGACTTGTGCTTTTGTGACAACAAAAGCCAGGACTCTCTCTCAGGCGATATTGCTTCCGTGGCGGTGGGCGTGACTCTGCGCCCAACAATTGGTATCAGAGCTGTTATTCAGATTGGGAGTGGTATAGCTTCTGATTTGAGGTGGTGCTCGGTAATTTCCTGAGAGAAGCGGATTCATTAATACAAGCGGAGAATGGCGTCAATAAGTAAAACAGTTAAAGTGGGAAAATACGAGATTGAAAAATTCAATGGAAAGAATGATTTTTCCTATTGGAGGATGCAGATGAAGAACACGTTGATTTCGCAGAAATTACACAAAGCTTTGGTGGGAAAAGAGAAGAAGCACAAGGATATGTCTGATGAGCATTAGAAGGAGCTGGATCTGGAAGCACGGGCGTCGATTATCCTTTGCCTTGAAAGGGATGTAGCTTTCTTGGTAGATGGAGAGGAAACGGCTGCGGGCGTGTGGTCGAAGTTAAAAACCACTTTCATGATGAAGAATCTAACGAACCGGATCTATTTGAAATCCAAATTGTATACTTACAAGATGGAGGAGGGCTCATCAATCCGGGAATACATCAACAAGTTCGATAGGATAATATCGGATTTGAAGGACATCGATGTGACTGTAGAAGACGAGGATCAGACGCTTCTACTACTTCTATCTCTCCCGAAGTCTTATGAGAACCTGGTGCAAACAATGATGCTTGTGGGAGACAATTTGACGATGGATGAGACTAGAATGGCACTTCTAGCAGATGACCTTCGAAAGATTGCAACCAGTAACATGACTACTGGTGGTAACAAAGAACAAGTGCAGGGATTGTTTGCTAGAGGAAGGAGCAATGAGCGAGGAAAAGGCAAGGGGGGAAAGTCTAGATCGAAATCGAGACCTCTTGCGGGAAGGGCATCTTTCAAATGCGGTGAGCTAGGGCATTTCAAGGTTGACTGTCCTAACAAGAGAGTAGGTGGGAAAAAGAACAACAACAAGACCGAGAGAAGAGAAGGCAAGGAAGATGCGAGTTACGCATCGGAGGAAGGGAGCGAGAAAGAATGCTATGTTGTTACGGGTGGCGAAGATATCTCCGGTAAGTGGATACTTGATTCGGGCTGCTCTTACCACATGTGCCCAAATAGGAAGTGGTTTACTACCTATAGAAGCATTGATGGTGGAACCATATTGATGAGGAATAACCATGCTTGTAAAACGGTTGGGCTCGGTGATATAAAAATCAAGATGCATGATGGAGTGGTCAGAACCCTAACGGACGTGCGGCACATTCCCGACTTGCGAAAGAATCTTATCTCAGTGGGTGCATTGGACTCCGGTGGCTGCAAGATTGTTACAGAGAACGGAGTGAAGAAGGTTGTTCGAGGTTCCCTAACAGTGATGAAGGGTGTTCGTCATGGTAATCTATATACTCTCTCGGGTACGACGATGACAGGAGATGCAGCGGTTGGAACTGAAGGAAGTGGTGGAGACCCATGTGAGCACACACGGTTATGGCATAGGCGGCTTGGGCACATGTCAGAAAAGGGTCTAGTTCTGCTTGGTAAGGAGGGTTTGCTGAAGAATCTGAAGAAACCTTGTATGGATTTTTGTGAGGATTGTGTGTATGGAAAGGCGCACAGGGTCCAATTCTTGAAAAGCAATCACAAGAGCAGAGGTATACTAGATTATGTGCACACGGATGTTTGGGGTCCGGCTCAGACAACTTCCAAGGGTGGTTCCAGGTATTTTGTCTTGTTCATAGACGATTATTCTAGGTATGCTTGGATTTATTTTCTTAAGCATAAGAATAAGGTATTCGAGACATTCAAGAAGTGGAAAGCAATGGTTGAGAACAGGACATGCAAGAAATTGAAGACACTGAGATCTGACAATGGTACAGAGTATACAGATGATGCTTTCAAGAAGTTCTGTGATCAAGAGGGCATTGTTCGACACTGGACAGTCAGGTCAACACCACAGTAGAATGGGGTCGCTGAGAGACTGAACCGAACATTGCGGGAGAAGGCAATGAGTATGCAATCTTATGTTGGATTGGGCAACAAATGGTGGGCAGAAGCGGTGGCTACAGCATGTTACATTGTGAACCGTTCTCCACATTCGACATTGGATGGTGATACACCCTATAGGGTGTGGTCAGGGGAACATGCGGATTGAGAGGCTTAGAATTTTCGGATGTATCGCCTATTATCACGTCAACGAGGGAAAGCTTGACGCGAGGGCCAAGAAGGCGATATTCTTGGGGTATGCAAAGGGCGTAAAAGGCTACCGCCTTTGGTGTACAGAAGATTCGAAGTTCGTGATCAGCAAGGAAGTTACCTTTAATGAAAAATCCATGATTGCTAGGGCGCCCAAGGATGATGGTGTTGGGACTGTTGGGACTTCAAAGTCCCAGGTTATTAAAATAGAACCTAAGGACCAACCAGGTTCTAGTCATGTTCAAGTGGGAAATCAGGTAGATGATGAGCTTGAGCAGGAGGTGGTTCAGCAGGAGAATACACAGGCACTACAACAACAGCAGCTCGAGGATAGCTTGGCTTCCACTAGGCCAAAACGAGCATACAAGCAGGTACAGAAGCTGGGGGCTGATCAACCCCTGAAGCACTATGGGCAGGTTAATTTGGTTGAATACGCACTCTCGGTGGAGGAAGATGAGCCGGTCTCCTTCAAGGAAGCTATTCGGGATAAAGATAGTGAGAGTTGGTTGGCTGCGATAGAGGAGAAGATGGAATCCCTTCGGAAGAATCAAACATGGGAGGTGGTCTCATTGCCCGTAGGAAGAAAAGCTATTGGTTGTAAGTGTGTGTATAAGAGAAAGGAAGATCCTTTAGAGCTTGGTGGCACAAGGTACAAGGCGAGGCTAGTGGCTAAAGGGTTTGTACAAAGAGAGGGTGTGGATTACAATGAGATATTTTCTCCGGTGGTGAAACACACTTCTATTTGGGTGCTATTGAGTATTGTTGCTCATGGTGATCTTGAGCTGGAACAACTCGATGTTAAAACGACCTTCTTGCACGGAGACTTGGATGAAGGGATCTACAGGCATCAACCTGAGGGTTACAAGGTTGAGGATAAAGAGCATCATGTATGTCGCTTGAGGAAGTCACTCTATGGACTGAAGCAATCTCCTCAGCAGTGGTACAAGCGATTTGACTCCTTCATGCTGAAGCATGGATTTTCTCGAAGCGATTACGATTGTTGTGTTTACATACGGAAGCTTCGTGGAGGTAATTATATCTATCTCTTTTTGTATGTGGATGACATGCTTATTGATTCTAAGAGCGGGGTGGAGATAGATAGGTTAAAATCTTAACTTGATAAAGAGTTCGAGATGAAGGACATGGGTGTTGCTAGGAAAATACTGGGTATGGAGATTAGAAGAGAGCGGGCGAATCGGCGATTGTTCTTGAGTTAGAAGGGCTATATAGAGCGGGTGATCGCGAGGTTCGGGATGCAAAGTGCAAAGTCGGTGGCGACTCCATTGGCTCCACACTTCAGGCTTTCAGGTAAACAATCTCCCACTACAGCGGAAGATAAGGCACACATGGAGCGTGTTTCTTATGCTAGTGCAGTTGGCAGTTTGATGTACGTCATGGTATGTACACGTTCAGATATTTCACAGGCGGTTAGTGTGGTCAGCAGGTTCATGGCAAATCCGGGAAAGGCGCACTGGGAAGCGGTGAAATCGGTCCTGAGGTACTTGAAAGGTACCACGGATACGGGTCTGTGTTTTGATGGAGATACATGTCAGATTGATGGGTTTGTTGACTCTGATTATGCGGGTGATCTAGATAGACGACGATCTACTACTGGTTATGTATTCAGGATACATGGAGCTCCAGTTAGTTGGCGATCGATGTTGCAGGCTACAGTGGCACTTTCTACTACAGAGGCCAATTACATGGCCATGGCGGAGAGAGTGAAGGAAGCATTGTGGTTGTTGGGTCTTCTAGACGATTTAGGGATTGAGCAGAAAAACATGAACTTGTGGTGCGACAGTAAGAGTGCGATTCACTTGGCGAAGAATCAAGTTCATCATGCTCGTACCAAACATATCGATGTCAGGTATCATTTTGTGCGGGATGTCATAGAGGAAGGTGATATTTCTCTCATGAAGGTGCACACGAATGAGAATCCCGCAGACATGTTAACCAAGGTGGTCACAGGTAGCAAGTTTAAGCATTGCTTGGACTTGCTTCATATCAGCCCGTGTTGAACTGCCCAAAAGGGCATGGCCCTTCGGGGCGGTGATGGGGTGAGGTGGAGACAAGTTCAGAACTACGGTTAGCTTGATCCCAGTGGAGGGTACGTAGGCAGCCACGGTAAAGTGGCGCAGCTGGTTTGGCCTAGTTTGGCCAATGGAGATCTCTCTGGTGATGTTCGCGGTGTTCTTCTGGTGTTCGTCCAAAATTTAACGTTTATCAAATGATGTACGAGGTGGAGAATTGTAAACGGAGGACTTCATGTGGGGTGCTGAGTCCAGCGGACAAAAGCCCAGCCCAAACTTTCATTTTTTTTACCGCATCACCATCTATATATATACCTAATATTCTAGGGTTTGACGTGTGTGGGAACAGCGACTTGGAGAAAAGTCTGCGGAAAGAAAAAAAACGCAGAAGGAGAAGAGGGATTTAGGCGGCTATTTTGAGAGAAAAATAGTGAGATTTTGAGGAGAGAAAAAGAGGGATTCTACAAAAGAGAGGTCAATTTCTTTTGGGTAAAAATTAGATCTTTTTCTTTGAGACGAGCTTGTGGATTGTACAAGTTGTCGGTGTTCTCCTTATAGTGGAATCTCCCCTCATCCCCTCCCATGGACGTAGGCAAGTTTGCCGAACCATGTAAATCTCGTGTATTTATTATTTTCTGGTTGTTGGCTATTGCTTGTAGGTTCCCTCAATATTCGGTCTTAGAGCTGATGAGAGGAAGAGTGTATATTTCACTTTGATGAAATATATCACTTTCGATTCTTGTTTCCTTTGAGAAATAAGAATTTTACTATCTATTCTCGTTTCCTTTGAGAAACAAGAATATAGAGGTTGACTTGTGCTTTTGTGACAACAAAAGCCAGGGCTCTCTCTCAGGTGATATCGCTTCCACGGCGGTGGGCGTGACTCTGCGCCCAACAACCAACATACTTGTACCCACGTGTTGCCATCTCACTCAACGAAATTAAATTAGCACCACATGTCGGCACAAATCTCACATGAAGAAGAATTCAGACCTTCCCAGTGTGAAGCTTGAGGAAAACACTTCCAACACCTTCAACCTTCATCTTCTCGTTATTTCCAACAATCATGTCGTCAAATTCTTCATCTGTCTTCAATGTGTTAAAATAATTTTTATTGTTGCAAACGTGCATAGAGGCTGCAGAATCTAATAACCAAGTGTTACTCGCATCAGTAATTGTACTCTGCATCAATAAAACCATATCTTCATCACACATAACCACTGAGGAGTCCGTCTTCTTTCCATTTTCTTGAAGCTTCATCTGTCTAATACTCTTCAAATCATCACACATCTGGAACATCTGAACTGAATGTGACCCTTCTCTCTGTAATAATGGTACTCTTTTTCGCTGTCGTCTTGGGCCCGAGATTTTGACCTTCCTCGATAAATGTCACATCTCCACGTACTCCTCTCTCGATTAGAACCTTCAAAAGCTAAAACACTCTCACCACCATTAGATACGCTCTCTTTTCTCATCATTCTTTCATTCTCATGTAGGAGTGTTGTCATATCGTCGAACTTTAAAGTTTGCTTCCATGTAATTATCATCTGAACTAATGACTTGTACGACTTTGGCAAGAAAGACAATAAGAGTAGCACCTGCTCTTCTTCTTTAATCTCCTCATTAATATTCATAAGTTGGCAAACTAGCTGATTAAAGGCATTGATGTAGTCTTGAATTGCAGTACCTTCTTCCATCTTCAACGAATAAAGCTCCATCCTCAAACATAATCTATTGGCCATCGACTTTGACGCATAAATCCCCTCGAGTCTTTCCCATAGCTCCCTTGGTATGGTCTCTTGCATAACATTGTACTTGATCTCGGGGGGCGAGTGCCAAACGAATTGTGCTAACTGCTCTGTTTTGCATGGAACTCCATTCAGCATCCTTCAATCCTTCAGGTTTCTTCTCCTCCAAATCTTGATCAATACCCTGCTGCACATGAATATCTTGAATCGTGCACTGCCATACTATAAAATTTGTCTTGCTATTGAATAGCGGAATATCAAACTTCAGACCCAAAAAAGTCATCATCCTCTAACCACGATCAAAATTCAAATCACTCCATGTAAAGATTGAATTTGATAAAACCAACATCAAAAACGAACTTAGCACGTCGAAAAACCCTAGGAACGACTCCTGGATCACCGAAATCCGCCTCTAAATCCTTGATCAAAAGACAAATCAACCTCAATCGTCGGATCTGTCGCCACTACAGTATCCACCGCTACAGTACCATGAACAATGCGTCGCCGTGAACAATTTTGTCACTACAGTACCTGTGGTGAAACAAATTTGTTGCTACAGCCGTTGCCACCAATGTCGTTGCAAATCTCGAATCTCCACGAACCGTCGAACCCAGCTCTGATACCACTTTTAGGGATTTTTATATCTAGTAAAAACCCCAAAAAATCATCAAACACAACAAATAAAATCACACAAGATTTAACGTGGAAAACCCTCAATAGGGAAAAACCACGGGATCAAAATCAATCCATTATCACGTTCAAATTATAATCTTTAGCACGGACAAAGACTGCCAAACCCTCTCTCACTCTTTCTCTCTACACTTCTTCTTCTTCTCCTTCTTCTTTTTCCTCTAACAATAGAAGGATATATATATATAGAGAAACCAAAACCCTATCTCTAACCTAACTTCCTAATTAGAATAAGATTCAAACTCCCAATCATGATGGAACCTAAACTCCTAATCATAATAGATCCCTAACCTTATCTAATTCTCATGAAGTTATACAAAGAATTTAAAAAACTCTATCTTAACTTGGAGTTTGAGTAGATACCCAACAATTCTCTTAAATTGTGATCAGTTCATCTTTTTGGGTCAGTATAGATAAGCAAAGTGGTATAGAAATGACCATAATCTATTATAGAGAAGTCGGACCCAATCTGAAAGTTAATGAACTTAAACAAAGATTGACGGCCAAATTAATCTTAGAGTTTAAGCTATTCGGAATTGATCTCAATTTTATATTTAAGCTCACCACTCTTTTCCATTATTCTAGCTAGATATTTGACAAGTGCAAATGTGTATGTACGAAAAAAATATTGACTGATCTTGTAGTTTAATTATAAGGACTTGCTTGAGTTGTTATTATTATTTATTACATTTCATATATATAAAATGACATCTGTAACTAATACTCTTGAATGGAGAAAGTGAGTTAAATTTTGACTATTCCCACTTGGTTTTCAAAAATAGCCAGAAAGATATAAAGTTATACTCACGTATTAAACTCCCAACATAATCTTCCAGCATATCAATCACAATATTCTCTTCCATAAGCATGCACCACCAAATCCCCACGTTTTATTGATAGAAATGCATGTAACTATAGCATGTTGTGTTGCCTTATAAAGCCATATCATATTTAGGCAATAATTAGAAGAGTGATAGTCCTAGAACTGATGAGAGGAATAGTGTATATCTCACTTTGTTGAGATATTTAACTTTCTATTCTTGTTTCCTTTGAGAAACGGGAATATAGAGATTGGATTGTGCTTTTGTGACAACAAAAGCCTGGGCTCTCTCTCGGGTGATATCGCTTCCGTAACGTGAAGACGTGACTCTACGCCTAACAATTGGTAGCAAAGCCCTTGATTCGATTGGTGGTGGTAGAACTTACGATTTGAGGTGGTGCTTGGTTATTGTGTGGTAAAACACAAGGTATTTGTTGAAATTACTGAGAGAAGCAGTTTTATTAATACAAGTGGAAAATGACGTCGACAAGTAAAATAATTAAAGTTGAAAAGTACGATATTAAAAAATTTAATGGGAAGAATGATTTTTCCTATTAGAGGATGTAGATGAAAAATTCGTTGATTTCGCAGAAGACATTTCCCTCCAATCACCAGCCGCCATCCGGAGAGGGAAGGACGGCTAAGCAGTTGGCCTATCCTCTGCCCTGTCTCATCTGTCAAATCCAAGGTACTGAGAAGACATTTCTCTCCTGTACTTGAATGACTTCCCTTCCAATCGCCAGACGACATCTGGGAGGAGAATGATGACTCAGCAGCCCGTCTGCTCACCCCTCAACCGCTTCCTGTGCATAGTCAAAGCCAAGGGTCTAACTCTCAAAGGCGGGCTATAAAAGGAGGGAAAGAAGGTAAAAGATGGGGGATTTTTCTGCTACTTCTTCATAAAAACTCTGAATTCATCTTTGCTAAAAAAAGAACTGATAACTCTCAAAGAGTACTCTCTAAGGACCTCAATGGCCCAGTGACTCTCCCTCAAACCCCACTCAAGCTCATCAACTGACTTGACCGTCATAGATACCACAGGATAAATGAGCCCTGCCCTCCCACGGGTTTCTTCTTGTTTGTGCAGAAGGATCAGGAATTCCAGTCTAAGGATCGGGCATAAAGTCGGAGGAGGAGTCAGCCCCATCTCTTATCCTCTCCCTATTCGCCGCCAACGCGAAGACCAGAGTTGCAACCCCCTCGACCGTGTGATATTAGACATCAACAAAAGTATTCAGCAGAAGCAAAGAGTACTCAATAAAAGTAAACAACAAACCCCACAAATACTGAATAACATAAAGGAGATCATAAGTATGATATCAATGTCATCCTCATAGAATAAATAATAAAGAGGTTGCACGACTATGCAAGTCTGAAATAACAATTGAAATAACTAAGAACATCACAGTAGTAGAAAAGTAAATATAGATAACGAAGTCTAGTAACTAGCAAACTAGAATAGAAATTAGATAAATAGGCAGGTAAGATTATCAGTGGAAACTCCACGTATTGAAGACCACTAGACTCTGGGATGCTTGAAAGAAAGGGTGAAATCCATGTTCGTCGTTGGTGTGCAAACTAGGACGGTCAAAAAGCCTACTAACAAGTGGTAAAATTAAGAAGTGATTTGTGAACATATAACATGTATTATGAATGTATGACTGGTATAAATATAAGAAAGACTATATAACCATATCACTTTACTTTCTTTCATGAACAAGAAACATGCATTTTGAAATCCAAATCATAAACAGAACTAGCAAATAACAAAATATACAACAACAAAGAGATCACAAATGAGAGTGTGCCTAGATTTTGAGTGTGATATAAGGGTAGCGTGTGCATCTAACTATACTCTGATTTTACTTAATCTTATTCAAAGAAAGCTCTCACGAGATAATGTGTGTTTGGTGTATTCGCTAGGAACATTACTTAGATTCTTACTTTACTTGGTTTATATGCGTAGACTCATATGACACTAGTACTCACACGCAACCCTAAGCCATACATTATTGTTATATCCTATAAATAACCAAGTGTTAGTCCTTAATGAGGAGCCGACATGTGTCCCACCTTAAGTACCTAATCAACAATACTATGGGAAGGATGATTCGAGTGACCTTAGCACCGGACTCAGCCAAAGTATCTAATCAGCCAACGACTGTAAAGTAGATGACGATTGAGCCACCTTCTTGGAATCGACCGAAGTTACCTATCTATCCCTCGGATCTGCTATAAAAGGAAGCTATTGTCTACTACTGAGGGCAAGCAATCTCTTGCTAAAAAGATACTATCACCATACTTCTTTTCCACTCAAGCTCTCTATTGAGTTGATCGTCGGAGGAACCATTAGAGATTCTAAGTCCGATCTCTTACGTGTTCTTCATGTACAGGATGAAATTTGCTGCTCAGATTCTAAATAGCTAAAGAAGATTTAGGACCCTAACTCCCCACATAATCCACATATAATTCTTGTTAGATAACTGACATCAATAGTTTGTCGCCCACCATAGGGTCTTTTGTTCTTCTTTGCATAAGATGGCTAGTTCTGATCACTTAGGCTGAACCTCTAACCCATCTATTGATGACCAGCACATGGGCTATGTTACTCAAGCCCAGTTAAAGGAGTCTGCTCAGAAGATTTCTCAATCTATTCAGTAGTAGTTCGCTTCCTTCACGAACGAGCTCCCAAGTTGGATTCCTCCTCAGCAACCCTCTCCATCATTCGTTCTTCCTCCTCTCCCTCTTCTGGGTCAGGCATGGCAGTGACCGCCTGAAGACTACGGTGAGCATACCTCTTCTCCACCTTGCCAGTAGGCTCACTTCATCGCTCTACCTCAACAGACCCAGCCGTATGTGGAGGCAACAAGGGAGAGCCCTAGCTACGGACATAGTGGTCATACGCGGATCGTGTGGACAGCTTCACGCGGCCCCAAATACCCTTATGTTGCTCTGGACTACCGATCTAGCATCTGATTAAGAATGGACATTCAATACTATTGCTGAGACCATCAAAGAGAATACTCCACTCACGGATTGGATAATGAATGCTCCCTATGCCAAATTCAAGATACCTCATATTAAGAAGTACAAAAGCAAAGGAGATGCAGCAGAGCATGCACAAAACTTCTATGACTTGATGAACATGATGCAACAGGTAACTGAGACAATCATCTACATATTCCCCATCACTTTGATGGGAAGTGCAAAGATGTGGTGGAACTCTCTCGATAAGAAGTCCATCCATAGTTTTGAGCAGCTCAATTAAAAGTTCGTACACCACTCTTTAGCCGTCTCCAAACAAAAGAAGCCCTCCCACGCCTTGCTACAGATGAGACAAGAACATGGAGAAAGCCTCAAAGACTACTTCAAGAGGTTCCAAGCCAAGAGGCTAGAAGTCAAAGACCCTGGCATCATGGTCTCCAGGGCTGCAATCTCGGCAGGACTCCAAAATAATAAGCTGGCTAACTCACTCATTATAGGTCGAGTCATTAACTATGAGCAACTAATAGCCAGGGCACGAGGGCACATGGATGTGAAAGACGCCCAAGCCAATAAGAAGGCGGCTAGAGAAGCAAAAGCAGTAGTAACGGCGACGATAGCACGCACTGCGGGAGTTGAGTCCTCTCCTAAGGAGAAGACGAAGAAGAATCGTCCCAGAACCAACTCTAAGCCAAGTAGAGCTGACAAGAGGCATTAGAGGAGAGAAGCGGCCAAGAAACCAGCCCTCACTGCCCTCAACACCTCTCTCACACAAGCCCTCTATATGGTCCTAAAAGAAGGATATCTAAATTCCACTCCTCCCCGCATGAAGTCGTACGCTCGATTTCGAGACACTTAGCAATATTTCTAGTACCATCGAGATCACCGCCATCATACTAATGATTGTCGAGTCCTTCAAAGAGAGATTAAAAACTTAATATAAAAGGGATTCTTGAAGAGACTTATCTCTCAACACGACAGGAGCGAACCCGTTGCAGGAAAATCCGACAGCTGCTCAATCCAGATTGTCACATCCCCAACAATAGCTATTTGAGATGCTTTTTTCACTGAGATAAAGAAAGAGAAAGAAAGAAGAAGGAACGGATACTGCTCTTAACAAGAATCAAACCCAATCCCTATTATTCTGGAATAGTATCTAAATTCAAATTCAAATAGCCTCATCCAAAGAACTCAGTCTCTTGCACATAGTTAAAGTACGCTGAGATAAGTTTCTTACTGATTAAATCTGTCATGCAAAGCCTAATAGACTGTAAAGCCCAATCATAATGAAATAATTGAAGTAATTAGGCCCATAAAACCAATAGAAAAAGGGGAGGATTTATTATGGGCCAGCCTATAAGCCAACAAAATAGCCCATGTCATTCTTCTCCACTAACTTCAACTCCTCCTCAACTAAACCCAATTCCAACACCCAAAACCACCCGCTTTCTCCACTACCGTCAATCTCACATTCCCCTCTGTTTATCCCGGATTCCCTAATGATGAAGAGAGGAGGAAGGAACGAACCGATTGTAAACCATCACAAGCTCAAGACATCATCCACTTAAACAAACAACCCCATTACCAGCTCCATTTGATCCAAAAGTTAAAATACAAATTTCATCAAACTCCTGCAGAATTCAAGCCCTCCAAAATTTCATCCAAAAAAAAAAAAAAAAAACAAATTCACCCAGCTCCTATCAAGCAAAAGTCTTGCAAAGGCTGAACTTTTAGCGAAGTTCACATTTGATGTGGAGTTTATCAATGAAAGAGAAAGGAAAAGTAAGCAAATGCACAATAATTTCTTGTTTCACCTGCTTTAACCCCTAGCCTCTTTCTTCTCTAATACATGTCCTTTGTTTCCTCTCATGATTAATATCACTACTATCTTTGTTATTAGGGTTCTCCTGTCGCTCCTTATCTCACTGAGAATGTTGAGTCATCGTTGTCTCGCCTAAGCTCACCACTTCATGGGGAAGAGCGGCTATCGCTGATATTTTGAGGGGGGCTCGGTAACAGGTTAGAGTTTGATTTTGTTTCTATGTTACAATTTTCTCTAGGAGATTACTCCTCTTTTTATAAGAGCCAAAACTCATTATCTCCACCCCCATAACCGCTCCTAAGAGAATTTCTCTCAACAAACCCATTTTCACGTTCTCCACAATTCTCTCTACTATGAAACTGGGGTTGATTTGATCATCCATGACCGAGTCAAGCTAACATCTCCCACTTGACCAAATCAACCAAGTGATATGCCTCCCACTATCTGTGAGATCAGATGTTTTTCTTATAATTACTCCTACTATTCATAGAGAGTAATTCTTATTTCATTATTCATGAAATTTTACTCGGACTTATTTATTTCTAAGTCCCATCAAATTTACATGTTTGAGAAAAGATTCCGTTGGTATTCCTTTTGTCAAAGGATCAGCAATCATATTTGTAGTAGGGATTTAAGTCATTTTGACTTTTTCCTTTTCTACAATATCTCGAATATAATGATACTGGATCTCAATATGTTTTCCTTTGGAGCTATTCACGCTACTATTGATAAAGCTAATTGTTGCTTGATTATCATAATAAATATCAATAGATCCTTCTAACAAATTGAGATAAAGATCAATCAAAAACCATCTTATCCAGACAACATGTGTAGTTGCCATACTGTAAGCAATAAATTCAGCTTCTTAAGTATATCTAGCAACACACTCTTGTTTCTTACTACTCCAAGAAACAACTCCTCCAAAGATGAATAAGTGTCCCGAAGTGGACTTTCCATAATCTTTATCACCTCCGAAATCAGCATCGGAATAACCGAGGAGTTCAAGCGAATCAGCTTGATAAACTAATCTATGAGTCAATGTACCTCTGATATACTTCATAATCCTTTTAACAGCTTCCCAATGTGCTGGTCCTGGATTACTTTGATATCGACTGACTAGACTCACAATATAAGCTATATCAGGTCTGGTGCATAACATTACGTACTTCAAGCTTCTAATTGCTTGAGCATAAGGAACATCTAATGGCTTCTGCCCCTCTCCAGGGCTTTGCTCTTTACATAATCTTTTTCTCATAACCAACGGAGTTGGTGCCGGATTGGAATTCTCCATTCGAAACCTTTTAAGAACTGATCTTAAATATTTTTCTTGGTTTAAACTTAACATTCTAGACTTTCTATCTCGAATTATTTGAATTCTAATTGAATAGATGATGCATCTCCCATGTCTTTCATCTTAAACTTTTTGCTGAGATCTGCCTTGGTTTTATTCAATATTTCTATATCATTTCCAGCAAGCAATATATCATCCACATATAAGGATAATATAGTAAATTTGCTCCCACTTTTCAAGACATATACACAATTATCTAATTTATTTTGAATAAAACCAAGTTTAGTAACTGCATCATGAAATTTGAGATATCATTGTCTAGAAGACTGTTTTAAACCATATAGAGATTTTATTAATTTGTAAACTTTATGTTCCTGTCCTTTCACCTGAAAACCTTCATGTTGTTGCATATATATCGCATCCTTCAACTCTCCATTAAGGAATGCTGTTTTAACATCCATTTGGAATAACTCCAAATCAAGATATGCACCAATAGCCACAATAATTCTAATAGATGAAAATTTAGCTACAAGAGAATATGTCTTTTAAAAATCTATTCCTTCCTTCTGGTTATAACCCTTGGCAACTAACCGTGCTTTGAATTTATCAATAGATCCATCAACACGATACTTCCTTTTTAGCACCTATTTGCATCCTATGACTTTTCTATTTTCTGGTAGATCACATAACTCTCATACCTTATTCTTTTCTATAGAATCAAGTTATTCTCTCATAGATTCTAGCCATAAAGCTGATTCATGCGATTTCATCGCATCAAAAAAGGTTAAGAGATCTTGTTCTTCTATATTTGTATATACCGAAAAACAGGATGATTCACATGAATACAAATAGTAATCATCCATCCACGATGGTTATGTTCTTGGCCTTTTGTTGCCTACAACCGGTTGATGAGGTACATTATTTTCCATATGTATTTCATCATTTCAATGTTATGTTTATTCACAATATCAGGATCATTAGTGGGAACAACTATGTAATAATCATCATATGTTATAGTTAGATGTTCTGTTTACTCTTGAACTTATTCCTTTTCCTCTAGATTCTCTAGAAATGTAGCATCTCTGTTTTCAGTGACTCCTTTTTTCTTATTGTAGAACTTATAACCTTTTGACTTTTCTGAATATTCTATGAATCTACACTTTATTGTTTTAAAATCTAACTTATCTCTAAGTTGACATGGAATGAGTACATGAGCTATAGATCCCCACTTCCTGAGATGACTCAAATTAGGTTTCCTCCCATTCCATAATTCATAAGGTGTAGATACAACTGATTTGGTGGGAATTCTATTTAAAATGTAGTTTGCAGTTGATCATGCTTCTCCCCAAAAGTTTTTAGAGAGATCGGAATGAGACAACATATATCTAACTACATTCAATAATGTTCTGTTCTTTCTTTTAGCAACACCATTCTGTTGTGGTGTATACAACATTGTTGTATGCCTTTTAATTCCATATTGAATACAATAACTTTCAAATTCTTTAGAATTATATTCTCCACCTCTATCAGTTCTTAAAATTTTGATTTTCATTCCAAGTTGGTTTTCAAATTCTATCTTATATCTCTTAAAGCAGTCAAGAGCTTCTAATTTTCTGGATATAAGATAGATGTGTGCAAACTTGGAATAATTATCTATAAAAGTAATAAAATATTCTTTATTACTATGAGTTTTGATACTTAGGGGACCACAAATATCCGAGTGTATCAACCCTAAAAGTTCATTGGCTCTTTGTCCGTCAATAAAAGGTTTTCTAGTCATTTTACCAGTTAAACAATGTTCATATGGTAGCAATTGAACATTAGATAGTGCAAGAAGCAAGTTCATTCTGATAATTTCTTTTATTTTTAAAATACTAGCATATCCTAGTCTAGAATGCCACAATTCAAATTCAGAAATATAACAGGATAAGTAGTTCAATTTCAAAATATTATTATCAGAATTATTACAAACTACTGGAAGAATGCATTGTAAAACCCCGAAAATTTTAAACTTATGAATGGTGAATGGAATTAATATGTGGTTAATTACCATAAGTGGATTTTTATTTTGCTAAATATTATTTATTAGTGCATGAGTACACTAACAAGTATTTTGAGTGTAAACAAGTCAATACATAAAAGAGAAACGGGTCGAAACATGCACAATGGCCAAAGCTTTGCACAGTTGAAAAACTGTGCTCCGATCGACCGCCGCGGATCGGGAAAACTGTTTTTCCCAGTTTTAGGTGGTTTCGGGTTTTGACGCTTATATTCGTTTTTCTTGATATATATATATCATATATTCACGAGTTTTTTTAGTATTTTTAAGAACCCTAGCAGCCACCAAACACCCCATAAACCCTATTTTGATTTTTGGAGAAGATTCAAGGCTTTTGAGCTGAATTTCGATTGGTTTTTGGCTTTTGGATCAGGGATCTACATTGGCTTTGCATCTTGCACGTTTTTTAACAAGTCTCAGGCGAGTTTCATCTCTGCTAATCCCTCTCCCTATTTTTAAAATGTTTTTAAAAGAGTTTTAATAAGATTTGTAGAGACTAATTGAGTAATTTGTGTATAAAAATCAAATCTTGTATATTATGTGTATAAAGACTAGGTCTTTTCATGCTAAAAAGGTTAAGAACGAATTTACAAAAGTGTTCTAAGATCTGAAAACGATTTAAAACATTGTTCATCTGAATTTAGATGTTTTGTTCTTCGTTCTTAAGTTTTGTGCATTATGAGGGTTTAAATATGATTTCTTGTACGAATAATCATGCTTTAAATGTTGATTTTGTTTCCAAAGATGTTAAACTGCTGTTGATATGATTTCATGCAAGATTCATATTGTTTTAATCAAGTTAAATCACAAAATCACGTCACGAACACTACTTGTGCAGAAAACTACACGTTCTATAGATGTCGCATCCGGTCGTCCGCCGCTCACCTTGCGATCGACCGTTCGCCAGCCCGAGGCCTGGGAGGTTTCGGGTTTCTATTCGGTCGACTGCCGCATGCTCTGCGGTCGACCGCCAATCAGGCAGTGGCCCGTGCATGTTCTTTTCGACACTGTTTGGTTTTTGAGAGAATTTCTCGATCTTGTACTATATTATTTTAATGTTTAAGAGTTGTTTAACACCAGAAATGATGGTGAACACCAGATATAGACACGCACACCGAGATATGTACACGTACGCTTAGTTGATGCTATTTTGACTCACATTATTGAGATAGTAGATATAAGTTAAGTTGTTGAAGGTGAATTAATGTATGATAAAGTATTACTCATCAGTTATGAATGCTCAGTGTGGTGTTTATCCCGAAAGGAGACTCCGGTTGTACCATACTAAGGGTATTTGGTTGTGATTCCCGTGACGAGACCTCGGTTGTACCAAATAATCGAAGGTGATCGGTGTATGTATATCCGGTTTGGGCTGATATGCCTATTCACCGTTGTACGATCATCTTGAAGCGTATCCGGGAATAGTGAGATAAAACCTATTACCGTTGGATGAATGAGCGAATCCGGAATAAAGAGTTAAAAATCTATTTGCCATAAGGACGATTGAATAAGGAGGTTGTATCCGATATCCGCGTAACATTATGCGAGCCTTACAAAAGTATCGTTATTTTGTGTATGTGGAATAGGGTGCCGCAGAGCGATTTAGTAAGTATGATAGTATCCGTTGTCCGCATAGTATTATGTAAGCCTTACAAAAGTATCGCTATTGTACGTGAAGATGCAAACATACATATATATATATATATATATATATATATATATATATATATATATATGCTTATAGTTATAGTTTTGCTCCCATGTTGTATTACCTGTGAGTAGGGTACATCCTTTGATAAATGGCATACATGATATCGCCCGTGGTAATTATGAGTTGGGTGATTCTTCTTTTGATATTATGTCGACTACTCGAGGGTAGTTCGAGATGAGACATTGGTTCTGTATAGTTGAGGTTTGGAGTACTTTTCTTTTGGTTCCTGTATTCATTCATAGAGTTGGACTTGGTATTTAGGGATTTATAATTTGAGACATGATATATACATGAGAGTTTCCTTGTTTGGATTATTTCGCTCGACATACTAATTCTCTGTTAGACCCTAGAGGGGGGTGATTAGGGTCTTATGCTAATCTAATCCGATTAAAATGTCAATTAAAATATCTTAACAAATATATTCTTGCAAAATAGATATACGAGAGATATAAGCAAGAATAAGCAATATGAACAACAAGATATATCCTAACAAAGAGATATAGGCAATGTATGTGCAAGGATATAAAACTAACACAAGGTGATATATCCTACCAAATAGATATACAATATGATATATGCAAGGATATGTAAACTAACATAAGGGTAAACAATATGAACTAGATAGTGGATCATATAAATAATGAGCTAATGACAATGGCGATAAGAAATATAAACACAAGTATAAATAAACGCCAAAGCACACTCAAACACAAGATATGATCACGGAGTTCGAATCTTCCGTCCTACGTCTCCGCTCCCCACTCCTGGGGAGAAATCCACTATCACAATCCGGTTTGAAAGCCGGAACTTCTACACACTCGGTTTACAAGTTCACCGAAAACTCTCACACAACAAACACTATGCAATCACACTCTACACCCACACAAGTGTTGGACCTAGCCGTATCTCCCTCAAGTGCTCGGTTATAACCTCTCCCTAGGTTCGTCAACCGACGTCACTCCTCTTGGAACGATCCCCGACTCTCACCACACACTCCTCACTCGGTGTACAAGTGTATTACAAAGTGATCTCACAATTAAGCGCAATATAACAAAAGATTGTTCTCTCTAACAAGGTGAGAACTCAATTAAGCACAACTCAAT
>BQKN01000892.1:152150-175199 GCA_022839385.1 Asparagus kiusianus | reverse complement strand
TAGTGGTAAATTGTTTGTTAAACATCATCAAAACAAGAAGGCCAACATTCTCGTGTTGTGGATTTCTAAATACCAATCTCTAGTTATGGTTATATGAATGATTTTATACTTATATGTATTAACTTTATTTTCTTATATACTTCTACCCCTTCCTCTGGGGAGCGGTGGAGATGATCTCGCTTGCGCTTTGACGCTCATTATTTTCCCCCCTTTCAGGCAGCGATGCTGACGCATGAAGAGTCGTAGGTTGATGGGATTGTATCTTAGATTCCATCTAGATATTATTATATTTTTAGTTATTTCAGAACTCCACATTTAGTTGTTTATTTTCAGACTCTAGATTTGTATTTCTTTTTGTAGAGGCTGAGTGCCTTAGTGAGATTTTATTTGACTCATTATGTTAAGATTTATTTCACACTCAGAGATATATTCATTCTATTTTAGTTGGACTCATTTATTGATTATTCATACACTTCTTCTGTGCATATCTGAGTTTGTACTATTTCTATTATTTTCCTATTTTGTACCTTCACCTATGTGTTGACTCTTCTAGAGAGATAGTGACTGTGATAGTGAAACATGTCGTAGCATGGAGTTTGGTGCTTGGCAGGTTTGACAATTCGGGTTACACCTTGGACTGCAGCCTTGTGTGAACCCCGGGGTGTCACATGCATAATTCATGCTCGGACACATATTTTTCAATAGCATACACTTTATTATTCTTACCTATAAAAACCATGTTATTATAGAACCTAACTTCCAGTCCTTTCTTCATCAAGCTGAGAACAAAGATCAGATTGCGCCGTATTCCTGGCGCATAGAATACATATTTGAGGACAAGAATACTGTCTCCAAGATCCAATCTATACGAAGCAATACCTTCTACATCGAGATATGTATTATTTCCCATATAGATTCTCTGTTCTCATTTCTTCAGCTTGGTGAATTCTATGACACCATTCTTTTCCTTTGCGATATGTCTAGTCGCACCGGAGTCGATCCACCAACCACTGATATCCGTCATCACAACATTACATTCTGTCATATCGACGAATTCTCTTTTACTAGTACCCCCTTGTTCTGGATGCTTATAGCCTCCCTTATTCTCCTGCTTTTCACCTTGTGGGCAATTGGGCTTGAAATACTCGAACTTTCCACAATTGTAGTAGGCTCCGCAGGGTACTTTATTTTTCTTGAATTGCTGCGACTTCGGTCCTCGCGGTTGTGGTTTGCTAGAACCAGGGTTTTTATAGCTTCCGGTATTATGCCTTTGGCGGACATAATTCAGCTCTTGATGCACCATATTCAGTTCTGGTTCTTTCTTACTGGCTATTAAGTCATGTTCTATCGCTAGGTGCATAGGAAGATCAGTGACAGACTTAATGACAGGGTTCATTCTTAATGTGGTGGCAGCCACAGCAAGGGAAGGGGGTAAACTGTTCAAAATGGTTACCACTTGCATTCTTTTCGGGATTTCGGTCCCAGCAGTGGATAAGTCTTTAACCATGACAATCATTTTATTTATATGCTCACGACATTGTCTCCCTCTTACATACAACAAGAATTATACGTATGCAAGAGTAGTTGAATGTTAACTTCAGAAGCAGTATCGTATTTTTCTTTTATTGCATTCCACATATCCATGAAAGTTTTATAAGTTTCAAAAACTTTGATTAAGTTATCTTCCATGAACATGAGCATAAGGCTTTTCGCTTTTTTATCTTTTGACTTCCACTATTCAAACCCTTTCTTTTCTTCAGGTGTTGATTTATCAGTAAGGGTTGGAGCAGTGGTTTCGATTATATCATCAATGTTGTCATGAATAAGATCATATCCTATTTTTCAATACCACATATCATAATTACTGCCATTAAATTTGTTAATTTTTCCTAGTTCTGATAGAATGAGTTTACTAGCCATTCGGTAAAGAACTAAAACTAAATTCAATTTAAATATGTATAAGGTTGATATATTGACAATTATACTAAAATATAATAAAGTTAGATAAAAATAAATAAATAAATAAAAATGAGCCTGATTGTTCCGAGTTGATGAAAGAGGTTCGAATTTGAGCGAGGTTGTCACTCAATGGTGTTGATTGGATTAGCACTTGTCGGAGTTTTGTCGTTGTTTCTGATCGGATTTGGAGATGATTTGTTGCTGTTGTCGGATTCCATAGGATCAGGACAACTACAACTGGCTGATTTTTTTAACTAGAAATAGCTCTGCTTATCTAATGAAAGGAATGAGGGGCGGTAAATTGGTAGGAAAGTGGGCCTGGTAATGTGGGCTTTGTAAATAAAAAATGGACAGATCCAAGGTGAAAACAATGTGAATGTGGGCTTTGAGAGAATGTGGGCTTTGCAAATAAAATTAGACAAATCCAGAGCCTAGGGTGAAGTTGGGCAGAGATTGATGTGGGCTCATGAAAACTAGGCTTGTCTCTAGAAGTGGAGGGCCCCGCGAGACTCCTTCACAGAAATCGGAAGAAAAAAAATCTCAAATCCAAAAGAGGGTTGACGGCAAAACCACCGACGCCGTCGACTGATGGCGGATACCGATGGTGCGAATCTTCAGCGACTAGATCTCCTTCAGTAGCCATCGTCGTCGCCTTCGAACACAGTAGGGTCGTCAGAGGCGCAGTTGTCGATCGAGGCGCAGTCGTCGTGACTCTGATACCAGTGATTGGTGTATAGAGAAGAGAAAAGATCAATCTGATATTTTGAGGGGGCTCCGGAAGCATGTTAGGGTTTGATTTTGTTTCTATGTTACAATTTTCTCAAGGAGATTACTCCTCTTTTTATAGGAGCCAAAACCCATTATCTCCACCCCCATAACCGCTCCTGGGAGAATTTCTCTCAACAAACCCATTTTCACGTTCTTCACGATTCTCTCTACTGAGAAACCGTGGTTGATTTGGTCATCCATGACCGAGTCAAGCTAACAGCCCGTAGATCTCTCCTTGTTGTCGGCAACCTATCATGGAAGTATGCCCAAAACCGGCTGTAGCTCATCGACACTGACACTGACTCGTCATAGAAGCTTCTCTTTTGCCCTCCATGCTACCTTTGGAAATTTGCCATCATTGGCAATTGCAATCAATATTTTAGCTTATTTAAAAAAGAAAAGAAAAGAAAAGAAAAGGACTGCTGCCATCTCTAGTTGGTCGATGTCACCGAAGTCCACTTCCCCACCGGTTGTGCCAAATAGAAAACCCATTTTTATCTTTGGGTTTTATAAACAGGGACAGAGAATAAGTGAGAGTGAGAAATACATATGAAATACATCTTCAAATTAAAGAAACTGAGGCTGAATAAGGCTTTCTGGGCCTACTTAAGCATGTTTGGGTCAAAAGTTGATGTTTTTATTGTCATCGAATCTATTACAACTTTGGTCGTTACAATAAACTAAAATAAACAAGAAAAGATCGATCTTTTTATAAGATCTCCTTATACAATAAAAATACAAAAAAGTACAACTCTTGTCAAATAGCGCAGCGGACGTTTATCACCCGCTGCTTGCGTGAGATCTTTTCCTGTGCAGAGGACGTTGATATCTGTGGACCGCCGCGGATCAGATCCGGTTGACAGATTATGGAATCAAAGCTCCTACTTCACGAAGAAAGTATTTGCTACAGCGATAATCTTGACCAAGCAAGATTACGGCTCTTCTCGAGATTAAGACTAAGCTTAAATCCGGAGGAATAGTGTACGGGTCTCAGATCTCTCGAACTCCACTCTTTATGCATAGGAACTCGCTAAGATCTGCTAACCCTTACTGTAAATTCGTGGCTCCACTCTCCAATTCGGCAGCGTTTCGTCCTCTTGATGTCCGCCCCGTGAAATGAACCCCTAGGCCTGTATTTATAAGCTTTGGTTGGGGGTTTTCGAATAAGAATGATGGATTTGGTCATATCTTCAGTCAATAATGGCCTAACCATGTTTGTGGGTGATATCAAGTCAGTAAGGAACCCCTGGAACCGATAAATCCTGAGAAAATCGTTCAAAACCCTCAAAAACACGTTTGGGGCTCGGAATTGCGCGACGGGCACTGCTGACCCGCAGGGGGCGCTGGTCGGCGCGGTCCGACCGGCGCGGGCACGGGTCGGCGAGGTCCGACCCACGCCCCCCGTGGGTCGACGCGGTCCGACCCGCGCGGGCACGGGTCGGCGCGGGCTGACCCGCGCTGGCACGTGGGTTTGGCCTTTTGCTGAACTTCTCGTTGTTTTCCCTACTTTCAAAAACTTGTATTTTCTATCGTTTTGCGTATTTGATCATCTTGTTGACTTGTACGATTTGCTAACTTGCTTCATGCGCTTGTTAGCTTCTTTACGACACTTGGAACCGATCGATAAGCGCGTCGGGCACTTTGGATCTGACTGACAAACGTGACGGGCACTTGGAGCCGCTTGACAAGTACGTTCGGTCACTTTAAGTTGACCGACGCGTGCGAGCTGATTGACGTACGCAAGCTGATTGGCGAGTGCGCATTGACTGACGTGCGCAGCGGCTAATCAGATAATCCTTCTTGACTAGGATGATGACGTTCATCGTCTTCTCTTTGCCTCGAGCTGCGTGCGGACACCTATAGGCATTTTTAGATGCCTACAGATACCCCCTCCAAAGTATTTCAGACTTATTCTTTTATAGAGAAGTCTGGAATGCTTTGGATAAGACATGCCTTGTTGTTAATCTCTTCAGTATTTGTTGAGGAGATTGCGTAAAAGGACCTGTGGACTGCTTTAATTCTTGACTTCTTCGGTATTTAGTCTATTCAGTATTTTGTCGAATAGATGAAGTTCTTCCGGCGCTACGTTTATCATCTGACCGTTGTTGAAATATTAAGCTAAAATTGATGCGTAAGTTTCTGAATTTAGTTCGTGCCATTGAGTTGACTTTGAACTGATCATCTTTGTCAGGAATTCATATCTGGATGCGATTAAACTCCCTGAAATCATCTTTTGCCTTATTTTGGCAAAATTACTGATGCGTTAACCGGCATCGACCTTTACTATAGCGCGTTGACCGGAGTTAACCTTTGCTGTAACGCGTTGATTGACGTTAACACAATTTATACTCGTACGTTTGCTAGAGTCTACACAGTTTAAACTCTTAAGGCATTAGAGCATGGCGGTCCCAAATATCGGGCTGCAGGACCAACTATTGAAGTTGTTTCGTCTGCAGATATGGATCTTATCCTGAAGTTGTTGGATGCTCAAGTCACGTGACCAACTAATAAAGCTGATGCGTCAATGACTCGCATTTATGGAATTTTTAGCAAATTCTCAGCCATAAACGGGTTTGATTAGCCATTACCGACTACCGTTTGAGTCGGGCTAGCATGCAGATTGTTTAAATCCGTTCTGCACGTAACGTTGTGCTAAAAGAGTTAACTCTTTTAGTGCTACGATATTGAATACGTAGACTTCATCTTTCTCCTATGAAAAGACTAAACAACAACGTGTATCAGATGTAGACTTAGGATTTTTAGCAAATATTTACCCTTCAACGGATTTGACGTGCCTTTACCGATTACCGTTTGAATCGGGCTTGCATGCGGATTGTTTAAATCCGTTCCGCATGTGACGTTATGCTAAGAGAGTTAACTCTCTTAGTGCTATGATATTGAATACGTAGACTTCATCTTTCTTACGGGAATAGACTACCCGGCAACGCGTGTTAGACGCTGACTTATCCCTACTTAGGTTTCGGGATAAAAGTCCTTAGACTTGGATTCTGGTGTCTTCTTCAATCGGTAAAAGACTAAACCGGCAACGCGTGTTAGGCGTTGACTTATCCTTACTTAGGATTCGGGATAAAATTCCTCGTACGTGTGAAGCACGGATTTTGGGAGTTATAATGTTGAAAGATTATGTCTTCTCTTGGGGCAAAGACGAACCCAATGTGGAAGAGAAAAAATTTTATATTCTATCTTTCAAAATTAAAGAGGAAGAATTTTACATTCCATCTCCAGTTGCCAAAGGAAACTCAAAGTGGGATCTCCACTTCCAGAATCCGGGAATGGTGAAACTAAGAGTGGGATCTTGATACGACTTGCCGTGCGAGCACCTTTGATCGCGGAATTATCAAAGGTGGGTTGAGAAGGGGATGATAGAAATACAAGCACAATTCAGTATATGGCGAAGGAAATTATATTCTCTAGATTATGAGTATGAAAAGATTACAATCCCTCTCTCACAATCTCACTAGAATCGAGAACAAACTCTTAATTCTCACTAAACCCTAATACAAAGATTAGAATTTCTCTTTGAATCTATCTGATTGTTTAGAAACCCTAAAACAATCCTTTATATAGGTGTACAAAAGTGGATGGTAATTTGGTAAATAACCAGACCCAAAACCAACAGGAATTCGTGTGAACAGAAACCCAAATGAACCAGGAAACCTTCGATGAGTCGACTCATGACTGAGATGAGTCGACTTGTCAGAAACTGGACAAAACTCAAAAGCCAGCGATGAGTCGACTCATGATAGTCATGAGTCGACTCAACCTGATGAGTCGACTCATGACTGTTATAAGTCGACTCACAGGCTAAAAACTAGATACTTCGATTCTTCTGCTCGTCGTCTCGTTCCACGCTTCCTCCTGCGTTCCCTTGTACTGTTTGACACCTCTATTCTCATGCTATCATGAGAATCATCTATTCTCAAGCTCCCATGAGGATCGCTAAGTTCCGAAGAGAAGATACACCTGTATCATGGGTCCCCTCTTTAGGAACTTAAAGTCCCATTCAACTTAGAACCTTTGCTGAGGAAACTCTCGAGCTCCTCTATCTTTTCTACACCACCTGGCCTTGCTAGGATTCCGGTCTCGACGTCCGATAGGAAACAACTCATTCGTCCCACGTCTCGTCGTAGTCACCGTTCGCTCTAAGTTGCAATCCTTTGTCGATGGCTTTTTTAGAAGTCTAATGCACAGTGAGACAAACTTCTTGCTTGCATTCACTAGTCTCTTTGCTCGCGTCACCGTTCCCAAGCTTGTCTCCTTCGGAAGAGATGCCAAATGAAATATGAACTTTACACCATCCTTAGTGAAGGTGTACTTCTGAGCCCACCTCTCGTAGATCGCATATCTATCCCATAAGTACGGATTACCCAGTATAATCTGACAAACATCCAATGGAACGACGTCACACGTGACCTCATCAATATATGACTCGTTGAGCGTAAATCTGACAGTGCATAGATCAACTGCACTCAGTTTCTCCTCCTTCTGAATCCACCCCAATGGATAGGGCTTCGGATGCTTGACCGTCTTCAGACCCAGCTTCTGAACCAATGCCTCGGATATCAAATTTTTCTCGTTGCCCGAATCAACAATGGCATCAACCAAAATGGTATTCACTTGCAACTTAAGAACAAAGAGTTGCTCTCTCGGGTCATCGTCCTCTTTTGTGGTCTGCTTCCCCGTCATAAGGTTGAGACTGCTGTTGGGCTCTGTTATCTCCGGCACCTCTTTCGGACCTTGAGCTATCATGTATGCCTTTTTCTCCTCCTTCGTCTTCAACCCTCTTGGCTTCAGATGAGGATTCTTCTCCCAGCATCGATCAGCTGTATGCTCTGTCTTTTCGCAGTGACTACAAATCAGCCCTGCTTTCCCTGGATCACCCTTCTTCTTCTCCTCCTTGTGCTTGGAACCACTAGACTCGCCACCCATTTGCTTTGCATCTTCTTTTGTCTCGTTGCCCTTCTTTTGCTTGCCTTCGATGGCAATAGCCTTCACGCTCACCTCTGTAATAGTCTCGACCGTGAATGACTTCATCTCCTTCTGGATGTAATCGCTCAATCCCACCATATACTTCATAAACACGGAATATTCCTCTGTCGCAATATTGAGGACCATCGCCTGCTGTTGGAACTCCGTGGTGTATTCTTGAACGGTTTGATTGACCCTTTGGCGCAAGTCGTACCACTTGTACCAATATTCTTCAAGGAATCCCACCGGGTAGAACTGCTTCCTCAGTAACTCCTTGAACTTGTTCCACGACACCGCTTTCTTCTCCTGCTTGCAGTAGGATTTTCACCACGTCAACGCATGCCCTGAAAGCTTCAAAGTCGCGAACACTATCTTCTCTTTCGACGAATAGCCATAAAGAGTAAAATACGTCTCCATTCGCTCGATCCAGTCATCAAGCCTCTCGACGTCAATTCTCCCATCATAAACAGGAATCTCCACCTTGAAGTCAATCTTCAGGTTCTGATAAGAATTCTTACCCCCTTGATGCAATGCAGTCTTAACGGTCTCTTCCTCCTCGTCGGAATCTGAATCTACTCTTTCCACATCGAACTCAACAATTTTCTTCGAAGAAGATTCACCTTGTTTTCCACCTCCATGGATAAGACTGACGAGTTGTGTGAGAGTCGAACCTATCGTCTCGATCTGCTTCTCCAATGCATCAATCCTCGCTGAATTGTCCCCTTCAGCCATCTTCTTCTTCCTTAAAACCTGCACTCCTTCCAATGAAATAAGGATCTCGCCAAGCTTCTTGTATTGGGATCGAGTAACGACCATACACAGGATGTCCCTTCACCGAATCTGATGCTCTGATACCAACTTGATACGAGTTGCCGTGTGAGCACCTTTGATCGCGAAATTATCAAAGGTGGGTTGAGAAGAGGATGACAGAAATACAAGCACAATTCAGTATATGGTGAAGGAAATTACATTCTCTAGATTATGAGTATGAAAAGATTACAATCCCTCTCTCACAATCTCACTAGAATCGAGAATAAACTCTCAATTCTCACTAAACCCTAATACAAATATTAGAATCTCTCTTTGAATATATCTGATTCTATCTGATTATTTAGAAACCCTAAAACAATCTTTTATATAAGTGTACAAAAGTGGATGGCAATTTGGTAAATAACCAGACCCAAAACTAATAGGAATTCGTGTGAACAGAAACCTTAACGAACCAGGAAACCTTCAATGAGTCGACTAATGACTGAGATGAGTCGACTCGTCAGAAACTGGACAAAACTCAAAAGCCAGCGATGAGTCAACTCAACCTGATGAGTCGACTCATGACTGTTATGAGTCGACTCACAGGCTGAAAACTGGATACTTTGATTCTTCTGCTCGTCGTCTCGTTCCACGCTTCCTCCTGCGTTCCCTTGTACTGTTTGACACCTCTATTCTCATGTAATCATGAGAATCATCTATCCTCAAGCTCCCATGAGGATCGCTAAGTTCCGAAAAGAAAATACACCCGTATCAGATCTCCACTCTGAGGATCGAAAAGATTCGAAAAATCCTAACTGTTGGAAGGTTTGATTACCGAACTAAAGGTAGGTCTCTCGTTTATCGAGAGTGAATTGTGGTTTTGTCTCTAACTATAGGAAGATTTAACCAAATGGGAGGTTTGAGACAACCCTAACTGTAGGAAGGTTTGATTGCTCGATTTGAAAGTGGACCTCTCATTCATGGAATGAATCGAGAGGGGATTTTTGTTTTGGTCCTAACTGTAGGAAGTTTGACCAGGTGGGAGGTTTGAGATAACCCTAACTTTTATAGGTTTGATCGCTCAATTTGTGGACCTCTCGTTCATTGAATGAATCGAGAGAGAATTTTGGTTGTGGTCCTAACTGTAGGAAGGTTTGACCGAGGGATAAGTGGCGAAACGATCCTAACTTTTATAGGTTTGATCGCTCAATTTGTGAACCTCTCGTTCATTGAAGGAATCAAGAGGGGACTTTGGTTGTGATCCTAACTATATGAAGTTTTGACCAAATGAACAGTGAGAGTGGGAGTACAAATCATAGTGGGAGTTTAGTGTTTATCACTTTGTTCGTAATGATCAGGTTATTCCTAAAAAAATTACATGTAGCATTCTTCCGGGAACTTCCCATTACATGAATCATCCACCCCCAGCTTCCTTCGCGAAACTGGATCTAACATTATACTTAGTTGGGTGACCGGGTTATCCTTAAGAATACCAGGCATGGCACTCTCCAGGAACTTCCCGTGAAAGAAAGGAAACAGTTTAGACTCATATACCTGTTGGAGTTTTGAGAAGCAGTTTATACTCGTATACTCTTCGAAGTGTTAAAAGAAGCAGTTTATACTCATATACTTGTCGGAGTCTTCATTCAACTTAATTGAGCGTTATGACGCCGGCTTCAACCAAGGTTTGGATGCTATGCTTGAGAGCGAAGTAAGCATTAGTAGGATGAAGGATCCTTCTGTGGTACGCACAGTACTTCGGATCCGTAGTATTGTCAGCTTCCTCCTGATCTGCGATAGGTGGTAGCTTACTTTTGTTATTTTTAAGGAGGGACTCGAAAATAGCTGGAACGTCTTCGTCCTTGAAGGAGTACTCTTTTTGGAGTCTCGAATCCGAAGTCTTTTGCTGTGTTCGGGATTGTTGTTGTGACGCCTGATTAGCGTTAATAGCTGCTGCAGGTACCTTCCCCTTGCCACGGGAGACGAAATTTGATTTTGGAGGATCAGCCATCGGTTGGTTTCTCTCGGCTTTCTTCCTTCTGAGGAAGCGTTCGGCCCGTTCTCCGCCCGTCTTCAACTCTTTCTATGCATTGGAGGGTGCTACTCCCATAACTTCTAACACGTCCAAAGAGAGGTTTTTGTGACATGTTTGAAGGATAAAGTCCTCTGAGATCGGATCTTGGCAGTTCATTGCCTTATTCCGGAAGCGCTTGATAAAGTCGTCGACTGTCTCGTCATCTTCCTGTTTCTCATCGAAGAGTGTCCTGATTAACACCTCGGCGTCATCATCAAAGAAGTGATCGAGGAACAGGGTCTACAGGTCTTCCCAGTTGTTGATACTTCCAAGCTTTAGACGGCGATACCAATCGAAGACGGGCCAGCGAAGGGTGCCGACGAATGACCGGACCATCAGAGATTCATTCCCAGAAATCACACCCAAGTGAAACTTGAAGTAGACTAGATGCTGAGTGGCGTAACCCTTTCCATCAAATGGCATGAAGTTAATCAGGTTAAACTTTGCCGGATATGGTATCAAATCCCACTCTCTTGGGTAAGGACACAGAATGCCGATCCTCTTCACCTCTTGAGCAGACATCAGAGCGTTGATTTTGCTCTCGAGGTCTTTTATCTTCTCATCCTCGCTCGTATCCTTCCTTGGTCGATTTTCAGGAGGAACAATAAGGCCACCCACAGTGTTATCATCATTGGTGGGACTACCCCCGGTGTTGTTATTTTTAGTGAGGCCACCCTCAGCGTTTTGGTCAACGGGAGGGTCATCAGCATTGATGTATTCATCCACGTCTGAATCGCTAGCTGCTTGGCTAACATTATTACGACGACTGGATTCACCTATCTGATTCGACAAGGCTCGGATCTGTTGGTCATGCTCTTCCCTCATCCGCAACATAGCCATTTCCATTTCGAACTTAAAGTTCTCTTTTTACTTAGCCAAGGCATCCTTGATGATTTTGGCTATTTGCTCAGTGTTGGTCGTGAACGCTTCGCGGGATTGTCCTGGGCTAGACACCATATTATCAGAAGCGACTGCGGAATTAGCATCTGATGCTTCATCATCCGAGGATAATCCCCTCTGCATTCTCTAATAGTCCCTGCATCTAGTGGTTCCCGATCGCAACCGGGTTAGACGATGCGATATAAGCGGGTCAGAACTAGAAGGTCGAGCCGACTTTCCTTTATCAGCCACGTTAATTGTGACTTTAGGAAGTTCGTCATTTTGAACGGCCGATTGTTTCTTACGGAAACGCTTTTTCTTAGGTTTGGTCATTCCATTAGAGATCCTCTCAAATACCGAGACCCTCTGCGGAGCGATCTTGGGGCAACTACATGCTGCTAACACTGCCCTGATTATCTTGGTACATGGACTATGAAATTCCATCTCCCGGGAATCTCTTTTTCGAGGTATGCTCGTACCCCCAGCCTGATAGTACAACTCATCGGCATGATGACCAGAGCAATCTATCGTGTGTTGACATGACTTCTCAGGTATAATGTCGTCGTCTGACGAACACGTTTCCTTTTGAGGACATGTTGCCTTAATGACGTTCTCAAGAGTCACACATTTGGAGTCACGCTTTCGTGAACGCGGGACCTTAACGGGCTCTTGGACACTGACACTTAGTCCAAGGCGTTCAGTTACAGGAGTTTTCCTATTATAGAAAGGCTATGATTTATCACGAGGACGTGTGCGACCCTAAGCTCGAGTAGTTGCTCGGGGTTCAGTCACTGCTTCTTTGATCAGAACTCTGCCTCGATCCTCGTGCAAAGGATCCAGAAGATCCGCCATCCTCATCTTGAATCGGGACAAATCCACGCTGTCGCGGGGCTCTACTAGAGGCGCGAAACTCGAAGGGATTGACGAAACAGGTGCAGAACATCTTCTGTCTTGACCCTGGCGCGGGTCAGACTTGAGTGACCCGTGAGATGGAGGGTCAGATCTGGGTGACCCGTGGGCTAGAGGGTCGGATCTGGGTGATCCGCGAGCTGAAGGGTCAGCTCTGGGTGACCCGCGGCTCGGCGGGTCAGATTTGAGCGACCCGCGAACTGGAGGGTCAGATTGAAGTGACCCGCAAGTTGGAGGGTCAGATTTGGGTGACCTACGGACTGGAGGGTCAGATTGAAGTGACCCGCGGCTTGGAGGGTCAGATTAAAGTGACCCGCAATTTTTGATCTTTTCGGCCGTTGTTTCGGACTTTGGCCTCTAAGTTTGATGCAGCATTGGTTGTTTCTTGGCTATGTCCTTCTTCTGCATCTTTTGTGCCTTTTGCACAAGAATTCGCGCATGCGCAAGCAGTACGCGGCGCTTCTGGATTCGCTCCTCAAGAGTTGAACGAATCCTTTTGACTTGGATCCATTCACTTGTTGATGATTTGGAGGAGGGGGCATTTGCTTGCTGTTGGGGTGCTCGATGCTCCTTGAATTTCAGATCCGCTTCGTAACGGATCCCGTCTACATGCTCCAAAGCCTTGGCGAATTGGCGCGCGAGGTGTTGGCGCTGCCTTTGGTGGGCTCTTTTCAATAAAGTAGGCACACCATCAGTACCCAACTCCTTGATTGAGGAGGAGTTCAGATCTGTAACTCCGACTTCATTGGAGACCGGAGGGGCGTTGCGAGGTACAGCCATTACAGCAACGGGGGCGTTGATCTTCCTGCGCTTGCGAAAGGCGGAGGATCTGGAGGAGGATGACAAATATTCCTCGAACTTGGCCTGGTCGAACTCGTATTCAACCACTTCTTCAACCGGGATGCAGATCCGAGGTTACGGCACGATAGCTTCGGCAGCGAAGCTACCTCCTCCCACTGTGGTCGCTAGCGTGTTTGGGTCAAAAGTTGATATTTTCATTACCATCAAATCTATTACAACTTTGGTCGTTACAATAAACTCAAATAAACAAGAAAAGATCGATCTTTTTATAAGATCTCCTTACACAATGAAAATACAACAAAGTACAACTCTTGTCAAACAACGCAACGGACGTTTATCACCCGCTGCTTGCGTGGGATCTTTGCCTATGCCGGGGATGTTGATATTCGTGGACCGTCGCGGATCAGATCCGTTTGGTAGATTATGGAATCAAAGCTCCTACTTCATGAAGGAAGTATTCGCTGCAGCGATAATCTCGACCAAGCGAGATTACGGCTCTTCTCGAAATTAAGACTAAGCTTAAATCCGGAGGAATAGGGTACAGGCCTCAGATCTCTCGAACTCCACTCTTTATGCACAGGAACTCGCTAAGATCTGCTAACCTTTGTTGTAAATTTGTGGCTTCACTCTCCAATTCGGCAGTGTTTCGCCCTCTTGATGTCCGCCCCGTGAAATGAACCCCTAGGCCTGTATTTATAGGCTTCGGTTGCGGAGTTTTTGGATAAGAATGATGGATTTGGTCATATCTTCAGTCAATAACGGCCTAACCATTTTTGTGGATAATATCAAGTCAGTTTGGAGCCCCTGGAACCGATAAATCCCGAGAAAACCGCTCAAAACCGTCAAAAACGCGTTTAGGGCTCGGATCAGCGCGACTGGTGCTGCTGACCCGCAGGAAGCGCGGGTCGGCACGGTCCGACCCGCGCGGGCGCGGGTTGGCGCGGTCTGACCCGTACGGGCACGGGTCGGCACAGTCTGACCCGCACGGGCACGGGTCGGTGCGGGCTGACCCGCGCTGGCGCGGGGGTTTGGCCTTTTGCTGAACTTCTCGTTGTTTTCCCGACTTTCCAAAACTTGTATTTTCTGTCGTTTTGCGTATTTGATCATCTTGTTGACTTGTACGATTTGCTAACTTACTTCATGCGCTCGTTAGCTTCTTTACGGCATTTGGAACTGACCGACAACCGCGTCGGGCACTTTGGATCTGACCGACAAACGTGACGGGCACTTGGAGCCGCCTGACAAGTACGTTCGGTCACTTTGAGTTGACCGACGCGCGCGAACTGATTGACGTGCGCGAGCTGACTGGCGAGCGCGCATTGACTGATGTGCGCGCATTGACTGACGTGCGTGAGCTGATTGATGTGAGCAACTGCCAATCGGATAATCCTTCTTGACTCGGATGATGATGTTCATCATCTTCTCTTTGCCTCGAGCTGCGTGCGGACACCTATCAGCATTTTTAGACGCCTACGAAGCATAATCAATAACAACCAAAAAAAGATAACAAAAAAAATTAATGAGTAAAATAATAGCTGGTGGAGGATTCCTTTAGGCCCTCTAACATGCTAAATTGATCAATCAAATTAAGAGCTGGCAGAGGATTCCTTCAGGCGTTCTAACACGCGTATTGTAAATCCGTGCTATTAAAGGATTTATTCGGATCCTTTAATATGCAACTTCAAATTAATGCTATTAAAGGATTTCTTTGAACTGTTTGTTGATGACTAGGATTAAACAGTCAATCATATCCAGAAAAGGATAGGTGCGGATCCAGGGCGGGATCAGTTCCTCTTGAGTCCTCGCTGGGACGAGATAGAGGAGATTGATGAAGGGTATGCCTCCTTCTCCGACTTTATGCCTGGTTCTTGAATTGGAGGCTTAAGTCCATACTGCAAAAACAAGAAGAACCCGTGAGAGGGCAGGGACCAGTTCTCCGTGATTCCTCCAACAGTCAAGTTGGTGAAACTTGAGTGGGGAAGGGGAAGGTTAGGAACCGAGGGGGTTCTTGAGGTGGCAATGTGACATTACAGAGGGTCTGTATAAGCTCCTCTGTGTATATGAAGAAATGTGTGTGTTCTTTCTTTTTTTAGAGAATTCCCCTTTTTTTAGAGAGAGAGAGAGTCAGCCCCCCCCCCCCTTGAGGTTAGGAGTCTACCTGTATATATCACTATGATGGGGATAAATAGGTTACTTCCAGCCAAGCATAGGAAGGCGGTGGCAAAGTGCGAGCTAAGAGCCGAGTCATCCCTCGCTTTACAGGTGTCGTGTGACGCCCCGGGCTCACACAAGGTGGTAGTCTAAGGTGAAACTAAGGATGTCAAACCTACCATGCACCCATACTGTGCAACGACATGTTTCACCATCACAGAAATATCTCTCTAGTAGAATAAAATAAGACAGTATATGTACAAGCAGATATAAAAGAGATAAAGAAAGGAAATAGAACAAAGAAATAAATGACAAATCTCTAGATAATCAGGTCTCAATGGATATAAAAAAAATATGTCCCACAATCTGATGCAAATAATCCAAAAATCTCAACTAAAAGAGTCAACTGAAAAGTACAGAAGCTCTCTTAGCTCTCAAAATAAAGTGCAAGTCTAATAATCAACTAAAAACAAAACTAAACATCTGTAGAGCATAAAGTACTGTAAATAATTGACGGCGACTATGCTGAAAGTCCGTCAACCTATGGCTCTCCAAAACTATACTCCGCTGCCTGAAAAGAAGTGAAATCAACATCGTCAGAGCACTAGCAAGATGATCTCCATCCGCCCCTAGGAGAAGGGCTACTAAGTATGATGAAGACTCTAACTATAAGTGCATAGTCTACCTAGATCATTTTATCCTATACTATATGGAATTTATGTTTAGAAATTTATAACACAAGACTGGTACGTCGAGCAAAATAATCCAAACAAGGAAACCCTCATGTATATACCATATGTCTCAAGTCATAAATTTCTAGATATACATCCCAACTAAGAAATAATAAAAGAAAGCAATACATGAAATACCACATCAACCATCTCTGAGAATATCATTCAACTCCTCATACTACCCTTAGTAAGCAAAACAGATATCGATACACTATACCGTGTAACTAAGTTGTGAAATACCTTCGCAATAGATCATACTAAGAGAATGTCAATAATCACCTACACTTAGGTTATCATCAAACTTATCAAATCGTCCTTCTCTGGAATTCTTCAACTCATCACACCCCATGCGGATTGATAAATAGGTATATCAACTCATCGCACCCCCCGTGCGGACCGATAAATAGGTATATCAACCTCTGCGCATAACCATGCAGACCGATAAGTAGGTATATCAACCTCTACGCATAACCATACGGGACTCAACCTCTACGCATAACCATACGGACTGATAAATAGGTATATCAACCTCTGCACATAACCATGTGGACTAATAAATAGGTTCAACGACCTCTGCGCACGCTCGTGCGGACCAAAAGTACATAAAGGAGTAAAGTCCATCGCGGTCTCATTGCGGTCCTGACTAACGCACTCAGAGTGTAGTCCATCCGCGGTCTCATTGTAGGCCCCAACTAACCCTACTAAGCATTTTCAATAAAAGCTAACTACAAAAATCGTTACTCGTAACGAATGCAAACTATTTGGCTATCCCGAAAAATGGATTTGTACGTACTCAATCTCCATACGTGTACTCCTCAAAATATGTGTATAGAACATCGCACGACTTTCACTACACACTCGTACATCGAACCCACATGTAAAAGGGTCAAACTCACAAAATTGAGCTTCATCAGTCGACCGACGAAAGCTTTGATCGACTGATAAGCTGAGGTTACACAAATCACACATACAGCCGAGCCCGTTAGTCGACTGAAAGCTTAAAAAAAATTTAAGTTTTTGTTGGGCTTAACAAGTCAAGGCCCGAATGGCAAAAGAAAACACAACCAAGTATACATTGACCTATTGACTGATTTCTAAATTCACAGTGATCTACTCATCCAATCTTTCATCTCAACTCACCAAGTATGGCCGACACAACTCTATCAACACTTATTAAGAATCAAATCATTAAAATGTTAAGTTGCAATAACTTGGTTCCACATACATGATGCACTAGTAAAATCAATAACATGCAGTAGCATTCTACCTAGCATTTATATTTGTTTAAGGTGTAAAAATTGGGATAAACCATCACTAATCACATACCTAAGCATTATCAGTTTTGCAAATGTGCAAACTATGCTTTCAAATAAGCTAGGGTAATGAAGAGGTCTACAAGCTCTTATCATTACATTGTTTCATGTTTAAAACTCAAATTCTATTCATCTATAAGTAGGGTTTAAATTATGTAAAATGAAAATTATCAATTAATTACAACTCTAATAATCTCGATCATCTATTTTCATCAATTAAGTATTACTCCTACTGAACTCTTCATCGTTTTAAGATCTAACATCAAAACTAGGATTTAAATCATTAAAATAAGCTCTAAACATTAGATTAACCAATTAAACATATTAAAAAAATGAATTACTACAGGAGATAGGTTTGGAGGAAGATGATCTTGTGTCAAACCGCTGCTGGAAAATCCAAGAGTGAAAGAATACAGGTCCTCCCTCGCAAAACGCCGACAATCTCGCCCTCTTCTCGGTATTTGCTACACAAAGCTCTCAAAATTCACCACAAATATACTCTAGGGTTTTTGAGGGGAGAGGGTGGCTGCTAGGGTTTACAAATCTTATGTAAAAGAGAATTTTCGGGTGTGTTTCCATATATATATATACAGATAAACCCGAAACAAACCAAACAGACCCGAATCCAAATAGGACTAGGAAAACACTCTTCGGTATTTTGGCTGTAATGTTTTGTCAGACCTCAGAATGAGGTTATTTAAGATGCGTTGGAAATCTATTGAAGATACCTACAACTTTTGTCTTTTGAGATTTTTCAGATTCTAACTGTATCGGTATGTAATGCATATATACTCTTAACTAGTCGTTTTTCCAAACTTCTTCTTTGTGCATATTTTACTCGTTTCGTGCATGTTTAACATTTGTATACTCTTAATTGATCTCAAATCAATTGTTAGCATAATCATTCATCCATAATTGATAGTTATCATGATTAAAGCTTATTTATAAATATATAAATCACACTATTCTTTCAAAATTCACGAGGTTTTACATGTCGACTGATGACTGGAGGAGAAGTCACTTCGGTACGAGAGAGGGTGTCTTCGTATTTTTTGGGAAGTGATTGAGAGCGTGGTAGGAGGCACGTGGGAGGCTGAAAAGTCATGAAGAACTTCAGCCTAGAATCAAGATAAGGCTTGTCCAATGTGGACTGAGATGCTGACATGTGCTCAGGGGAAAATACTTGAGGCGGATGTTATTCCTCAATCTAGTCGATAGAGAATGTTCATCAAGTTATCTCCGTAAGTCACCGAGTAAATGGTTGAGTGACCTTGGTGGGTCATCTTCGATGATAAGGTTGGCTGATCTCGCCTTTCGTGTCGGCATGAATGAATGTCTATTTGATGAGTCGGTGGGGTTGAGGCATCTGTTGGGCTTGTGCCACTAAGTTGATTGTGGTATTGTTTGCTGAAATGCACTCATCAGTGCTTTGTTTATACATTATAGTTCTAGTGAATGAGAACACCATAACAGTTGGCCCTTTTTGCTTAGAGTCGGCTTGAATCGGGTCCGAGTGAAATAAAATAAGCTTCATGTCCTTGTGAATCCACTTGAGAAGTTGAAAAGCTGCTATCTGTCATGGTTAATGTCATCGGGTACCCCTTTATCTGCTATGGCTCCATTCCTATTGGCTGATGTCACTCAAGGATTTGAACCGCCATTCCAAGAATTGAAGCGTCATGGAGTAAATGAGGGTGTTTTGATTTTTGAGCATCAAGATGTGGGGTAGTAAAGATGTGACGCTTCGTGTTTTGAATAAAACGGTTGAGACTCCAAGGCAGATCTCATATGTTTATTTTGAAACACCTTGTGCCTTCAGATGAGCCCATTGGCTCTCCAGAATGTTATAAATAGCTTGCCAAGGATGATAAACTCCCTTTACAAACTTTTGCTCTTGAAAAATTGTCTTCTAAGCTTTGAGCGGAAATATTCTTTAATTGCTTCTTAAGCTTCTACCGCTAGCCGTAATGAGGAAAAGCTTTCTCTTCTCAAACTCATTCGTTCAAGAGTCTGTATGGATGACCTGGTGGGGCTTTATGAACTTTATGATATCCCCAGGTCTCTTACACTGGTAGCGCCCGAGAGGAGCGAACCGGTGCATAGGCATAGTGAGAATCAGGTGCCTGTATATCTGGCCCATTTGGGCAAGGTTTACGGTTGCCTTTTCATCCTTTCATCAGGGAGGTACATGTTGCTTTGGATGTTTCCCCTTCCCAGTTTTACCCGGGTGCGGTGAGGGCTTTGGTTGCTTTTATAATAATCTATCACCGTGTGGGAGTACAGCCGAGCATGAGATTGCTCGGTCATCTGGTTAGCATTGGGTCGGTAGAAAAGGACCCGGACTACTTTTACTACTACAGTGGTGATTTCCAGCTTGTCTCTGACTCTTCAGAGTCGAGCGAGGGCTGGAGAGAGAGGTATGTGTGGGTCTACGACGCTGACCACATCTTTGCCTGCTCAAGTTGGCTAAAGGCAAATAAGGATGCGTTAAGGCCGGTTGCCCTTAGCGATCTGGAGAGATTGGGGACTTGGAGAGGATCCGCTCTTATGTCGGGTCATGGGAGAGGGAGGATCTATTTGATGACGCATCTCTCTGAACGGCGGGCCTGTCCATGATCTTTTCTTCCACTGGCGATCAGGCGAGGGCGAGTCCTCTTGCTCTTCTGCTGATGGAAAATCGCAAGAGGGACAAAGAGGCCGCGAGGTCAGGTTCTGCTGCCAGGCCTCAAAAGAGATTAAGGGAGGCTCTTGGAGATGAGGAAGTGTCCATCTTGATGCCTCACGCGGCCAAATTTGCCTCCGAATTAAGGGTAGGACGAGGATCGAGAGGCGGTGCCCAGTCGGACCGGTTGCAGGCCCTCAGCCAGCAAGAATAGGTCCGCTGGCTACTCAGCTTAACCGTTTGGAAAATATGGGGCCGGTAGATGAGTCTTCTCCTGGCGGGGAGACAACGGCCCAAGCAGTCGAGGAGGATGCAATCGGCCTCAGTTCTATGCCTGAGTCGTCTCGTTGTCCTGGCAAGGAGCCAGTTAGGGTAGGCGGTGACATCGAAGGGATTACCGAAACTCCATCAGACCGGACGGAGAATGGTGTGAACGAGAGGCCGAAGAGGTTCTAGCCCTGGGGCCACAAGGTCTCGGAGATTACTCCTGAGTTTTAGAATGCGGTGAAGGCAATGCTCGTAGGAGTGCCCTAGCGACCCTGTTCACACAGAAGGGATTTCCCCGAGGGCGATAGGTTTATGTCGAAGACGTCTATGGATGTTCAAGCTTCGATATTGGGATCGGCTACAACACCTTCTGCAACAGTTTGCCAGTTCGTCCTTCCTGAGGACGAGAAGATCCTGGGTGAGATGCCAAGTGCTGGCATTCACCAAGCCATCCAAGCTTACTTGGTGAGGGGAGCTTTATTAGAGAAGTCTCTGTTTAATCGATTGAGCATATGCACAACTCTTCCCTAGAATGGCAGGCAAAGCTAGCCCAGGAAAGGTTGACCAAGGAAGAAGTAGAGAAAAGGGTCGCTGCTTTGGAGGTCGAGTTGTCTCTTAAAGAAGGTGCTTGGCGTCGGAGTCTGTATGAGAAGGAAGAGCTCCTGAAGAATTTTTGGATCTAATTTTCCAAGAATATGGGAACCATCGAGGATCTTCAAAGGGAGATGGCTCATCTACAGGTGGAGGTTGAGTCTAAAAAGCATCAGAGGGCGACAACTGAGGCAGACACTCGATCGAGTCGCCTGTCTCTCGAGAAATTGAGGAAGGACTTCGAGGAACAACAATCAGAGATTCAGACGTCTGTGACCCTTGTTAAGGACTTGGAGGACAAGCTTGCTCGTATGGATTCGGAGTAATATAAAAAGAAAGTGGTTGGCTGGCGCCATGGCCTCTTAGGAAGGGTTGAAGTGGCTTTGGCATGTAAGGCCAGAGTCGACTACTTAGCTTCGCTAGTGCCTCCTAGCTCTCATACTTCTCCCGACAGCTTCTATCCTTCCCGTGTCTCCTGCTATCTCAATCTCTTGAAAAATGTCGAGAGAATTGGAGGCTGGGTGGATTTAGTAGTGAGTGACGATGAGGATGAGCCTGCTGCTGAGACCCCTGGGGAATCTTCTCTAGGTGCTGCCGCCAGGAGACCACCAAGTCCTACTCCCGGATCTGGTCGGAAGCTCTGAAGACTTGTATCTTTTTTTTAGAGAAGTTTGTAATGAAGTTTCCCCTTATTGAATGAAAATCAACTTTTGTTTCCATTCTTGAGTTTGCCTTCATTTTTTATATTCTCTTAACTTTGTAACTTTGTTCTGATTGAGAACTAAAAATTAGCTAGGGAGAGTCAGTTGTGATGTGTCGACCTATACTCGGGGAATCAAGATAACTGGTTCACTTAGCATTTTATGTAGGCTGGATATGTAGTTCTTTTATTGATAAAAACTTGGCGAAAGATTGCCTGAGTTTGTATGTCGAAAAACTATTAATCTGAGCCTTCAGAAATTATACCTTAGGCTTATGTAAGATGACATGAGGATCTTTTTGGTAGAATGACAACCCTAAGGTTAGGTGCCTAGGTCGTACGTAGGTGCCTAGGTCTTCAATATCCCCGTATGGTCGAGAGGCGACCGTGGGAGTCGACCATAAGGTTGATGCCTTGGGTTTATTTCTGGAAAGGTACCAAGGGCTTAAAAGGGTGCCTAGGTCTTATGTAGGTGTCAGGATCTTCAATATCCCCGTATGGTCGAGAGGCGACTATGTGAGTCCACCATAGGGTTGGTGCTTTAGGTTTATTCCTGGAAATATACTAAGGGCTTAAAAGGGTGCCTAGGTCTTACGTAGGTGCCTAGGTCTTCAATATCCCCGTTATGGTCGAGAGGCAACTATGGGTGTCGACCATGGGGTTGGTGCCTTGGGTTTATTTCTTGAAAGATACCAATGGCTTAAAAGGTGCCTAGGTCTTAGTAGGTGCCTAGGTCTTTAATATCCCCATATGGTCGAGAGGCGACTGTGAGAGTCGACCATAAGGTTGGTGCCTTAGGTTTATTCTTGGAAAGGTATCAATGACTTAAAAGGGTGCCTAGGTCTTACGTAGGTGCCTAGGTCTTTAATATCCCCGTTATGGTCGAGAGGCGACTGTGAGAGTCGACCATGGGGTTGGTGCCTTGGGTTATTCCTGAAAAGATACCAAGTGCTTAAAAGGGTACCTAGGTCTTACGTAGGTGCCTAGGTCTTCAATATCCCTATATGGTCGAGAGGCGACTGTGGGAGTCGACCACATGGTTGGTTCCTTGGATTTATTCCTGGAAAGGTACCAAGGGCTTAAAAGGGTTCCTAGGTCTTACGTAGGTGCCTAGGTCTTCAATATCCCCGTTATGGTTGAGAGGCGATTGTAGGAGTCGACCATAGGGTTAGTACATTTGATTTATTCCTTGAAAGGTACCATGGGCTTAAAAGGGTGCCTAGGTCTTACGTAGGTGCCTAGATCTTCAATATCCCCATATGGTCGAGAGGCGACTGTGGGAGTCGACCATAGGGTTGGTGCCTTAGGTTTATTTCTGGAAAGGTACCAAGAGCTTAAAATGGTGCCGAGGTCTTACGTAGGTGCCTAGGTCTTCAATATCCCCTATAGTCGAGAGTCGACAGTGGGTGTCGACCATAGGGTTAGTGCCTTGGGTTTATTCCTAAAAAGGTACTAAAAGCTTAAAATGGGTGCCTAGGTCTTACGTAGGTGCCTAGGTCTTCAAT
>BQKN01000892.1:104455-141403 GCA_022839385.1 Asparagus kiusianus | reverse complement strand
AAATTATGGACCGAGATGTCCCTAAACTAAAATCAAATCCAAATTATAGACCGAGATGTTCCTAAACTAAAATCAAATCTAAAATTTGGACTGAAATATCCCTAAACTAAAGTCAAGTCAAACCAAATCAAATCACCAAAAATCAAATCACCAAAAACCAAATAAAATTCAAAAAATGTTATTCCATTTTAACATATAGATTTTATTTATTCTATAATTATTGATTAAGCTCATATAAAATTTATAACCCATCAATCAAAGGTTCCTTTGGTTCACTCCAAAGGATAATTAACAATAGACTCTTGAGTCTATTGGAGAGATTGAACCCCACTATTACTAAACCTCTATCTTTGTAGAGGGAATCTTAGGGATATAATATTATATGTTTCCATATCCATCCTAAAGGGAATGATCCTTTTAGGGTGAGATTTCTGACCCTATAGATTCTGGCAAGCTCGGTGGGACTCTACCTCTCCTTCCATCTTTCGGGTTATAACTTTTGTGAGCTTACAATAAATAAATAAATGAACATAACTTTGTTCTTATACTTTTTTCCTTTTCTAGGTATAATTCCAATGGATAACCAATCATACAGTGGCTCCTACAAGCTATACATGAGTGCAGGAACTAAAGTAAAAATGCCTAAAAGTGTCATCGAACTTGGAGACGCTGGAGCTACAATCCAATTTGGAACGTTGGTTTTGAATCATCCACCATTATGGACATGCTAGGAGAACCTGCTTCGAGAAAATATGTGTTCAAAAGACTTTCTGTGGCACTAAGGATGAGTGTGTTTTCAAGACTTTCAGAATCTCGACCTTCAGGATTGCTAGTGCGTATAGATAATAAGGCTAAAAAGTTGAAGGAGAAACGCTCGTGCTATCGTGCAAACAAGAAGAAAAGAGCATCGAACATCTCCTAAAGTTAATTTTGTCGAATCCAAGGGGCATGATCACCCTGTTCTATTTTCAAGCTGAATGTTGATGTTCATAATTCATTTGAATCCTTAAGCACAACAGCTATTAAGAAAGTAGAGATAGAATAGGGAGAAAAAACCCAAACTATTTCCTCTCGTATTTACAAGGCCTACGCTATTGTGAGGGAACATAAATATTTATTACAGAAAAGTAACATGGAAAGATGAGGACCCAATCTTTGAAAGTGCTCAATTGGACCCCCTTTCTGAAGCATCCATCTAATTTTGAGAAGAAGTCGGCACAGAAGAATTCACTAAAATCTACTAACCAGTTCACGTCAAAGCCTTTCAAGAATAGAATGGTTAAAGGTGAAGACTCAGAAGGCTATGTAGTTCATACATTTTATATGGTTGAGAGCTCAAATGAAAATATGATAAATAGACAGGACTCTATCATGACTCGAAGCAGAAGTAGAAAGGCTGCTTTCATCAATGCATAATGAAAAGGGAACTGAGGATGAAGAAGTACATGTTTACACCGACGAAGATGAGGAGGAATCAGTCTTCAGACCTCGAGAAGCAAGTGATGTGCAACTCAGAAGACTACAAATGCAAATCAATGAAAGAGACAAGGAATTAACCAAAGTTTATTTTAAAATTAACGAGCTAGCAACAGTAGTAATGCATATGAACAACCAGAGGGCATTAATGCAGGCACGACAAAACCTACTCCCTCTTCAAGAAACTCACTCTCTTCTTTTTTATCAATAGTGCTTCAATGAATCCTAGGACTGGAGAATCTTCAAACCCACTAATCCAACCAAATGTTGAAGCTAAATAATTAACCAAAAACCAAATAATGGAGTTGCACTTAGATAAGGTGAAAACCATGGTCGCCATGGAAGGAGCTAAAAAGGATTGTACAAACAAAGGCAGATCATATCTTACAGAATATAATTTGGTCGAGTATCCAAATATATATGTTGTGCTAAAATTCAAGAAGTTCAACGGTATTGGGAATGCTAATCAGTACATTGCACAATCAAAGCTTCTTGTGGAAATACAGGGGGAAATGATGCTCTATTGTTGAGCCAATTTGTAAATAGTTTGATAGGTATGGCCATTGATTAGTATTCAGAATTATCAGATGATACTATAAACACATCTGCTCAGATAGAATCTCTTTTTTGCCAAAGTTTCACTATAGCAGTGACAAAGTTTCTATTTCTAACCTGATAAAGATAAAAAGAAAAGAAAATGAAAGTGTTATGTCTTACATAACACGATGGAGAAATTAGACCATCAAGTGCGAATAGAGCTTGGACCAAGGATAAGCCGTGGGCCTCCTAATGGGCAACATTAATAATTGGATGGCTCCTTTCTTGTGTACTGTAGGAATGAAGACATTTGAAGATCTTATTACCATGGTACAAATGCTCGAGCATATACATCCTAGCGCAATCCCAAACATGAGCAAAGAAATAAATTTTAAATCTAAGAAGGATGAAGGCAAGAAAGGAAACAATTTCAAAGTTGTATCAGCAGTTAACACAATGACAGATAAAGGAAAACCAATTATCGATGATTCAAACTCTAATGATAAAACAAAAAGGAAACCATGTTTGGAGCTGGAGCTACCTTCGAAGAAAAGAAAAACAAGATTTATTAATTTAAAAGAGATAAATATGGAAGATTTTCAATGATGCTTTGGGTAATGGCCCTAAGTTACCAAAAACAAAGAGGCTGAATGAAGCCAACAAGTCGAATGATCCGAGCTTTTGTCCTTACCATAGGGTTCTGGATCATACTAAAGAAGATTAATTGTTATGTTTTCGAGGATTAGATATATAGAGAGAGAGTATAAAGTGGGAGAAATCACTCTATCCAAATCTGCTCTAAACGATGATTCAATTGAGGCACCAAATTTTATATGCATTGGAGAAGAATCAACTAGAGACCAATTTCTTGAAGAACATTTAATCTTTAGTCCTAAAACCAGTAAAGGTTCTCGAGATATGTCTCTTTCAAAGAAAATGAAGAAAATGCTGAAATTTCTACAAAAAGAACTGGGGGTCAAATGGAGGAGCAAACTTGAGCCTATTGTCCCTATATTTGACACAAAGCAACCTACATCTAAGAAAAAGTTCCTGAAGATAACTAAACGCAAGAAGAATAAGGAGCATGCAAAATCTGAATTTGAAAAAATGAAGTTCAAGATTCACATGAAGACTATGTGCGAAACGAAAGGACTCTCATAACATTGAAAGAATATTTTCTAAGAGAAATTATTTTTGAAGAAGACTATGAAGTTGTCCAAGTGGAGACTTTCCAAGCCATTTCACATGCGTCTCATAGTGTGGGTGTATCCGAATTCGACAATCTGATATTAGAAAGTAATGCTTTCCCACCCAGTGAAGGGGATGCTACACCAACAGAAGACCTTTATGATGCATCGTCCTCATCCAATGGAGCATACTATACTCCTTTAAAAACCTATCAAAGAAAGAGCTCTATGAGGCATGACTCGGTAAAAGACAAATATAAACCAACTCCATCATTTGCTAGTTTGATGACTACAGTTCAGCACATTGATCGTTCTCTCAAAAGCAAAGATCACCAAGTCGATGAGTTAAATGAGAGAATAAATCACCTCACAACAGCTATAAAGGGTCTTTACTACCAAGTTAGTGCTATTGCTAGCATAGTAGAAAAATCTAGAATTAAATGAAAGTGAAAAAGTAATGAAAGGAAAGAAACTCCAAATGGAAGAAGATATGGATATGTTTCATCAGACAACAACTTCGCATCAGAATAAGCTGGAGACATAAAAAAAACCTAATTGATCGATTCTCATTTAAAAGAGAGATTGTTAGGTCTATCTTTGGGCATGCAATGAGGCTTGGTGTCTTTGAACTTCCGCCAATTACTATCCCAAAAGAAGCAAATAAAGTTGGAAATCATTTTTATTGTCTATACCACGGGATGGTAGGACATGACATTGAGAGCTGCTATGCATATAAAAGTTAGGCCCAAATTAGCAACTAGATGAAGGAAATATCTCTATTTCCCCTCAACACTTCAAACAATACCCAGTTAATGAATTTGAGAAAGTTCACGATAATCATCTCAGAGCATGTTACACGATTACCCTCGGTAATGACTCTGAGGATGAGCTATGTTTTCCCAAAGAAGAAGACTTATTGTCAGGGGTGAACGAAGTCTATCTCTGAAATAACAATATCTTACCTCCTAGACAACCTTCAACTACTAAAAATAAAGAAAAGCAAGGGGTAAATGAGGATGAAATAGAAGAATCATAACAAAAGAAGATGTATCCTGCCGCAGTGGACTATAATGTGCTTGCACACCTCAAAAAACTTCCTGCTCTCTTGAGTATTTATGACGCCCTTATCAAAGGAGTTGGGCGATGTCCTTATCCAAGCCTTACAAAATCCAGAGCAATATCAAGCATTCTTTGCTGAGGTGAACATGAAAGAAGCCTTCACAGATAAAGGCTTGTTGCTTGGAAACACTTAACATAATTGGCCACTATATATATGTGACAGGATATAGCGATGGTATCAATGCAGACATAATTGCCCGATGGTTCTGAGATTCATGATGTTTATTGAAGACTCTTCTATAAAAGAATGAGGCTGAAATACTTTGGAGGGGGTATCTGTAGGCGTATAAAACTGCTTATAGGTCCCTTAACACAGCTCGACACAGTGATTCGACAAACCAACGAACCATCGGGCGATATATCCAAGCATGATCGTTAGACCACAACACCGAAGCCAAGTGAGACGCGACGAAGAGGATTAACAAGGCGACGATGTTAACGAATCACACGCAAACAACGGAATAATTCCAATCGCGTGCCCAATCAAGCTAACGGGTCGATGAATCAACGAATCATCCAACCTTAGAGTCCACCACATCAATCAAGATCGGGAGCGGACTCGAACTCGAACACCAAGGCGGATTTACTACCAAATCAAGATCCGGAATGTCAAATCAGAGTTCGGATAAACTGCGAAACCGGAAAACGACGAAACGGCAAACACCTGGAGGGCTCGGCCAAAACCGAGCCACCAAGTGGTGGCTCGGTGAGCCACCATGGTGGCTCGGTGGTCGAGCCACCTATGGTGGCTCGGTGGCCGAGCCACCTAGGTGGCCAAACCACCTGGCCGAGCCACCAGATCTGGGCCCAGATCTGAGCCCAGATCTGGTTTGAGGAGCCTATAAATAGACCCCTAGGCTCATTGTTTGAGAGGTTGGAATTTTGGTAAACTTTTGAGGCGAAGCTCTGCTGGATTGAGATCTAAACCTCGGAGTTTTGAAGCTTTGAAGACTTAAACTTTTCAGATCTGGTTCTTGGCGATCATCCACACCAAACAAGGCAGGAGTTCGAGAGAGATCAGATCTGAGATCTACACGGTTACCTTCCGGATCAAAACTTGGTTTTTGATCCCGAGAAGAGTATCGATTTCGCTTGGTCGATTTCGATTACTTGAGGCTATTATTTCCTTGGTGAAATAATCCCCTCGGCTGTTATTTCCTTCGTGAAATAACACCCATCATACCGTGTAGATCTGACCTGATCAAGATCGCGCGGTGGTCCATGGATTAACCCCGGCGCAGGCGAAGAACCCACACAAGCGAGAGACCACAAAACAGGATCTTGCGATTTGTTCCACAAAAAAGGAAAGTTGTAATCTTTTTTTAGAATTTTTTTGATTTTGTTGTAACCGGATTTTATAAAAAGACCGGATCTTTTGTAACCGATAAACTGTTGCTCAAGAAAACAATGACATCAATGAAAACAATTTTTTCCGCGAACAATCTGGCGACCACAGTGGAAGCCACCAATCTCGCTGCCGAGATCATTGCGTCGCAGCCGCGGATCTTAATCCCGGTCGAGGAGGAGGTCGAGTATGAATTCGACCAACAAAAGTTCGAGGAGTATCTATCATCCTCGTCCGGATCCACCTCCCCCCGCAAGTCCAAGAAATCTCAGAAGTTCTCCTCCAGGAGAAAAGTCCGTTGGTATGAAAAAGTGGAGAATACCAACAAAGATCTCACCCCGATTGATGCCGAAGTTACATCGGGTGAAGTTCCACCAACCTCCAACCAGGTCAGATCTATTCTGGCCAATTCCTCCATCGCTGAAGGCGTAGCGACTCTTTCAAAAAGAGCCCGCCAGAGGTGACGTCAACGCCTGGCGCAGCAATTAGCAAAGGCGATGGAGTCCACTGACGGAATCCGCTACAACGCGGATTTGAAGAACAGGAGAGGCAAACAGCCTCAACAACCAATGAATGGCAGCTCCTCCAAGACGCCAACGAATGAATGGATCCGTGTCAAACGGAATCGTTCGACACTGGATGAGCGCATTCGCAAGCGTCGCGCACTATCAGCGCAGGCACGGGCTCAAGTCCAAGAAGCCCACAGAAGACTGCAGAAGGAAGTGGCCAAAAAGCCACCGTCGACCCGCCAAGTATGGAGGCCGAAGCCTGAAGCGGCGATTCAGGCTAAAAAGCAACCATTGCAGCCTTCAGCAAAAGTTTAACCTCCGGCGAACCAACCTAAATCGCCGATAATTCCCGTAGCTGCTCCGGGAGATCCCGCAGGACCATCCCGAAGAAGAAGGTCAGTTTTGGAGCGCCTAGGTCTACTTCCCGATGAGCGATGCAAAGCTCTAGTTCAAGAACGTTTGGGCCCAATAAAGAAGCCCCGAACGACTCAACATGCTGGGGGTCGCCGCCACCCTCAACATGACAAGGAGTTCATGGCAACTATGCGTACCAGTTTGCGCATTGAAGTCCAGGAGCCCACCGAAAACTCACGCCTACAAAGGCGCGTGTTGAGACGTGTGACTCTTGAAAGCCCAAAGAAGGCAGTTCGCCCTCAGAAGGAAACGTTGTCGTCTGATGATGATAGCGTTATACCTGAGAAGTCGTGCCAACACACGATAGGTTACTCCGACCTTCAAACCGACGAGTTGTACTATCGTGTTGGGGGTACGAGTAAAACTAGGAAAAGGAGTCCTCGAAAACTAGAAACTCAGTGCTCCTGTTCCAAACTCATTCGAGCAGTATTGTCTGAGTGCAACTGCATCAAGACAGTCCCCGAAAGAACTTTGGTTTTCGAAAGGCTCAGTACCGAAACGCCAAAACCAAGGCCTAGGCGTTTCCGACGAAGAAGAATGGTAGTTAAAGATGGAGAATTTCTGAGGGTCACCACTAATATGACCAGCAAAGGGACATCGACACAGGATAATCCTGAGTCGATTCCGGAAGTACCCCGGCGTGTAACTCGTCTGCAGTCTGGAGCCATCATACGAGCAACTTATGGTAGGATTCGGACAAGATTACCTTTAAAAGATGAAGAATCGGATGCCGGCTCTGCAGTCGCATCAGATAATACAGTATCCAGCGAGGGACAACCCGCGAGTCACTTATGATAAGTGCAGAACAAGTGGTCAAAATGCTCGAAGAAGCCATGGCCAAACAACAGGAGAGCTTCAGGTTCGAAATGCAGATGGTCATGCAGAATATGAGAGAAATGAATGACCAACAAATCCAAGCACTGACAAACCAGCAAGGCGAACCAAGTCGTCGTAACCAGATTAATCAGGAAGATGAGGACACAGGTGCGAATGAAGCTCATAATGCCAATAATCCTCCCGTCAATACAGGGGGTGGTAACGAGAATGCTAACGAAAATACAGGTGAAAATTTGAAAATTAAAAACCTCGAGAGCAAAATCAATACATTGATTTCCGCTCAAGAGATGAAGAAGACGGGCATTCCTTATCCATACCCAAGAGAATGGGAATCAATCCCGTATCCGGCGAAGTTCAATCTAATTAACTTCACGTCGTTTGATGGGAAGGGTTCACCCACTCAGCATTTGATTTACTTCAAATCACACCTAGGGGTTATCTCTGGTAATGAGCCTCTGATGGTACGGTCCTTCGTTGGCACTCTTCGTGGAGCCGCCTTCGATTGGTATCGCCGCCTCAAGCCAGGAAGTATGAATAGCTGGGACGACATGGAGACTAAATTCCTCACCAACTTCTTCGACGACGACACCAAGATATCCATCGGGTCGTTGCTTGACGAGAAACAGAAAGACGGGGAATTAGTTGATACCTTCGTCAAAAGGTTCCGGAACAAGGCGATGAACTGTCGGGACCCGATCACTGAGGAATTCATTCTCTAAACTTGCCACAACAACCTTGCATTGGACGTGTTGGAAGCAATGGGGACAGCACCGTCCAAAACATGGAAGGATTTGAAGGTTCGAGGAGAGCAAGCCGAGCGATTCCTCAGAAGGAAGAAGGCGGAGAGAGGCCAACAGGCGACGAATGCTCCAGCACAGTATTTCGTCCCACAGGAGAAAGGTAAGGCACATGCTAATGCAGTTGATGCTAATCAAACTTTCCAATTGTAACCTCAGCAACAGCCACAGCAACAAGCACCACAACAATCGCAGTCGCAATGGCGACAACGGCCTCAGAAGCAGAAATCTTCTGAGCCAAGATTTCCTAAAGTTTACTCCTTCAAAGATGATGAAGTTCCCGTCATCTTTAAGTACCTATTGGAAAATAACAAAATCCAGCTGCCGGCGATCGTGGATCAAGAAGGAGCCAGCAAATTGACGGATCCGAAGTATTGCGCATACCATAGAGCGGTCCATCACCCTATAAGGTCATGCTACCACCTCAAGGATAAAATCCAGGCGTTAATTGATGTAGGCATCATAACCCCGAAGCCGTCCAAGAATGTAGGAGCAAATGCAGTATCAATTAGCTTTGGATCAGTACCTACAGCATGGTTTGAACCAAAACGCATCACCAAAGTAGGAATGAAGACGGTAAACGACGACCCATATGGACAATGCCAAAAAGGACTTGTGCCACACATAGCCCCAAACGGCGAAATCCTCTGGGTCTATCCTGATCTTATTAAAGACGATCAGTGGACGACTTCCTCGACCAGAAAGGGTAAAGGCAAGTCCTACAATGCTACTTCCGCGATCTTCCAAGAGGATGGTGATGAAGCTCCTACCTTCCCGCTCTCTGAAGAAGAACAAGAAGTTTTTGCCACTAGAAGCGAAAATCAGTATTACTTCAACTATCCATCTCCTAGTGATCAGTTAGCTGATCAGGGGGTGACTAAACGGGGACCAGCCAAAACTCTCATGGAATTGGGGGTGATTACGACTCCTAGACCGGTTGAAGACGCTTGACGACAGCCGGTTGATAAACAGAAAGAAAAGAAGTCCCAGGAGGTTTAGAATCCGAGGTAGTCTCGTTTCAATCGTCCGATTGGAAGAGATAAACCGGAGAGCTCGAACACTCCGCGCATCTTCGATATCATGGCTCAACTAGCTAACATTCCAGCTCGGATAACATTGTATGAGTTGCTACGGTTGTCTAAAGAAACCAGGGAAGCCTTGCAAGAAGCCTTGGCCAATTCAGAAGTGTTCCTTGCTCAGATCAAGCCGATACCTGAAGAGCCAGAACTGTTAATTCAACACTGCAATATAGCGGCTAAAAACCTTTCCTGCATTACCTTCACCAAAGAGGATATGCAGACGAAGAATTCGAACCATGATCGACCCCTATATTTCATTGGGTACATTGGCTCCAGCGAAGTCAACCGAATCCAGGTGGATCCGGGTTCCGCTGTGAGTATTATGCCGCTTCGCTTGATGCATAGCCTCGGCATTCCAGTGAGTAAGTTGGCGTCCACAAGCACTGTTATCTACGGATTCAATACTAGCGGGTCAAGACCCTTAGGTAAGATCCGGATAAAATGTCAAATGGGTGATTTGAAGACGGAAGTCACATGTTATGTGATTGATGCCGAGACTTCATATAACTTACTATTGGGTCGACCCTGGATCCATAGTAACGTTATAATCCCCTCCACTCTCCATCAGTGTTTGAAATATGTCGACACTGATGGCAAGGTTAGGACGGTGGTCGCGAATAAGCAACCATTCAAAGGGTTTGAGAATTATTTCACTGATTCTCTCCTTTATGGTAACGAATCCGATACTGAATCATCGGCTCAGGGCACGGACAGCGGAGAAGAAGCTGATACCGAAGCTGGACTTGATTACGATGGAGGTGTTGTTTTAAACGACCTTGTACCCTTGGTAATCAATCTTGACGATGAACAATCGTCAGATGGTAGTTGTAACTGACAACTTGCCAATAATGAAATAAATGATGATTTAGAGTACTCACTATCTCTTGATGATGCAATAAAGGGATTGTATGATAATCGCGATTTATATACGGTGCTTCGATCGTCCTATATAACAAAGAAACACCTCCAGCATTCTTTCGGAACAACCCTGATTGTCCCTGCCAAAGTAGGAGGTGAAAAAGAAGTGATTTACGGTAAAGGAGAGAGTTTTCCATTACCAGATCATTTCTTAAGAGAAGATGAGAATGACGACAAACCTGGTCGACATTTATCTAAGTATAGTCCAGAAGCACGCAAGCTAATGGAAAAACAGGGATATGATTTCACACTCGGAGAAGGTTTATACTTCGATCGAGGTTCCCGTATTCCAGCCAAAGCGGCATATGTACCAAAAGGGAAACCGGATGATTATTATAAATTCAGACGAGGATTAGGGTATGTCTCTTCTTCAGAAGACGAATGTTGCTGGTTAATCAATAACCAATCATCTGAGCAATACAAAGATGGGTGCTCGTCAAATTCCTCGGAATGTGATTCCGATACAAGTCTTGGGGAAGTATTCAAAGCTCTAATGACGAACATGGCTACAGCTGATCCATCCACAATGGAGGACGACGATCAAATGCCAACATCGGAAGACCCATGGGTTCATCACCTGAACATGCAGTACGGTGATAGGTTTGAACAGAGGGAACCCCCCACTGAAGATAAAATAGTCCAAATTAACATGGGCGATGAGGCTAACCCAAAGCCTATATTCATCAGCGATAGTCTTCTCCCAAATAAGAAGGAGGAATTATTTGCTCTCATCAGGGAATATATTGACGTCTTCGTTTGGAACTATGAAGACATGCTAGGGCTCGACCCCGATGTGGCAATGCACTGCCTCGATATCAAGTCGGATGCCAAACCTGTCAAACAACAGCAAAGACGGTTTCGTCCGTAGATTGTGGAAGCCATTGAGGCAGAGGCTAAAAAATTAATCAAATCAGGGTTTATCCGAGAGGAGCAACACCCAGACTGGCTAGCCAATATTGTTCCAGTCATGAAGAAGAACGGTAAAATCAGGATTTGCATCGACTTCAGGGACCTGAATACGGCATGTCCAAAAGACGACTTTCCTCTCCCAATCACGGATGTCATTATTGACAATACATGCGGATTTGAGAGAATGTTTTTTATGGATGGCTTTTCAGGATATAACCAAATCAAGATGCACCCAGATGACGAAAAGCAGACAGCGTTCAGAACGCCCCTCGGTGTCTTTTGCTACACGGTGATGCCTTTCGGTCTAAAGAATGCAGGCACTACGTACCTGCGAGCAATGACTAAGATTTTCCAAGAACATCTCAGGAAAACAGTCGAGTGCTACGTTGATGATTTAGTTGTAAAAAGCCGCAAAAAAGAAGATCACATCAAGGACTTGAAGACGATGTTCGATCTCATGCGGAGTCATCAATTGAAGATGAACCCCACTAAATCCTTCCTTGGAATGTCCAGCGGAAAATTCCTTGGATTCGTCGTCACCACTAAAGGTATACATATCGATCCCGATAAGGTGAAGGCGATACATGAACTGCAACCCCCTAGAAATCTAAGAGAACTCAGAGGATTGCAAGGGCGTTTAGCTTACATCCGGCGGTTCATCTCAAATCTTTCTGGGAAGTGCCAACCATTCTCCAAGCTAAACAAGAAAGGTGTGTTATTTATTTGGGACGATGCCTGCCAAAAAGCACTCGAAGATATAAAAACATATCTGACGAATTCTCCTGTTCTCATTGCACCGAAATCAAGTAAACCGTTCTTGATTTATCTCAAGGCGATGAACCACTCGATAAGTGCTTTACTAGCACAAGACGATGATAACGGTCACGAACAGGCAGTCTATTACTTAAGTCGGACCTTAGTAGGCGCCGAGTCTCGATATCCGATGATTGAGAAAGAATACCTCGCATTGGTATTCGCAGTACAAAAGATGCGGTATTTCTTGGTTGGACAGACGATTTACGTCATTTCTAATGTTAATCCAGTACGGGTATTTATGACGCAACCAGCCTCTATGAATTGGCGGTTAGCGAAGTGGGCCCTTCTCTTGTCCCAATATGATTTGCACTTCAAACAAAAGAAATCGATCAAAGGACAAGCAATTTGTGATCTTTTGGCGGCAAACCCGACAACGGATACGGTAGAAGTATATGATGACTTGCCGGATGAAACCCATGAGGTTAACACTACATCGCACCAACAAATATGGCAATTATACTTCGACGGTGCTTCGAGGGCAGTTAATGTAGCAATAACCCCCGGATGTTCTAAAGTCTCCTCCGGAGTTGGAGTTTGTCTTGGTTTCCCCGGGGAAGCATGTGATACCTCGGGCTTATTCACTGACTGATCCATGTTCCAATAACGTAGCCGAGTACAACGCGCTTCTCATTGGACTCAGTTTCGCCAAAGAGCTGGGGGTCGAATATCTCAAAGCTTTTGGGGATTCTCAATTGATAGTCAACCAAGTCCGTGGAGAGTATGAAGTCGGGAACCAAGACCTGATCCCGTACCACCAGGAGGCCATCAAAATGGCAGATTCTTTTGAAGAATTCTTTATTGAATACATCCCTCGTCTCCAGAACGCTTATGCGGATGCACTGACAGCACTAGCAGTATCACTTGTGCAGCCTCCCGAAACTGAACTGCTAGTCACAGTAAGATCGCATCAACTCTACATACCCATATACAATATGGATATCGAAGAGGAAGATGATAGAAACCTAAGCGCCAAGGAGGTGAACTTAACTCAAATTGAGTCTGAGTCCCGAGATTGGCGTTTTCCTATCATTAACTACGTCCAATATGGTATTTTGCCAGAAGATGTAAAAGAAAGGGAATCAATCCGCCGAAGAGCACCAAGATTCTTCTATAATACCGAGACTCATACATTATACCGTCGAGGGTACGATGGTTTGTTACTCCGATGCCTTTCGAACAAAGAAGCAGAAGAAGTTCTTAAGGAAGCACACGAAGGAGAATGTGGTGTGCATCAGCCCGGTCCCAAACTGTATGATCACGTTAGGAGAATGGGATATTTTTGGCCAACGATGGTCCACGATGCAATCAAATACGCCCGAGAATGTCATGCCTATCAAGTACATGCAAATTATATGTACCAACCACCAGAGCGTTTACACACGTCAACCACATCTTGGCCGTTCGAGACATGGGATATGGACATAGTCGGTCCTATTTTTCCCCCTTCAGTCAAAGGTGATCGATTCATTCACGTAATCACGTATTACTTTTCAAAGTGGGCTGAAGCGATTCCGCTTAGAGAAGTGAAGGCGAACAACGTCATCAATTTCATCAAACATCATGTCATATACCGACACAGCGTACCAAGACGGATCATTCATGATAACGGTCCACAGTTCATAAACAACGCTTTCGTCAGGTTTTGTGACAAGTTCAAAATTTAAGATATTTCGTCAACAGCTTATTATCCCGCCTCGAATGGATTAGCTGAGGCTTTTAACAAGACGATCATTAAAATCCTGTCAAAGCTCGTGAAGACCAATAAACAAGACTGGGATGATAAACTCGGTGAAGCACTCTGGGCTTATCGTACCACCATACGCACACCTACAGGAGCTACCCAATATTCGTTGGTATACGGATGTGAAGCTGTGCTACCATTGGAAATCCAAATCCCATCCCTTCGGATCGCTCTCGCAACGGATATGACGACAGAAGAACAACATCAGAAACGTCTCGAAGAACTCGAAATGTTGGATGAAAGCGCTTGGAAGCTTAACAACACATTGAGTTTTATCAAGCCAGAATATCTAGGGCTTTTAACAAAAAAGTCCGACAGAGAAGCTTCAAGGAAGGAGATCTGGTCCTCGCTGCTCGCCGACCGATAATCCTCAATTCCAAGAAGAAAGGTAAATTTAAACCCAAATGGGAAGGACCGTTTGTGATAGACACAGTCTACTCAAACGGCGCATATCGCCTGATTACTCAAGAGGGCGCCAGGCAATTAATGCCAATAAATGAGAAGTTCCTGGAGAAGTACTATCCCTAGTACATTCAAGATAACCCATTTATCGGGAAGTTTCTTGAAGAATGTTACACTTAATATTCTAGAGGATAACCCAAAATCATTTTCACCACCAAAATCCCTCACTGATTAATTTCAATTGACAGTGAATCCACCAAAAGTGTCTTTCTGGCCCAAGCCACCAATAAATTCCCCTCTTGATTCTTTCCACGAACAAGAGGTCCACTTTCAGTTCAGAATCCCCTTTCGATAAACGAAAGAACTCCCTTCTTTTTCTCTTTGGTTAAACCTCCTCATGGTTATAACCGAAGGTGAAATTTCATTTCGATAAACGAAAAACTCATCTTCAGGCTAGATAACCAATCCTATAAAGGGTAAGTTTATCTAGATCTTCCAGATTCTGGGAGTGGAGATCCCACTTCTAGTTTCTTTTGCGCTGGAAATAGAATATAAAATTCTTCCTTTCCAGAATAAAGGAATAGAATATAAAATTCTTCCTTCCTTGTATTCAGGTTCGCCTTCACCCTAAAAGAAGGCCGGGAAATAGAATATAAAATTCTTCCTTTCCCACACCAACCTTTTCCAAGAATTTATCAATCTAGGATTCATCCTAGGAAGTTTATCCCGAATCCTAAGCAGGGATAAGTCTGCGCCTAACACGCACTGCCGGTTTAGTCTTTCTCTGTAGAAAAAGACACCAGAGTTCAATTCTGGGGTATCCTATCCTAAAACCTAAGCAGGAATAAGTCTGCGCCTAACCCACGCTGCCGGTTAGTTCTTAACCGTTAAAAAGAACACTCGCCCACATATTCAACATTGTGGCAGGTTGTTATTAATAACACCAAAATCCATGCCTTACACGTATGGGGAATTTCATCCTGAATCCTAAGAAAGGATATGCCGACGCCTAACACGTGTCGCCAGGTTTGTCTTCTACTATCCAAGAAGACACCAGAACCTGATTCTGGGGACCTTTATCCCGAAGCCTAAGTAGGGATAAGACAGCGTCTAATACACGTTGCCGGGTAGCCTATTCCCGTAACAATGGCTAAGTCTACGTATTCGAAGTCGTAGCATAAAGTCTAAGGGAGTTCATTCCTTTAGCACAACGTCACATGCAGAACGGACTAAAACAATCCGCATGTAAGCCCGATTCAAACGGTAATCGGTAAGCGCACGTCAAATCCGTTGAGGGCTGAGGATTTGCCAAAAAATCCTAAGTCAACATCTCATACACGTCGCTGTTTAGTCTTTTCACAGGAGAAAGATGAAGTCTACGTATTCAATATCGTAGCACTAAAAGGGTTAACTCTTTTAGCTTAACGTCACATGCGGAACGGACTTAAACAATCCGCATGCTAGCCTGACTCAAACGGTAGTCGGTAAAGGCTCATCAAACCCGTTGATGGCTGAGAATTTGCCAAAAATTCTATAAATGCGAGTCATTGACACATCAACTTTATGAGTTGGTCTCGTGACTTGGGCATCCAACAACTTCGGACCGCCACGCTCCAATTCCTTAAGAGCTTAAACTGTGAAGACTCCAGCAGACGTACGAGTATAAACTGTGTCAAACGCCGGACAACGCATCACAATGAAGCTCAAACGCCGGACAACGCGTTACAAATGAAGACTCAACGCCAACAATCGATGGTCAGTTCCATGTTGAAACAACCAACACGAGCTAAAAATCAGAAAATCAGGAATTAACTTCAAGTTCAAAATTCCGACAACGGTCAGACAATAAATGCAGCACCGGGACCCTTGCAGGCATTCGACAAAGCACCGAATAGCCTGGAGGAGTGAAGGAATCAAGAATAGAAGCCATTCCAAAGTCCCGTTACACCGATTGAAGGTTAGGACAATCATATCCAAAGTATTCCAGACTCTTCTATAAAAGAATGAGGCTGAAATACTTTGGAGGGGGTATCTGTAGGCGTATAAAACTACTTATAGGTCCCTTAACACAGCTCGACATGGTGATTCGACAAACCAACGAACCATCGGGCGATATATCCAAGCATGATCGTTAGACCACAACACCGAAGCCAAGTAAGACGCGACAAAGAGGATTAACAAGGCGACGATGTTAACGAATCGCACGCAAACAACAAAATAATTCTAATCGCGTGCCCAATCAAGTTAACGGGTCGATGAATCAACGAATCATCCAATCGTAGAGTCCACCACATCAATCAAGATTGGGAGCGGACTCGAATTCGAACACCAAGGCGAATTTACTGCCAAATCAAGATACGTAATACCAAATCAGAGTTCGGATAAACCGCAAAACCGAAAAACGACGAAACGGCAAACACCTGGAGGGCTCGGCCGAAACCGAGCCACTCCTAGGTGGCTCGGGAAAAGCTGAGCCACCACCTGGTGGCTCGGCCAAAACCGAGCCCACAAGTGGTGGCTCGGTGAGCCACCATGGTGGCTCGGTGGCCGAGCCACCTAGGTGGCCGGCCGAGCCACCTGGCCGAGCCACCAGATCTGGGCCTAGATCTGAGCCCAGATCTGGTTTAAGAAGCCTATAAATAGACCCCTAGGCTCATTGTTTGAGAGGTTGGAATTTTGGTGATCTTTTGAGGCGAAGCTCTGCTGGATTAAGATCTAAACCTCGGAGTTTTGAAGCTTTGAAGACTTGAACTTTTCAGATCTGGTTCTTGGCGATCATCCACACCAAACAAGGCAGGAGTTTGAGAGAGATCGGATTTGAGATCTACACGGTTACCGTCCGGATCAAAACTTGGTTTTTGATCCCGAGAAGAGTATCGATTTCGCTTGGTCGATTTTGATTACTTGAGGCTATTATTTCCTTGGTGAAATAATCCCCTCGGCTGTTATTTCCTTCGTGAAATAACACCCATCATACCGTGTAGATCTAACCGGATCAAGATCGCGCGGTGGTCCACGGATTAACCTCGGCGCAGGCGAAGAACCCACACAAGCGAGAGACCGCAAAACAGGATGTTGCGATTTGTTCCACAAAAAAGGAAAGTTGTAATCTTTTTTTAGAATTTTCTTTGATTTTGTTATAACCGGATCTTATAAAAAGATCGGATCTTTTGTAACAGATAAACTGTTGCTCAAGAAAACAATGACATCAATGAAAACAATTTTTCCTTCGAACAGAGTTGCCGTTGGAGATTTCGCTTTTCTCGTGTGGATAGGAGATCTATTTGGAATCCGATCTAGGGTTCAGTTGGGTGATTCCTAATTTCTGTCAAATTTGTTCTTTCTCTATAATTTGGAGTTAGTTTGCAATGGGAGAAGAAGGTGAAAGCAGCAAATCGATGGCGAGTACAATACAAGTTGGTTTTCAGAACACTAAGATTAGTGTGGTGAAGTATGATGCCAAAATCAACTTTAGTTTATGGATGAGCGACGTACAGGATGCGCTCAATGCTCAGAATTTGGAAGAGACCATCATGGTCCACGAGAGGCCACCTAAATATGATGAGGCGATATAGGATAAGATGAATAGGAACGCGTGTGGGGTGATCAGGTCCTGTTTGGAACAGGAACTGAAATATGATGTGATTGGGGTGACGTCTGCAATGAAGATGTGGGAAATTCTCAACAATAAGTATCTCACAAAGAGTGTTGAGAACAGGTTGCACTTGCTGCGAAGACTCTTCAGATTTCAGATGTCCAGAGGCACCTCGCTAGCGGCTCATGTGAACAACTACACTAAGTTGTTGTCGGACTTGGCGAATGTTGATGAGAAGATATCGGATGAGTACAAGGCGATTATTTTGTTGGGCTCCTTATCGGATGAGGAGTATGATACCTTCGTGCCCACTTTGTTAAACGGGAGATCTTCTATCAGCTATAGTGAAGTGACTAACCCATTGACCAATTACGATTTGAGGAGGAAGGACAAGGAGACTTCCCGTGCTAGCACTTTAGGCGAGGCCTTGTCGACGAAAGGTAGAAGCCCATATCCGAAAGGTGGTAATAGAGGAAGGTTAAAGTCTAGAGGCCGTCACCAATTAACAAAGAACCAATGTGCATTCTGCAAGGAGCAGGGACATTAGAAGAGAGACTATCCGAAGCTCAAGGAGAAGGAGAATAGCAAGAAAAAAGGCCCGAAGGCCAATGAGGTGAACGTTGCGAAAGGCGATCATTCCGATGATTCGTACTTTTCTCTATTGATTACTCCAGAGGTGAACCATGTGGATGCATCAGATTGGATGCTTGATTACAGCGCTACTTTTCATGTGACCCCTAGGCGAGACTGGTTTGCATCTTTTGAGAAAATCGACGGGGGTGTTGTTGTCATGGGAAATGATCAATCTTGTAGCGTTTGTGGGATAGGTACCGTACGAGTTAGGATGCACGATGGAGTAGTCTGTGAGTTGAAGGAGGTGAGATTTGTTCCTCAACTGAAGAAAAATCTTATCTTACTTGGAGCTTTGGAGGCGAAGGGATTCAAAGTAACTTTCGAAAACGCTGTAGCGAAAGTTACTAAGGGATCATTGGTGGTGATGAAGGGAGTCCGCAATCAAAATTTGTATTATCTGAAGGGAAGCACCGAGATTGGCCAGGTTGCTTCGGCTATTTTAGAAGCAGACATGAGTAGACTTTGGCACTATAGATTGGGGCACACAGGTGAAAAGTCACTGCAGGCATTGTGCAAGCAGAGGCTATTGAAGGGAGCCAAAAGTAGGAAGATTGAGTTCTGTGAGCACTGTGTTCTTAGCAAGAAGATGAAGATGAAGTTCGGGACTGCCATTCATCAGACGAGGGGCATCCTGGACTACGTGCACATAGACGTTTAGGGTCCCACCAAGACTGCATCACTTGGTGGTCGACATTGGTTTGTCACGTTCGTTGATGACTATTCTAGGCGTTGTTAGGTGTACACCATGACGAAGAAGAGTGAAGTCTTAGATTTGTTTGTGGAGTGGAAGAAGAGATTAGAACTGTAGACTGGGAGAAAGATCAAGACGTTGCGATCCGACAACGGTGGTGAGTATACTTCTGACCCCTTTCAGCAGCTATGTCAAGACGAGGGCATAGAGAGACACTTCACAGTTAGTCATACACCGCAGCAAAATGGGGTGGCAGAGAGGTTGAATCGGTCTTTACTGGAGAAGATCCGATGCTTATTGTCGCAGAGTTGTTTGGAGAAGATCTTTTGGGCTGAGGCACTTACGTATGCGAGCCACCTTATTAATAGGCTGTCTTCATCTGTGATTGAGGGGAAAACCCCTATGGAGATGTGGTCAGGAAAGCCAGCACACGATTATGACCAGCTCAAGGTATTTGGGTGCCCTACATATTATCATGTTAGAACTGATAAATTGGAACCTCGAGCTAGGAAGGCCATATTTGTAGGATTCAAACGTGGTGTCAAAGGATACAAGCTTTGGGATCCAGTGGATAAGAAGATTATGCTGAGTAGGGACGTCACATTCGATGAGGGTTCTAGCTTGAAGCTTCCCAGTTCTCATCAGGTGGAGAGCAACCCGACGGAGGAGATATCACAGATGGTGGAGATCGATGTAGCTCCCCATTGTTCAGATGGTACAGTATCCATGCAGGTGCCGACTGAGGTGACGCCAGGCGAGCACGACGGTGACACGGAGGATATGAGTACAAATGTGCAGGATCAGGAACCGACGGCTCAGGTTCATGATTCTATTATGGTTTGGAGACAGAGGAGAAACATACAGATGCCAGCACGGTATACCGATACAGTTGCGTATGCACTTCCGGTGGAGAATATCGATGAGATGGTGCCTACTACATTCAGAGAGGTCGAGCAGAGTTCGGAGGCTGATTCGTGGCAGGTGGCTATGCAGGAGGAGATGGAATCTCTTCATAAGAACGATACATGGGAGCTTGTTGAGCTTCAAAAGGGGCGGAAGGCAATTGGTTGCAAGTGGGTATACACGAAGAAGGAGGGCATTGTAGGCACTCCATTGAGGTTCAAAGCTAGGTTGGTTGCGAAAGGCTATGCACAGGAGGAAGGTATTGACTATAATGAGGTTTTCTCTCCGGTGGTGAAGCACTCTTCGATTCGGATTCTGCTAGCTTTGGTGGCATAGTATGGTTTGGAGTTAGATCAGTTGGATGTGAAGACGGTATTTCTTCATGGTGATCTTGATGAAGAAATATATATGACTCAGCCATTGGGATTCCGAGCTACAGGGAAAGATAAGTTGGTTTGCAGGTTGAAGAAATCGCTATACGGTTTGAAGCAGTCTCCTCGACAGTGGTATAGGCGATTTGATGGTTTTATGATTGGTCATTCGTATACTCGGAGCCAGTTTGATCCTTGCGTATATTTTCGCAAGTTAAAAGGAGGTGCGTAGATCTATTTGTTACTCTATGTCGATGACATGTTAGTTGCCTCTACTTCCAGGTCGGCTATAGATGAGTTAAAAGTTCAGCTTTCAAATGAGTTTGAGATGAAGGACTTGGGTGAGACGAAGTGCATTCTAGGGATGGAGATCGACAGAGACAAGAAGAAGGGTAGAATTTGTTTGACACAGATGGCTTATTTGAAGAAGGTTCTACAGCGATTCCATGTTAGCATGGATACGAAGCCAGTTAGTGTACCATTGGGAACCCATTTGAAGCTTTCAGCTGGTCTTTCCCTGAAGTCAGTTGAAGATCGAGAGTTGATGCTGAAGATTCCATACGCGAGTGCAGTTGAAAGCTTGATGTATGCAATGGTATGTACGAGACCGGATTTATCACAGGCGGTGAGCATGGTGTCGAGATACATGCACGATCCAGGAGTGGGTCATTGGGACGCTGTGAAATGGATTTTGAGGTACATTCGAGGTACACTCAATGTTGGCTTGGTTTATAAGCAGGACACTAAAGGTGGGAAGTTATGCATTGGTTATGTTGATTCGGATTATGCTGTGGATTTGGATAAGCGCCGGTCTACTACGGGATATGTGTTACTTTGACCCATGGACCGGTGTGTTGGAGAAGCACCTTACAGTCTACGGTGGCTTTGTCTACGACGGAGGCAGAGTATATGGTAGTTACGGAGGCTGTGAAGGAGGCTATTTGGCTTCGAGGACTTTTGGAGGAACTTGGTATATCGCAGAGGTCCGTCAGTATTCATTGTGATAGCATGAGTGCTATCTATTTGGCAAAGAATCAAGTTTTTCATACGCGGACGAAGCACATTGATGTTCGTTATCACTTCGTTCGGGATGTTCTTGAAGATGACGATGTGGAAATTGTGAAAGTCCACACGAAGGATAATCCGGCAGATATGCTCACTAAGGTGGTTCCGAGTAACAAGTTTGATCATTGTCGAAACTTGTTGCACATTCGTGATTGTTGAGGCCGTTGGCGGCCATTTGGATGAACTACGTTCGGCTTGATTCCTTGGGCAAGAGGATACGTAGGCAGTCTTTCAGATGCAGCCGGTTTGATTAGTTGATTTTGATGGGGGTGAGATTGTTTGGACTCTTGTTCGGGTTCTCGACTTGTTATGGATTGAGTTCGCACTAGACACAACAAGTGGGACATATGGATGCTTTGGTGTCGGCTCAGTTTTGGGAAAAACTTCACCAAGGTGGAGAATTGTAAGTGGGGACCACGAGCGGACTTTGTTTCCGCTTCCGCCAATGACTTTGTTTCCACGTGAAAGGCTGCAAGTGAAAGGCCCACCCGATTTTGTATTTATAAATACAAAGCTAGTTCCTAGGTTTTGAGGCAGTGCAAAGGGGTTTTTTTTTGTAGTGTGTTGCGGCTACAGAGAAGGTGCAAAAGAAAAGAAAAGAAGATGCTTTTCTTTTAGGGTTTTTTGTGCATCCTTTTTGAGAGAGATTTTGTGAGGGATTTGAGAATTTGTTTGAGGGTTTAGTTTGTGAGTGATTGTAAACACTAGTTGTATTCTCTCCCTCTATTAGTAGATCTCCCCCCTCCTTGCCCCGTGGACGTAGGCAATTTGCCGAACCACGTAAAAATTGGTTATACTGCTTTTGTGTGATTTGTAATAGCTTTTAGGATTCCTCGACAGGTCAGTCCTAGAACTGATGAGAGGAAGAGCCGATATCTCACTTAGTTGAGATATTCGCTTCGGATTCTTGTTTCCTTGGTGAGACGGGAATTCTTATTGCAACCTGACTCTCTTGTTGTGCTGTCGAAGTGCTGCCGAAATTTTCGCTGCGCGCAACACAGCCTTTTAATGTTCATGAGGTTTGATATGGTTATGCAAAATACTTTTTAGAATCTGACACAAGAAAGAAATCACTCATTCAAAACCAAACTATAACCTCTGGGAAAACATAGTTAAAGGGTAGCAAAAACCTCTTAGATAACCGTCTGCACTTCTGAAGTGATTATGAAGACTCTGACAGTAATCCAACGCCATCATCTCTCTCTGGATCGATCAGCAGCTCTAGCGGTGGACATAAGAACCAAGGGTATTAAATTGGGCCCCCAAAATAGATTCAAGGGTCTCGAAGACTTGAGAAATCTCTCATGGTTACAAGATTTACTCCAAGGCTATATAAGGAACTGGACACCTCTAAGGTATTCAGAATCGACAGTCTGCAGATTAATTAACAGATGTTTTAATAGATGCACTAATTCCCAAGTATTTCCCCAAACAGGTTAGAAAGCTTATCGTTAAGTTTGGGTGCCCATTAGAGCAAACAAAAGCAAAAGCACACTACTTTCAAAGAATGTGGGATCCACCTCAAAATCAACCTCTATAACTTCATGGAAAAGTTATCCATAGAAAGGGGTTGGGATACTACCAGTTTGAAAGTAGATTTTGCAATATGGTTCCAGTTAAAAATTTAGACCTCGAAGGTGATACGTGTGTATCTTCTTTTCAATTTCGGGAGCTTAGCGATCCTCATGGGAGCTTGAGGATAGATGATTTTCATGATAGCATGAGAATAGGGATGTAAAATAGTACAGTGAAACACAGGTGGAAGCGTGGAACGAGACGGCGAGCAGCAGATTCGAAGAATCCAGTTTTCAGCTCGTGAGTCGACTCATACATGTGCATGAGTCGACTCATCAGGTTAAGTCGACTCATGCTTGTCATGAGTCGACTCACGAAATCAAGCCCTGTTAGCAAAAGTCTCTGACCAGTCGACTCATCAGTTATGAGTCGACTCATATGAGGTTATGAGTCGACTCATCTCGGTCATGAGTCAACTCATCGATAGTTTCCTGATTCGTTTGGGTTTCTGTTTACATGAATTCTTGTTGGGGTTTGGTCTGGTTATTTACCAGATTGTTATCCACGTTTGTACACCTACATAAGGGGTTGTTTAGGGTTTCTAAACATTATCTAGGATCTAAAATCTTAGAGAGAGATTTTAATCTTTGTATTAGGGTTTAGAGAGGATTGAGAGGTTTGTTCTCAATTCTAGTGAGATTGTGAGAGAAATATTGTAATCTTTTGTTCTTCATAATCTAGAGAAGGTATTTTCCTTCGTCAAAACTGAATTGTTCTGTATTTTAGTTATCTTCTTGTTAACCCACCTTTTGGTAATTCCACGACCAAAGGGTGCTCGCACGATAACTCGCATCAAGTTGGTATCAGAGCATCAGATCCGGTGAAGGGGTATCCTGTGTATGGTCCTTACTCGATCGCAATACAAGAAGCTTAGCGAGGTCCTTATTTAATTGGAAGAAGTCCAGGTTTTAAGGAGGAAGAAAATGGCTGAAGGAGACAATTCCATGAGGATTGACGCATTGGAGAAGTAGATCGAGATGATAGTTTCAACTCTCACACAACTCGTTAGTCTTATCCATGGTGGTGGCAAACAAGGTGAATCTTCTTCAAAAAAATTGTTGAGTCTGATGTGGAAAGAGTAGATTCAGATTCTGACGAGGAGGAGGAGACCGTTAAGACTGCATTACATCTAAGGGGTAAGAATTCTTATCAGAACCTGAAGATTGACTTCAAGGTGGAGATTCTTGTTTATGATGGAAGTGTTGACGTCGAGAGGCTTGATGACTGGATCGAGCGGATGGAGACGTATTTTACTCTTTATGGCTATTCGTCAAAAGAAAAGATTGTGTTCGCGACTTTGAAGCTTTCAGGACATGCGTTGACGTGGTGGAAATCCTACTACAAGCAGGAGAAGAAGGTGGTGTCGTGGAACAAGTTTAAGGAGTTACTGAGGAAGCAGTTCTACCCGGTGGGATTCCTTGAAAAGCGTTGGTACAAGTGGTACAGCTTGCGCCAAAGGGCCAATCAGACCGTTCAAGAATACACCACGGAGTTCCAGCAGCAGGCGATGGCCCTCAACATTACGACAGAGGAATTTTCCTTGTTTATGAAGTATATGGCGGAATTGAGTGATTACATCCAAAAGGAGATGAAGCTATTTATGGTGGAATCAATTGCAGAGGTGAGCGTAAAGACTATTACCCTCGATGGCAAGGAAAATAAAGGCAACGAGGCTAAGGGAGACTCTAAGCAGATGGGAGGCGAGTCTAGTGGTTCTCAATCTAAGGAGGAGAAGAAGAAGGGTGATCCAGGAAAGGTAGGGTTGATTTGTAGTCACTACGAGAAGACAGGGCACACAGCTGATCGGTGCTGGGAGAAGTATCCTCATCTCAAGCCAAGAGGATTAAAGAAGAAGGAGGAGAAAAAGGCATACATGATAGCTCAAGGTCCGAAAAAAGTCCCGAGGATGACAGAGCCCAACAGCAGTCTCAACCTTATGGCGGGGAAGCAGACCACGAAAGAGGACAACAACCCGAGAGAGCAACTCTTTGTTCTTAAGTTGCAAGTAAAGACCAGTTTGATTGATGCCATTGTTGATTCGGACAGCGAGAAGAATTTGATATCCGAGGCATTGGTTCAGAAGCTGGTTCTAAAGACGGTCAAGCATCCGAAGCCTTATCCATTGGGGTGAATTTAGAAGGAGGAGAAACTGAGTGTAGTTGATCATTGCACTGTCAGATTTGCGTTCCATGAATCGTATATTGATGAGGTCACGTGCGACGTCGTTCCCTTGGATGTTTGTCAGATTATACTGGGCAATCCGTACTTATGGGATAAATATGCTATCTACGAGAGGCGGGCTCAGAAGTACACATTCACTAAGGATGGTGAAAAGTTTATATTTTGTTCGGCATCTATTCTGAGGGAGACAAGCTTGGGGACGGTGACGCGAGTGAAGAGACTAGTGAATGCAAGCAAGAAGTTTGTCTCGCTGTGCATTAGACTTTCAGAAAAGCCATCGATAAAAGATTACAACTTGGGGAGAAAGGTGACTACGACGAGACGCGGGACGAATGAGTTGTTTCCGATCGGACGTCGAGACCGGATTCCTAGCAAGGCCAGGTGGTGCAGAAAAGATGAAGGAGCTCGAGAGTTTCCTCAGCAGAAGTTCTAAACTTGAAAGGGACTTCAAGTTCTTAAAGGGGGGAGCCATGATATGTGTGTATCTTCTTCTCTGCTTCGGGAGCTTAGCGATCCTCATGGGAGCTTGAGGATAGATAATTCTCATGATAGAATAAGAATAGGGATGTAAAACAGTACAGTGGAACGCAGGTGGAAGCGTGGAACGAGAAGGTGAGCAATAGATTCGAAGAATCCAGTTTTCAACTCGTGAGTTGACTCATACATGTGCATGAGTCGACTCATCAGGTTGAGTCGACTCATGCCTGTCATGAGTCGACTCACGAAATCAAGCCCTGTTAGCAAAAGTCTCTGACCAGTCGACTCATCAGTTATGAGTCGGCTCATATGAGGTCATGAGTCGACTCATCTCAGTCATGAGTCGACTCATAGACAGTTTCCTGATTCGTTTGGGTTTCTGTTTACACGAATTCCTGTTGGGGTTTGGTCTGGTTATTTACCAGATTGCCATCTACGTTTGTACACCTATATAAGGGGTTGTTTAGGGTTTCTAAACATTATCTAGGATCTAAAATCTTAGAGAGCGATTCTAATCTTTGTATTAGGGTTTAGAGAGGATTGAGAGGTTTATTCTCGATTCTAGTGAGATTGTGAGGGAGAGATTGTAATCTTTTGTTCTTTATAATCTAGAGAAGGTATTTTCCTTCGCCAAAATTGAATTATTCTGTGTTTTAGTTATCTTCTTCTCAAACCACCTTTTGGTAATTCCGTGACCAAAGGGTGCTCGCACGGCAACTCGTATCAGAAGGACAAGCTCTTATAGTTGTTCAGGTCAAAAATCATTTTCTTCATTGTGTGACTCATTACAACTTCAGTCGTTACAATGATTCAAAAGGAAGGACTTTTTATAAGCCTTCTTACACAATACAAATAAAAAGATTACAATTTTCTTGAGAACACGCACAGATAGATCGTTTATCGGTCTTCTGCTTGCGAGGGATCTTTGCCGGTTCCGGGGTTTATCTGTGGACCACCGACTGATCAGATCTGAATAATAATTTCGTTGTCTTACAAAGGAGACAAGAAATTAAAGTGACTATCTCGATAACAGCGAAATAATCACTCTTCTCAAGAATCGCAGCTAGGTACGATCTTAAGGAAAACGGATGAACGGGATGCAGATCTCTCGAACTCTTCTCCTCCTTATGCTAAAGAACTTACCAAGATCCCTTCCTCCTCTCTAAAATTCGTGCTCCTCTTCAATTCGACAGTTCTTCACTGAGGCTTGAGAATTCTGGATCTATGTAAATGAAGGGCTTAGGGCCATATTTATAGGCTTCAGAAGCTCGGTTTTCGCATAAGAATGATCGATTTGATCTCATCCTTAGTTTTAACCACTTAACCATGTTCCAAAATAACTTCAGATTAATTGGGGAGTCTTTGGATCAGAATATACTCAAATCTGGGTGGTTAACGGGCAAAATCAGTATTTTTAGGTGTGAGACAGACTTTGTGTCTCGGCGTTGGCCGAGACACAAAGTGTGTCTCCGCCTTAGCCAAGACACAAAGTGTGTTTCGGCCATGGCCAAGACACACATTGTGTCTCAGCCTTGGCCGAGACACGTTTTGTGTCTCGGCTTTGGTTGAGACACGTTGTGTTTCCTGGTTGCGTGCCTCCACTTATGTTTCGCGTAATTCCTCAGTCTGATCTCGGAATGATGCGATTCAAAGTGTGTTGGAAATCTGGAGAGGAGATCTATAATCTCCTATGTGTGAATCATATGTGGAGTGAACAAGACACGAGTGGCGCTTCATCTTTCGTGAGTGAACCGTAACTCCCGATCGGATCGTCTCTTTGTTATTTCACCGTCCCGTTGATTCGCTACTCTTTGTTGACTTGCTTCATGCGCTCATCGATGTCAAATAATCCCCTTTGACTCATATAATGATGCTCATCATCTTTTGTCTCGAGCTACGTGCGAGAACTTATAGGTAATTTTTGACGCCTACAGATACCCCCTCCAAAGTGTTTCAGTCTCGTTTCTTTCATAAAAGAGACTGGAATACTTAGGATGTGATAGGCCCAACCTACACTCGGTGTAAAAGGACCTACAATTGACTTTAGTTCTTAACTTCTTCGATTTTTAGTCTATTCAGTATTTTGTCGAATAGTTAAAATTCTTCCAGCGCTGCGTTTATCGTCTGATCGTTGTTGAAGTCTCGAACTAAAACTGGTGTGTTGATTTTTGATTTTAGCTCATGTCATTAAGTCAACATTGAACTGAATATCTTCATCGGGGATTCATATCTGAATTATAATAAAACTCCCTGTGGTTGCCATACAATCTCAAAGAATCAGAGGGTGTGTCGACTAATACCGCAGGGCGTGTTGTTTCGTCCGGCCGAGCTTCGTGTCGACTGGTCGGGCTTCATGTCGAATGGCTTTGCCTTTCGACCAGTGGTTCTGGGACTTGATACAGCACCGCCAGATGAAGTCTTGATAACTACAAACCAGTGAGGAGCTGTCTCACCAGAATTGGGAGGAAACTCCCTATTAAAGAGTACAGGTGCTATGGTTGGGTTCACTCGCCACCCAAGAGGTGGTGGACTCATATGACGAGTTATGTTCTCAGACGTTGGGAGAATGAACTGAAGCACAACGGATTGTATGCATCGATACACGCCATCATTTACGGATTACTGATCAGTAGACCTCATTTCCTAGCGTTGTTGGAGATTTATAACCCTGACACCAACACTTTCTTGACTCGCAACGGGGAGTTAGGGTTAGCTCTCCATGAGATGTAGAAGGTTTTTGGACTTCCGATGGGAGATTACCCATACCAGGAGTATTTTCCTACCAATCGGCTGAGGCAGTTGAAGAAAGCTTCTTTTGACATGTATGATACGTTCTGGAATCTTACATGTCACTATCAGACTGCTCTAATTAGTATAGGCTCCTTGATGAAGAAGAAGAAATAGATAAGCTTGAAGCAGTTTGCTGACTATTTGTTTCAGCACTTGGAGAGTAATTTTGGCGAAGCTATCTGTGAGTTAGCCCCTCTGACTCCTTCTATGATTAATGACCTGATTGAGAAGACCGATGCTCAATCCTTCACTACTACTACTGTTGAGGGCCATATTTCGGCGGGGACCAAGTTTCGGACATTCATGTGGCATGTGCAGACGCGTATTCGGCCTATGAATCTTTTGGTGTGGTATCTTTCTATTTGGTTGAAGAAGTGTGCCGTTCCATATCAATTTTCTGACACTTTACCGATTGAGGTTCTCTTCCCTGTGGTATCTTTTGGTGTGGTATCTTTCTAGTCAGCTCACGGGAAGGACCTCTCTCTACTTTCGGCGATGGTCGTCGGTATTCATTATGGGCTTAGATACATGGTTGATAGTCTTACGCAAATGGGGCCTGAGCCATCGACCGAGATTCTTCCCGTGAAGGTCGAGCTCCCATATACATATCTGATGACATGGCTCGTCATTCATCGTCCCGATTTGATGTCAGTGTCGATTACTGCCGATACCTCCGTCCTCCTCCTGCAATCATTAGAGGAGAGCAAGTGGTTTCGAAGACATTCATCGAGGTGAAACAAGAGCTTGAGATCCACAAGTGTTAGGAGTTCTTCAAATGTTTTCCTTGTTTCTCGGGCCGCTATTACGATGTATTAATTGATGAAGAGAAGCCAAAGACTGGTCAGACTTTTCTTGATATAGGTTGTTTCCATTGGTTGGTGAACATTCGCCTTGAATATCTCGTCCTTTAGGTGAAGAGTCGTTGCCATATAGAGCCTTATTTGCCTAGTCGGTTTGCTCATCAGTTCAGTTACGACCAACTGTATGTTTGGAAACTGAATCGAGGCTTGCGGACCGAGGGAGGTCTTATATACGGTATTCGAGCTTGGCTTTAGAGCATGACAGGTTGTACGGGCGCCACCTTCACTCTCCCTGCATCTAGGCGTAAACCACAACTTACCTTACTCAGCTGCAAGTGGCTCATTTCTGCGAATGAGCTCGTGATCATGAAGGACATCCCAGAGTTAGAGGCTGAATACTTAGTTCGAGCTACTGATAAGGCCGCTCGTGATGCTGAGCATTTGAAGAAGCAGGGGAAGAAGCCTATCAAACCCTCCCGCAGAGGCAGAGATAGAGTGGAGGATGAGGAGGAGTTCCTGTCACGCTCCGCTTCCCGAAATACCGGGAATCGGAACGCGAACAAGCCCGCGGCGTATTAGATTGAGATTATTTTTTTCCTCTTTTCTTTTCTTTTTCTTCTCAATCCAATACGCTAAGCATCTGGAAACAATACAATGCAAAGGCACAGGTCCCCGATCACAGTAGCGAGAATATAATAAACAACACAGACAATATACATATCACAACTGAAATATCATCCAAGACACAGAGTTGGGTCAAACACGCCCTTATTACAAAACCGTCCAACTAAAAATATAAAAATACATAGTCCAATAGGAATAAAAGGAAAGTACTGCTAAAACAACTAAATCCAACATCAGACTAAAGTAAGGTTCTACAAAAGAGATCTAGCGCTCATCAACTACTACAGAAATAAAGTCTAAGCTTCAGGTTATTCTTCTGATCCATCTAGAAGACCTCACTGCTGCAAATCCTCTGGCTCCTGTACTATCCCAAACTGAGGCTGTTCATCTCCTAAATCTGACGTACACCAGAGAAAAATAGGTGTACGTCAGGGTGCATGGCACACGGCAAGATCCCACAATGGAGAAATAGGAACAGTCGAACGACCCAAGCAAAAACAGTAATAATAGTAAAAGAAGCATGCTACTGGAATACTAATAACCTAAATGCAATCTACCACTAGAATATAAAAATCAGGAGAATCCAAGAAAGTCAACCAAGTACAAGTCAATCATGCAGCCAACGATCAGAATAATCATTCAAGTAACACGGTCATACACTAGATGAAATTAATACTTAAAAATCTACAACTCGAGACGTAGTACGTCAAGCGAAATAATCCAAACAAGGAAACCCTCATGTATATACCATATGTCTCAAATTGTAGATAATTAAATATTAATCCCGATCTATGTATAAAAGAAATACAACAGGCCTACATCTCACAAGAATCCATAATCACCTCAAGTAACAAGGTCATGTAACTAACCATTCTATAACAGGTCACTGGTACAAATCTCACACAGAGTCAACGTTCATATCATCTTATAACTGATTGTTCGCACATCATCCAAGCAAATAAATTCATGAACCAAAATAGCGACACCGATCTACTTTGACTCAACAAACTAACCCCAGTGGCGACACCGATCCACTGGTACGAGCCTGGAAGACATATCAACAACCATATCCAATCACATGAACAAAGACTCCCCCCCAACTCTTCTTGATTTTCTAAGTCAACACAACACATGTCTCTAGGTCACACAAGGCCACTATGGTCGTGACTGCTAATGGTTCTCAACCACAGCAAGGCAATAGTAATATACAATTCATGTGCAATAATATCATGACATATCATGTAATAATGATTTGTTACAGTATATATATATATACATATATATATATATGAAAATAGTAATAATATAATGCACTAGAAATGATGAAGAAGAAATCCTTCAGTCAAGTCCGATGATAGATAGATCGATGCAGAATAAAGAAACAACTACTAACTGTCGAAAAGAAAGTATACACGCTAAACGAGGAAGCGATCCAACCAAAGAAAATATAGAAATTAATCATAAGTATAATGACAACATAACAAGAAATCCTACGACGTCAACGGGGAGAATCTCAAGATCTAGTTCCATTGTAGATAGGTCGGCACAGGAAACGAGGAGCGACTTCGGATTCAATTTTGAATAATTGAGCAATAGTATGAATGAAAGTGTCTAAACAAATCATTCTAGGTGTAGAGGGGCTCAAATCAGGATTGTTAATAAATCAGGACGTTAATCTCCCCTCCCTATTTTAGTGAGAATGGCAAAATCGCCTACAAGAATAAAGTCGGTTCATCTCCCCAATTTGGAGGAAAATCAAGGCGTATAGCCGACACAGGAATGATACCAAATACAAAGGCACGAAGGTCATCCACCGCAATGATACACAGCCATAAATGAGTCAACGAATACAATACAAGGCCATCAATAATATACAAGGCCGACAATTAATTACAAGGCTGCAAACAATAATACGTTTCCCGACAGCGAATTACAAGCAAATCTATAGGGAATTCTAGGCTAATACATTCAAGCATAAGTATAAGGAAGCACGACAAAAATGTGATATCAGACAATAACACGAATCAAATGAGTAATCACATGAAATATAATTACGAGTCTCAATATGACATGAACATGACTGTATGGGATAACTATGAATCGGACGTGCATGTATAGTATAATAATTTCTTTTAAAATATCTATTATTATAATTAATCAAAATAAACCATTTATTTTTAAACTAACCTTTAAAAATAATTAGCTTATTAATTCCAAAATAATCCTTTACAAAATAATTTTCCTTTAAGTTATTCCTAATCTTTTAAAATCATAAATCTATTTATTTAAAAGTTCTTCTACAAAATATTTTCTTAAAATATTTTCTCATTATAATTACTTCTAAGAAAAATATTCTTTAAAATTATTCTTTTCTTATCTTTTGCAAAAAAACACCTCATAATTAATATTGTTCATCCAACAATCCCATGCAGATATATCACAACGTACAACACAATCATGATATAGTCTAAACATGCATATAATTAATTCGCATATCTAAAATTGAATTAACAAGTCCAGAGAAGTAGGATCTTGCCTACGAGGCCAAGGGGCCTGATGACGATGCGACGGCGCCGATGCGGGTATTGTCCGACGGATCTGAAGGTTGAGGCGGCGTTGGTCACTGCTGCGATTTGGCGACGCACGTGGCGGAGGGCGCTACTGAAAGTTCGTCGAGGCGCCGAGGTGTGGCAATGAGCTGGCGGTGGACTGTCGGAGGGCAACGACGGTGTAATCTCAACGAGGGCGGCGCGTCGGGGGCTGGCAGCGGCTGGTGGCCGCGGGATCTCGGCGAGAGGAGGAGCGGGGGCTGTCGGGTAGGGCTCGGCTCGACAAGGGCTTGACAGCAGAGGGTCGGAGCGACGGCCTGGCGGATCTGGTGGCCGGCGGCTGCTGTAGAGGCTGGGGTAGCCGGAGATGGGAGAGTGGGGGAGGTCGACGGAGAGGGGAGCGGCTGCAGAGGCGGCGGCCTGGCGGCTGGGCGTGGATGGAGGAGCAGCGGTGACGAGAGAGGGGGTGAGCGACTGGTGGCTTGGATCTGGGCAGCGGCTCGTGGCGGCTGCGCAGGGGAGCTCGTGGCGGCGTGGGGCAGGGGCGTTCGGCGGCTCAGGGGGTGGAGAAGGAGGGAGACGAGCTTGGAGAAATTCAGGAGGAGCTGCGGCGGCTTGGCGTTGTCGTCGGAGCTCGGCGGGTGGAGCTCGGTTGGGCGGCTGCAGGTGGCGGAGGAGGCCGGATCTGGGAGATCGATGGCGGTCAGGCAGGTCTGGCTGGAGCTCGAGGAGGACGACGGTGAGCTGGCGGTCGCTGGCGCGGAGGGGCAGCCGCGAGGAGAGAGGAGATAGGGGAGGAGCGGTCGACGGCGAACTCGGTGCGGTCGAGGGTGGGGGCGAGCTCAGGCGAGATGGGAGCGACGACGAGGGAGGAGCTCGAGTGGGGCGGCTGTGGCTGAGCGCTGGCTGCGGGGAGTTCTGGCTGCAGGCGGAGGCGACAGCTTAAGGCTGAGGGAGAGGCGGTGCGGTTGGGGAGGAGTAGGCAGTGAGCTCCGGCGGCTACGGCTGAGTGCGGTCGACGAGGCGAGGCAGATCTAGACGGGGGAGAGTGACGAGGAGGAGCAGCAGGGGCTGAGCTGATGGCCGAGGTGGAGGAGCTCGAGCGGCAAGCTGGGTGCAGCGGGGTTCGGCTTGGGGAACGAGCGGTGGAGCGGGGATCGGAGTTGGGGAGATGGCGGTAGGTAATAGAGAGAGGGAGAGAGATGAAGTGAATGGGGGAGAGAGAGAGATGAGATTTTGTAGAGAGGAAAAAAGAGAGCTCGTGAGTGAGAGAGAGAGCACGAGAGATTAAAAAAAGAAGAGGGGGAAACACGAGGAGGGAATTGCGGGAAATGAGGAGGAAATTAAGGAGTGATTTAGGGGAACTGGGGTAGGAGAGAGAGAGAGATGAAGAGAGAGAGATACAGAATGATATACCGGTGAGGGGGAAAACGCAGGGAAGATACCCCTATATAAAAAATATACAAGAAAAATTATTCAAATAAATATTAAAAATATATAAAAAATATACAAGAAAAATTATTCAAATAAATATTAAAAATTTATGAACAAAATAATAATAATAATAATGAATAATTAACTATTAATTTAAAAATTTTTACCGAACAGCTAAATTTATAATTAGCAAAACCATTAAAATATTATAATACCGTATTTTTAAATCATAGAAAATAAGGGAAAAATACAAATACTCTTTTAGAAAAATAATATTTAATATTTAAATACCAGAAAAATTTATTCAAATCACAATCGAAAATCACGGTCCTTATAGTTCCTTCCTACTGATGATGAAGAGGAGGCTTCTAATGAAGACCTTGGGGGTATGGACACTGATGCGGTATAATTATGTACTAAAATTGCAAGTGCACAATTGATCGAGTTATAGTATAAAAAGTTATCCATCCCATGAGAAATGTGATTTTAAGAGATTATTAGAATAGGTTCTTATGTTGTGTGCGTGACAAAAATAGGATTAAAGAATAAGTGTAATTGTGATGAGTGATTGTTGTGAATATATGCAAGAGACAATAAATTGAATTTTAGAGAAAAGAAATAAGAATCAAAGAATAAATAAAATTATAAGGCAAGAAAAAAAATGAATAAAATCAAGAAATAAAATCAAGAATGAAAAGAAAATTCAAGAAAGTCAAGATGGAGGATTCAATTAAGATATGAGAAATCTAGAATTTAATCCACTAGCTAATCTCAATTATAAAATACAAACTATTCGCTTTTTATCATATTTCAACGTAGATTTATTAAGCATAGACTATCAAACCATTTAAGGAAAGTATAACCTATCAAATTATCATCTAAGTTAACATTACTATTCATGATAAAAAATAACAACAAGATAGTAATCCTAGAATTCATAAGCATAACCTATCAAACAATTTAAGATAAGCATAGATTATCAAATTCTTCTTCTACCGATTAGTTCTCTAGTTAATTATCTTAAACATGAATATTTTAAGTGTAAGAGAATAATTTGCATAATATAAAGGAAATTAGACTAGCATCATACAATTCTAAGATTCCTATAAGAATTAATTTCACATTTTAAGAAATAAAAACAAGAAGAAAAAGAACAAATTACAAAATTAAAAAGAAAATATGAATCTAAACTATGAACAAGAATTAAATCTAACTACAAAGAATTATAATCTAAACTACAAAATAAATTACAAAAATTAAATGCAAGAAAATAAATCTACTCTACAAATTAAAGTGCAAAAAGAAATAAAAAGACAAGAAAATAAACCTACACTACAAGAATGAATGTAAATCTAACTAATAAGAATAATAAAGAAATTAGTAAAAAGAAATAAAAGAAATGAAAACCTTCAAATTGCTCGTCATCTCCATCCTCATCATTCAACAAAGAGGAGAAAAAACAAATTTAAAATGGAGAAAAATTATTATTATTAATTGCAACAAAAATTATAATTTTTGGAAGGCCTTCTCAATTAAGAGTAGCCCTCCTCTCCAAATAGAGTTATAAAATTTTTCACACTCTAACCCCTCACTTCTACCCCTATTTATAGTAAACATTAGTGAATGAGAGCCCTTAGATTTAAATCTTATCCAAAACTAACAAATTTCAGCCTTAGATCTGTAACAGAATGTCGATGGTATCGATGCTAGCATCGATAGGGGTATCGATGCTGGCATCGATACAGGCATTGATGCTGGCATCGATACCCCTATCGATGCTGGCATCGATGTCAACCTGTCTCTGGTTGTTGTCCGCAAATTCTTTCTTCCATTGTCTTGTGGGCTTGGTTTTTGGGCTTTTGCTTGGACTTTTGGGCTTTGGCATTTTCTCTTGATTTTTCGCTGGGCCTTGATTTATTTATTCATTAAATATTTGAAAGAATTCATTTGGCTTCATGGGCTTCATTTCTTCATTAAATCAAGGGCTTGTTGTTGAGAGATGAGAGTTTTGAGATTTATTCTTCATTAACCTGCAATTAAAGATAAAAAATAATTATTAGTGGTATATTTATTTATATAAAATAGATAATAAGGATATAAAATTACAATAAAATATGATTATCAAATACCCCACACCTAAACTTTTGCTAGTCCTCTAGCAAAGAAAATAAAGAGAAAACTCTAACTCACTTTCGTAGGAATCGCGGGTGTATTTAGCGCATACAACATGCCTTTAAACCCCTAGGTTACCCTTGTGGACGAGTTGTAGTCCCGTGAGGGTTTGCAGTGAATATACCCACAAAATTCGGTCAACTTGCCAAGTTAAATAAGTCAGTAAATAACTAATTTTCCTTGATATATGTAGACATTCTAATTGAAACTAGTTAATAATCAAGAAAACGTTTTTATATATAACTCCAATGTAACACTCTTAGAAAATCTTTTTCATTATAGCAATACAAAGCCATGTTAAATCTTAGAGATTTAATTTAAAAGTTTTGAAAAGAACATGCTAACTTTTTGTTTTAAATTACTTTCAAGTCTCTTGATCAAAAATTGTTTTTCAAAACCATATATACAAAACAACAATATATTAAAAAAATGGTTAGTGTTATATGTATATAATTTTTTTCTTCACTCTTTAATTCTTGGTGATTGTTTTCTATTTTAACAGGCTTTCTAAGTGATCATTTAACGAGTTTTAGGCCAATGAATCCCAACCCAATTGGGCTTAGGTCATTAAGTATAAAAATACTCATTGGGCTTAATTACTTAGTCAACTTAGACTTTATAAGATAGAATCACCTTGAATCTAAGAGTTTTTTTTTTCTTTTTGGTGCCCATTTTTCACACTCTTCTTTTATAAGGTTAGTTTTTTAATATATATATGTGTGTAAGTATATATAGTCTGAAAAAATGTATAAATCAAGATAACTTGAAAAAATATTTTCAACTCTAAGTTAAGCATGCAAAAATTTTATTATTTTTAATTAAAAATCTAAGGTAAGACTTAAGTAGAGTATACTAGTTGAAAAATTATTTCTTAAGAATTTTATTTGGAGTTATCATAAATGGTGAACTTGAGTATGTCACTAACTAGGAATTAGAAATTTTAAAATCTATCAATTAAATCAATTATTACTTAACTCTATTAATTGGCAAGTGACAATATTT
>BQKN01000892.1:77190-99455 GCA_022839385.1 Asparagus kiusianus | reverse complement strand
CTTATTCCTGGACCACATGCACCAGGGAACGACATCGATGTTTTCTTAAGGCCTTTGGTCGATGAGTTGAAGGAGTTGTGGGACAATGGGGTAGTAACTTATGATGCCTCCAAAAAACAGATCTTTCGGATGCATGCGGCTATATTGTGGACCATTAATGACTTTCCTGCATATGGTAACTTGTCTGGGTGGAGCACAAAAGGCTATTTGGCTTGTCCATCTTGCAATGATGATCCATTATCGCATCGATTGAGGAGTAAGATTGGATACTTCGGTCATCGAGTTTACTTGCCTAGGAATCACACTATGAGAAGGAGTAAGGACTTTAACGGTAGGACTGAACATCACATGAAATCTTTGGAGTTACCCGTGGAAAAGGTACTTGAGCAGCTGGATCAATTACCAAATGTTAATTTTGGAAAGCATCCTTTAAAGAGGAAAAGACCCTATGAATCCATTGCCCTAAATTGGAGAAAAAAAGTATCTTTTTCGAGCTACCGTATTGGAAAGAACTAAAGGTATGGCACAATTTGGAACCCATGCACAATGAAAAGAATATATGTGAGGCAATCATTGGGACAATGTTGGGTATAGACGGGAAGAATAAGGACACGAATAAAGCTCGTCTTGATTTGGAAGATATGGATATAAGGTCAAAATTACATTTAGAGAAACAACCAGATGGATCCATTCGCAAGCCTATTGCAGCCTACACACTATCCCCAGAAGAGAGAGAGGGTTTTTGTGCATTCTTGGCATCGATTAAGTATCCTAATGGGTATGCATCAAATCTATCGAGGTGCGTGAGCACTAGAGGCGGCAAATTGACGGGTCTGAAGAGCCATGATTATCGTGTCCTTCTACAACGTCTTCTGCCAATTGGGATTCACGGATATGTTAACAAGGAAATTGGTAAAACACTTTTTGAGTTGGGAAGCTTCTTGCAGGACCTTTGTTCTAAAACATTGAGGCACAGTGACTTGGAAAAGTTAGAGGAATGCATTGTCCTCATACTTTGTAAACTGGAGAGGATTTTTCCACCGGCTTTTTTCGATGTGATGGTCCATTTGGCTGTTCACTTGCCACGTGAAGTCATGCTTGCTGGTCCTGTGCAATATCGGTGGATGTATCCGATCGAAAGGTATATATTAGAGGACCATGTAATTAATTAGTTTCGTATTTGTACAACTGTATTACATATAAATCTTATTCTATATGGTTCCTTTGAAGGTTTCTTGGAACACTAAAGGGATACGTTACCAATCGAGCTAGGCCAGAAGGTTCAATTGCAGAGGCTTACATTGCTAAAGAGTGTCTTACTTTTTGTTCATTGTATCTTAAAGGAGTTGTTCGAGAAGAACAAAATGTTGATTGTGGTATACTTGGTCTTGGATTGTCGGTTTTCACACAAAGTGCTCGTCCCTTTGGACCAATCACAAGAGCTCCAAATGTGTCTTAGAAAGATCTGGATATGGCTCAGTGGTTTGTGTTGTATAATAGCCCTGAATTGGAGCCGTTTCTAGAGTATGTATTAAGTTTTTTAAGTTTGAATCAGTTGTATAGTTTTACTAACCAATTGATTGACACCTCTGGATGTAGGGAACACAAGGCTACGATCCAAAATTCTAGAGGAGATGACATTACTCAGATACAATGAAAAAAATTTTCAAAATGGTTCAAACAACATATAAGTTATCTGAAATACGCACAAGTCATTTTATAAATTAAAATTAAATCAACATTATTGAATACCTAATGCACTTGTAATATGTTTATGTAGATAAATCATTTGCGAACTATCGGTTCACCAAGGGCAACTGATGAATTGTGGTCATTAGCAAATGGTCCAGATATATTAGTTCATCTCTATGAAGGATGCATTTGTAATGGCGTTTGTAGACGGTAAAAATTATCGTGGCAGAATAACAAAAAAATTCACCCGCAAGTCAAGGCCATCCACCTAGATGAAGAATGGAGTGTAGTGTAGCCGTGAGACAAGTTCGAGGGTACACCTAGGCCCTCACACACCAAGTCACAAGGGAGCGAATCCGCCCTCATGAGCCAGATCCGCCCGCAGATGTTCAAATCCACCCTCATGAGCCAAGTCCGCTCACGGGGGTACGAATTCGCCTTCATTCGCTCGAAGAGGCTCAAATCCACCCTCGTATACCAAACCCGCCCACAGAGGGCCACGTCTACCTACGTAAGCCGAAAACCGGATTTCCAGGGATAAGCCTTCCCTATTTCCCGTGATGTGTGGGGAGGGAGCACAGCGCTCTAGATTCGTCAGATGGCCGCCCGTAATTCAAGCGAGCAAGACAGGCACCGAACCGGCCTGCACCCTCATAAATGCAGGTCATCTCACCCATCAGAATGGAAAACCGAAGCCGTCGGCGCGCCGCAAGCTATCTGGAGCTCACTCAGACATGCGACGTCCATTCTCCAACCTCTGCCAAGACACAGGGAGAGGAGAGAAGGCACAGGACCCCAGGACCGTCAAATGGCCTCTCAGTGGCTCACAGCGCAGGTGAGCAGACAGCTGCTAGATCAGCCTGCACCCTCATAAATGCTGCTTACCTCACTCGTCCAAACCGAGAGCAAGAGCCGTCGGCGCTCGCTGACCTGGTCAGATCCACTCAAGCATCTGGCAACCGCCGTCACGGGTACGAGGAGGGGCTTTCCCACTCCTACGCGACGTGACGCAACATGCGGCTCCTCGAATGACCGCTGGCAGCACAGAGGAACAGCAGAATGTCTCTGAACAATGTATGGTCACATCCCATAATTTCAGGAACAGCCAAACTGTCTCTCTCCTATTAAAAGGCTTCTTTCAGCAACTGGAAAAAAAGATCGATAGATTGATCAATCAAGAGAGGAAGAAGCTTTCTGCATACCCTTGCATTACAGCGCCATCTCCTAGCTCCGAGCCCCGATCGCCGGCGAGCCAGAAGAGACAAACTCCCTCACCTTGGGCTTCTACTGAGTACTGAAGCTCTCCAACAACCTCGGTCGAACCGTCCAAGGGAAGCAGACTCGGCACGAGCACCGAGCGAAGCATCCTGTAGCTACCTTAAAGTCCCCACGATTAAACAAAGAGGGCCTTCCCTCTGCTTCTGTTGTAATTCAGATTGATTTAGTTTGTAATAAGCTTTCTTATAAATACAAACAAAATCCCACTTTCTCGGGAAAATCAGAAATTTACACCTACAGAAGATGGCGACCACAGTGGGAGAAGCTGTTTCTTCAAACGAAATGGTGGTAGTTCAGTTCGACGAGGTTGCTGTTGGGATGACGGTGGAGTCCCTAGAGATCGAGTTTGACCAGGCTAAGTACGAAGAGTACTTGTCTTCCTCCTCTTCCGGTGGCGAAGCGTCCCGCAAGCGCCACAGAGTCGTGCGCAGGAGCCGACCTCAGACAGTCAAAGCTCCCGCGCCAGAAGGCTCTGCCCAAGTCTCGACATGGAAACCCGCCCCAAACACTCTCGAGGCCAAGTCCCAGATCGAGAATGTGGAGGGAGGGTCTACTAGATGGGTCGCCAAACGACCCTCGGTAACACCCGTCTCCAAGAAGGCATCGGTTCGCTCCGGCACAAACCACGCTGCCACAGCCTGCACAGATGCTCTCCCCGCTGGAAGAGCTAGCCAACAGCAACGGCAGACGTTTGACGGACAAGAAACCCAAACCTCCGCTTCACACAACGGCCTGAACTACCATACAGGCCCAAGAAGCGAGAAACGAGAAAGCAACTCGCCCAAAATCGGGAGGCCCTCCAAATCAGGAATGCCGACCAAGAAGGATGGGGCCACCCGCTTAGGTGGACTTCACTTTTCAGGTCACATCCCTGACGCGAATAAACCACCCCAAGCGAATGGACCCGTCAGAATAGGTGAGTCTTCGAAGGCTAGCGAGCCTCGCCATAATCTTTTGGCGGATAAACGCAAAGACAAGGAAGTAGGCGACACTTCGCGAGCCCACTCGCTCAAACGAAGGGTCGAAACTCGCCTACGCGCTGGAGTTCGCCCAAACGCGAAAACTCACCCGTCAAAGCGAGATCGCCTAACTCCAACACCACATAACTCCGCCCAGCGTGCGCCAGAGAGTACATCCAAAGATCTATCATGTACGCACCCAAACGATCCTTCTGATAGTGGGGGTTATCATCAACCACTCACAGGAGATCTCCGAGAATACCTGACTCGCAAGCACACTATACATGAGGCAAGTCCTCAGTGTCATTGCGAAAGGCTCATTCACACGGTGCTCGCCGACTGCCAATGCTTAGAAACGGCAAAACCTTCAGTGTTTGAGAGACTTTCTCAACAAACCTCACGACGGAGGACCTCCCGTCGAAAGCGTCGTCACCAAAAAAGACACGCTGCCGACGACCTAGAACTCCCGTCCGCCACAGTCAACATGACGGACAAGGGTAAGGGGGTACTCTCCGATTCCTCAGATTCGGATTCCGTTCTAAGACCTAACCGCCGATTCGCCCAGCGCGGACAAGGTGGCATATACCAGCGAACCCGTAGTCGCAGGGGGGGAGTAAGCATCAGGTTTGATTACTCGACCCTGGCTCCCTCCTCCCACGGTGAAGACGAGGTTCATTCGGCGACGGCCACGTCCCAGACCTCACACTCTGGTCGAAGCGCGCTGGCGGGGGTACACATGACCGAGCTCACTCACGAGTAGACGATGGCTCAAAAGCTGGAAGAACAGCAGGCGACCATCGACTCTCTACAAGAGATGATGGAGCAACTTCTGAACAAGAAGAAGAAGAAGAAAAGAGCCCAACGCCCCTTACCCTGACGAACTGGGGATAGAGAGTGGGTACCACCCCACCGTCCTGCGACGGAAACGGAAGACAACAGTAATCCGCAATCCGATTACTCTTCCAAGATGTTGCTAGGGATGTCGCACATCGGGGATGGTGCTCATGACAAGAGATTCGATGAGTTCCAGGACCAGCTTAACACGCTGAAGATTCAGCAAAACATGAACAAGCTGGGGGTGGTTCGTCCCTACCCCATTGAGTGGGATACAGTCCCGTACCTGGCGAAGTTCAAGCCGATCAGCTTGGTGCAATTTGACGGCAAGGGCTCACCTTCCCAGCACATTTACTACTTCATGGCTCAGACTGGGTTCCTTATGGGGAATGATGCCATTCTCACGCGACTATTCATAGGTACCCTTAAAGGGGTGGCCTTTGAATGGTTCCGCAAGCTGGAGCCCGGCTCTATCAAATCATGGGCTGATGTCGAAAGACTCTTTTTGGCCCACTTCTTCGACGACGATACAGAAGTATCGATGGCCACCCTCCTGGCCGAAAAACAACGAAAGTCGGAATCAGTCAACGATTTCGTAAAAAGATTTCGGAACCGATCAGTCCACTGCCGGGACCAAGTCTCCGAGTCGACACTGATTGAGATGTGTCGTAACAACCTATCAATCCACATCCTATCCAAAATAGGCGCGGTGGAAACCCGGACGTGGAAAGAGCTTGTGCGTCAGGGTGAGCAGGTGGAGAACATGATCAAAAGGCTCGACGCCGAAGAACCACAGCCTAAGAAAGGAGCTGCGGAACTAGCCGCGCCGAAGAACCCACCTCGAACAAGAGGAAAAGAGATCATGGCTGTTGACTCTGCCCCAGCGCCAAAGACTGCTCAGAGGCAGAAGCCTAGGCAATTTGAACAACGCCCCCGCGGCAGTATGACTTCAAAGAAGACCAGGTGGTGGCGACGTTCGATACTCTGCTCAAGAGTGGTCGAATCAAACTACCGGAGGCCACGAAGCCTGAGGAGGCAGACAAAACCAGTGACCCAACCTACTGTGCTTATCACAGGTTCCTTGGTCACCACACGACCAAATGCTACGTCCTCAAAGACAAGCTTCAGGCCCTCTACGACGCTGGGGTCTTGAAGAAGGAGAAGGTCCAAAAGCAAGTGACCACGAACATGATCACCTTGAGCTTTGGGACAAATCTCGCAAAGGTCCGAGCGCCGGCCGGGGTAGTCCCTATCCCCAAAGCGGTTTTGAAGATCACCAACGACGATCCTCACAACCAACGGGAGAAGGGCTCGGTCCCGCAAACCCTACCATCGGGACAGATAATGTGGGTCCACCCAGACCACCTCAACGACGAACAGTGGACTACAAGGCCCTCGAAAGAGGCTAAGAGAAAACATTACAATGTCGTCTCTGCCATTCCGGATAGAGATAGCGAAGTGATAACCGCCCTTATTGATTCCGAGGAGGATACCAATGTCTTCGCCACGAGGGCAGGAAAGTAATTCGCCAAAGAATACCCCACGAGGGTAGAGAACGTGGCAAGACCTCCCGCGAGGCCAGCCGCAACAACCCCTCCCAATCCAGATGCACCCAGCTCAAGCCGTCAACCTTTCCGGTTCAACGTGCTCGCACAACTAAAAAGCATTCCCGCACGAATTACCATGTACGACCTCCTTAGACTATCCAGGTCTACACGGGAGGCCCTACAGGAGGCGTTGGTGGATTTAGAGGCGTTCTCGACCCATTTCTCGAAAGAGACGGAGACAGAACAAGAATGTGCGAATTGTTGCCAGGTCTTAGATAGACGAGTCCCATGCATCACCTTCACTCCTGAGGACATGCTCATTAAGAGCACATCTCACGATCGACCTCTGTACTTCACGGGATATGTCGGATCGGCGAAAGTGGATCGGATCCAAGTTGACCCGGGTTCTGCACTGAGCATCGTACCCCTGAAATTAATCAAGCACCTGGGGATACCGCCGAAACGTTTATCCTCAACCACCACAACCATTTTCGGCTTTAACGCGACGGGGACGCGGCCGCTGGGTAAAATCCGCCTGAAATGCCGCATAGGCGACATGAAGACGGAGGTGACCTGCTATGTCATCGATGCCGAGCCTTCCTACAACGTGCTCTTAGGACGCCCGTGGATCCATGGCAACCGAATAGTCCCATCCACCCTTCACCAGTGCTTGAAGTACGTCGATGATTATGAACGTGTGAAGACTGTAGTAGCCGACAGACAACCTTTCAAAGGCGTCAAGAATTACTTCACAGACTCCCTACTATATCAGGACCCCGTCGAACCGCCAGTTGAGGAGCTGGAAAGTGGCAACGAGGCGGATAGCGAACCTGAGTACGGCGATAACCTAATACTAAACGACTTTGAGTCAATTGTAATCGGTTATAAGAGTCACCATGTAACCAACGCCGTTCAGGCGGGGAAGATTATCATGAATGAAAAGTCCGACTTTGCTTATGTGTCGTCTTGTTCTACGTCTGAAGGCGATGAACCCAATGACTCGTGGACAAAACTCCACGGCGATCCCTCCCTGCACATGCCGGTATGCTCGTCGTACATCGCGAGGAGGCGGCCGATTGACTCGTCGCAAGTCGTGTTTGTTGTGCCAGCCCGAAATAAATATCGAAAAGACATTATTTTCGGCCGGATCAACCAGCCCTTGCGCACGCTCTAGGATGAGTCTGAAGACGAAGACCCAGCGCCCCAGTTTTCGCAGTACAGTCGAATTGCGAAACGCATGATGAGCGATATGGGGTACGACCTCACTCGTTTGGAGGGCCTCAATTACGGCCGAGGATGCAAGACGGTCATCCAACCCGCTTACGTACCTAAGGGGAAACCCTCAAATTACTTCAACAGGACTAGGAGAGGCTTAGGCTACTCCTCCTCCTCGTCGGATTTATGTTTCCACGTCAACGACGATTCCGACTATGCATGTTCAGGGGATCAATCGTCAGTAACCTCGGCATGAGACTCGGATGTCAGCGTGAGGGATCTGTTCGAGGGCCTCACAGTCAACATGGCCACGATAGATCCCGTTGAGCTTACGGAGGATAGACAACTTCCACTTTATGACGAGACATGGGATCGCTATGTTAACGCCTAGTGGAGCAGTCGCTTCGAGCAGCGGGAACCACTGACTGAAGACGAAATCCTCCAGGTGAACATGGGCACTAAGGCGAATCCTAAGCCCATATTCATCAGCGGCAGTCTGCCACCCCAAGAAAAAGAAGACCTCATCGCCCTCATGTTGGCCTTCTTGTTTTGATTATGTTTAACAAACAATTTACTTCTAATGTTGTTTGTCTAGTGTTTGTGTTTTCTTATTTATTATAGACAAACAACGTTATTGGAGGTTGGATGGATTAAGCCTACACGATCATATCAAGAGGAGGTTGGCGGAAATGTGGAGTGAAGCAACATACAATTCAAGTTAAAGATCAAGTTCAAGCTTCATCCGCACGTGTACCAAGTCAAGCTTAAATGAAGATCAAGATTGCTTGGGTAATGTAGTTTAGGAGTTTATATTATGTGTGTTAGATACTTTAAGCTCAATATTATACCCACACATTATATTGGTTTTCATGTATATATGTAATTTCATATACACATATATGTTTGGTTTTCATGTATATATATAGGTATATATATATATACATAGTTTTGAGTTTTTGTGTTCATAAATATGATATTACACATTTCATATTTATTATTGCGTTTTGGTTTAGCTATATAGATATGAAACAAATTTACATTCATATATATAATCATATGTTTCATACTCTATTGTGTTTTTGAAAACATTGCATAGAATATGCAATCTTATGAAAATATTGTTTTTCTAGGTTATAGACTTCATAACAACATGTTATATCTTTTATCAAGTCTATACAATTAATTCATAAGGTTTCAAAATGTTGTTTGAGTCAAAATATCAAAATATCAATTTCCAGGTTTTCATGTTTTTGAACATATTTGCAAAATGATGATATTTTTCATTTGGGAAGTCCTTTTTCGAAACCAGTCATTGTAGCATGTTTATTATCATGTCTACAATCATTCCCCAAAATTTTACATTTTTTGGAATTTATTTGATATTTTTAAACAGCATTTCAAAATCAGATAAACAGCTTTCAGAATCTGTCATATCGGTTTTCGGTCGACCGGAGACCGCACCGGTCGACCGAACCTGAGGTCAAATGTTTACTGGGTGACAGAGAGCTGTCGATCGACCGGTCCGATCGACCGATGAAAATTTCCGAACGACCGACGAATTTTCCGGTCGACCGACGAGTGTTCTTTCAGCTTCCAACGGCTAGTTTTTTGACCGTTGCCTTGGGGCTGTTTTTGTCTTTTGCTCAGGTTTTTTAGCTAAATTCTTAGAGGGTATAAATACCCTTTGCTGATGTCTTTTCAAAGTAGTTAAGAGAAAAGTTAAGAAGTTTTTAAACAAGTTTTAAACAAGGGTTTAAGTGTGTTTAAGGGTTTGGTTTAAAGCTGTTTCGGTTTTCACAAGTGGAGGAGATTATCTTCTTGTTTGGGCTTACATCTCCATCTCTCCATCTTGATTTAGAGAAGTTTTCCTAAACTCAACTCTAGCTTTTATTTATAATTATTTGTTGATTATCATTTTCTATTAAAGCTAGTTTTATATTGAGTTTAGATTTGATTTCACTCATTGTTACACACACCCACTTGAGCTTTTAGTATTTTCATACATAGTATATTAGGGTTGTGAGAGTTGCAACATTTGAGTGTGAGCCTACATTGAGTTCTCATCTATTGTAGAGAACAAATTTATTTGTTGATATTTGTGAGATTTTAAAGTTTTCGGTGAGCTAGAAAACCGAGTGTGTAGTTCCTAGAGGAGAGGAACGGAGACGTAGGTCGAGGGGACTGAACTCCGTGAAGAAAATTGTGAGGAGTGATGTTGTTCGGTGAGCGTTGAAAACCGACACTGTGAGGTGTGTAGAAGTTCCGGCTTCCAAACCGGGTTGTGATAGTGGATTTCTCCCCGGGAGTGGGGAGCGGAGACGTAGGACGGAAGGTCCGAACTCCGTGATCATATTGCTTGTTTGAGTGTGCTTTGGCGTTCTTTCATATTTAAGTTCATATCTTATATCGCCATTGTGCATTGCTTATTTCTATATCATCCACTATCTTGTGTATATTGTTTACCCCTTGTGTTAGTTTTATATCCTTGAATATATCATATAGCATATCTCATTGCTAGGATATATCACCTTGTGTATATTGCATATTCTTGCACATAACTCTTTGTATATCTATCTTGCAAGAATATATTTGTTAATTAATTTTAATTGGTATTTAATCGGATTAGATTAGCATAAGACCCTAATCACCCCCCCTCTAGGGTCTAACACCTCATATGGGAATACATTAACGTCTTCGCATGGAATTACGAGGATATGCCTGGCTTGGATCCGCGGGTCGCTACGCATCGCCTCAACATCAGTTCAGACGCCAAACTAGTCAAACAACAGCAGAGACGCTTTCGCCCTCAGATCATGGAGGTGATTGAGGCTGAAGTGAAGAAGCTCATTGAATCTGGCTTCATCAGAGAGGAACAGCACCCTGACTGGGTGGAAAACATTGTTCCGGTCTTGAAGAAAAACGGTAAAATCCGCATCTGCATTGACTTCAGGGACCTCAATGCCGCGTGCCCAAAGGATGAATTTCCCTTGCCCATCACGGATGTCATCATTGACAACACGTGCGGATTCGAGAGGATGTCCTTCATGGACGGTTTCTCAGGGTACAATCAGATCAAAATTCACCCCGAAGATGAGAAACACACTTCGTTCCGCACTCCCATGGGGGTGTACTGCTACACGGTCATGCCCTTTGGACTCAAGAATGCTGGTACAACCTATCAACGCGCCATGAGTATGATCTTGCGAGAGCACCTGCGAAAGACGGTGGAATGCTATGTAGACGACCTGGTCGTGAAGAGTCGCCACAAAGACGACCACCTCCAAGACTTGAGGACGATGTTCGAACTCATGAGGACTCATCAGCTCAAGATGAACCCCACGAAGTCATTTCTAGGGATGTCTAGTGGTAAATTCCTAGGCTTCATCGTCATGACGAAAGGGATCCGGATCGATCCAGACAAGGTGCGAGCCATTCAAGAGCTTCAGCCGCCCCGAAACCTTAAAGAATTGAGGGGTCTTCAAGGACGATTGGCTTACATCCGAAGGTTCATCTCAAACCTTTTGGGCAAGTGCCAGCCGTTCTCCAAACTTATGAAGAAAGGCACTTCCTTCGTATGGGACGAGTCTTGCCAAAAGGCCTTCGAGGACATCAAGGCTTACCTTTCGAATCCGCCAGTCCTCACTGCGCCAATTTCAGGGAGACCATTCCTCATCTATATCCGGGCCATGGAGCATTCCCTGGGTGCTCTCCTGGCACAAAACGATGAGGCGGGCCATGAGCAGGGCATCTATTACCTGAGTAGGACCCTGCAAGGGGCTGAACAGCGGTACCCGATGGTCGAAAAAGAATGTTTGGCACTGGTTTTCGCCGTCCAAAATATGCGACATTACCTGGTCGGCCAAACAATCAATGTCATCTCCCGGATAAACCCTATTCGGGTCTTCATGACACAACCCGCCGCATTGAACTAGCGTCTGGCTAGGTGGGCTCTTCTCCTCTCTCAGTACGATATCCACTTCATGCCCCAAAAGTCCGTCAAGGGACAGGCCATCTGCGATCTCATGGCTAGTCATCCACTAGGGTCAAAGACCGACCTGTTCGAGGACTTGCCAGATGAACCGCTCGAAGCTAACGTAACTTCGTTACCAGAGTTGTGGCAGATGTTCTTCGACGGTGCGTCTCGCGCAGCCCCGGTGTTCGCGGGAAAAATTGTTGCTTTCTTCATTACTGATTCCATTGTCATCTTTAAATAACAACTTTTTGAGTTACAAAGATCCGGTCTTTTTATAAGATCCGGTTACAATGAAAATCAAAACAAAGAAATAAAAATTACAATTTTTCTCTTGTTTACCGAACAAATCACGAGCTCCTATTTTGTGGTCGCTCGCTTGCGTGGGTTGTTTGCCTGCGTCGGGGTTTATCCGTTGACCACCGCGAGATCTAGATCCGGTCGGATCTACACAGTATAACGGGTATTATTTCACCAAGGAAATAATAGCCGGAGGGATTATTTCACCAAGGAAACAATCGCTCAAATCTCGGGATCAAAGACCAAGCTTTGATCCGGAGTACGCACACGTAGATCTGAGATCCGGTCCTCTCGAACACCTGCCTTATTTGGCGTTGACGATCACCGAGTACCAGATCTGAATGAGTGAGTCCTCAAAGTCCCAAAGTTGAGATCTTTTTTAGATCTGAGTCTTCAATCCAGCAGGGCTTCGCCTCTCTCCAAAAATTCCCACCCTTGAACAAATGAACCTGAAGGCCTATTTATAGGCGCTCTGAACTGTGCCCGCGCACGGAACTGGGCCGGCCACCTATAGGTGGCTCGGCCACCGAGCCACCTAGAGGTGGCTCGGCTTTGGCCGAGTCCCCCAGGTGTTCGTTGATTTGCCTCTTTGTGCCCGTTTTCCGGTTCTGTGGTTGACTTGTTCGGATTCGATCCGATTCCTGATTTGGCAGTAAATCCACTTCTGAGTTTGAGTTCGAAATGAATCTTTGATTCAATCTCAATTCGTCCGAGTCCGCTCTTGGTTGGATGACTCGTTGATTCTTCAACCCGTTGGCTTGATTCCGCACGCGAGTGGATTCATTCCATTGTTTACACGCGGTTCGTCAGCTTCGTATCCTCGTTAACCCGCTTCATCGCGTATCATCCGGCTTCGGTGTTGCGGACTAACGGTTGTGCCTGGATACATCGCCCGATGGTTGATTTTGTCGAATTAGCATCGTCGAACTGTGTTAAGGGACCTATAGGCAGTTTTATATACCTACAGATACCCCCTCCAAAGTATTTTAGTCTCGTTCTTTTATAGAAGAGTCTGGAATACTTTGGATGTGATTGTCCCAACCTTCAGTCCCAACCTTCAGTCGGTGTAATGGGACTTTGGAATGGCTTCTGTTCTGGATTCCTTCAATTCCTTCAGGCTATTCGGTGCTTTGTCGAATGCTTGAAAAGGTTCCGGTGCTGCATTTATTGTCTGACCGTCTGTCGGAATTTTGAACTTGAAGTCGGTTCTTGATTTCTTGACTTTTTAGCTTGAGTTTGCTGCTTCAACATGGAACTAACCATCGGTCGTTGGCGTCGAATCTTCATTACAACGTGTTGTCCGGTGTTTGACACAGTTTATACTCGTACGTCTGCTGGAGTATACACAGTTTAAGCTCTTAAGGAATTGGAGCTTGGCAGATACTTGAGTCACGAGACCAATTTATAAAATTGATGCGTCAATGACTCGTATTCATAGAATTTTTGGCAAATTCTTAGACATCAACGGATTTGATGAGCCTTTACCGACTACCGTTTGAGTCGGGCTAGCATGCGGATTGTCTAAATCCGTTCCGCATGTAACGTTAAGCTAAAAGAGTTAACCCTTTTAGTGCTACGATATTGACTACGTAGACTTCATCTTTCTCCTGTGAAAAGACTAAACAGCAACGTGTATGAGACGTTGACTTAGGATTTTTGGCAAATCCTCAGCCTTCAACGGATTTGACGTGCTCGTACCGATTACCGTTTGAATCGGGCTTACATGCGGATTGTTTTAATCCGTTCCGCATGTGACGTTGTGCTAAAGGAATGAACTCCCTTAGACTTTATGCTATGATGTTGAATACATAGGCTTTACCATTTGTTACGGGAATAGGTTACCCGGCGACGCGTGTTAGGCGTTGACTTTAGGATTTTTGGCTAACCCCCAGCCTTCAACGGATTTGATTAGCCTTTACCGACTACAGTTTGAGTCGGGCTAGCATGCGGATTGTCTAAATCCGTTCCGCATGTAACGTTGCGCTAAAGGAATGAACTCCCTTAGACTTTGTGCTACGACTTCGAATACGTAGACTTCGCTATTGTTACGGGAATAGGCTACCCGGCAACGTGTATTAAACGCTGACTTATCCCTACTTAGGCTTCGGGATAAATTACCCCAGAATCGAGTTCTGGTGTCTCTTTCTACGGAAAAAGACTAAACCTGCGACGCGTGTTAGGCGTCGGCATATCCTTTCTTAGGATTCAGGATGAAATTCCCCATGCGTATGAGGCATGGATTTTGGTGTTATTAATAACAACCTGTCATAATGTTGAATATGTGGACGAGTGTTCTTTTTAATGGTTAAGAACTAACCGGTAGCGCTGGTTATGCGCAGACTTATCCCTACTTAGGTTTCAGGATAAAATACCCCAGAATCGAACTCTGGTGTCTTCTTCTTCGGAGAAAGACTAAACCGGCAGCGCGTGTTAGGCGCAGACTTATCCCTGCTTAGGATTCGGGATAAACTTCCTAGGATAAATCCAAGATTGATAAACTCTTAGAAAAGGTTGGTGTGGGAAAGGAAAAATTTTATATTCTATTTCCCAGTCTTCTTTTAGGGTGAAGGCGAACCCGAATACAAGGAAGGAAGAATTTTATATTCTATTCCTAATTGGAGAGGAGACTTGAGGTGGGATCTCCACTCCCAGAATCCGGAAAGGTAAAACTAAGAGTGGGATCTCCACTCCGAGAATCGAAAAGAATCAGATAACCCTAATTGTCGGAAGGTTTGATTACCGAACTAAAGATGAATTTCTCGTTTATCGAGAATGAATTATGGTTTTGGTCCTAACTGTAGGAAGGTTTGACCACACGGGAGTTTGAGATGACCCTAAATGTAGGAAGGTTTGATCACTCGATTTGAAAGCGGACCTCTCGTTCATTGGGGGAATCGAGAGGAGATTTTAGTTGCGGTCCTAACTGTAGGAAGGTTTGATCACTCGATTTGAAAGTGGACCTCTCGTTCATTGGGGGAATCGAGAGGGGATTTTAGTTATGGTCCTAACTGTAGGAAGGTCTGACCAGGGGGTTTAAAACGATCCTAACTGTAAGAAGGTTTGATCGCTCGATTTGTGGGCCTCTCGTTCATTGAAGGACTCGAGAGAGGATTTTGGTTTTGGTCCTAACTGTAGGAAGGTTTGACCAAGTGGAAAGTGAGAGTGAGAGTACAAATCACTGTAGGAATGTTGATTCGTACAAATCACTCAAAGGGGGTTCCTGATGTTAAGTGATAAAGACTTAACAAAAAGGGGGCTTTGACCATTCGTTAATGATTGATAGATCAGAATTCTAAGCATTACATCCGGACTCTAACAATGAAAGTGTTGAGTACATGAACATAGCAGAAGTTTGAATGGATTAAACAGGAAAGAACTTTGGTGGTCCCGTCGTCAATTAGTTTGATCGGTGGGGGATTCTGTGGTGGAGACTATGAGTCGTCAAACACCAATGAGAGTTTTGTGAGGGAAAATTGATCCAATGAAGTGATCAGATTTTATCTCAGCAAAAGAGTGTTCGGAAATTAGGAGTTTAGTGTTTATCACTTTATTCATCATGACCGGGTTATCCCTAAGAATATTACATTTAACATTCTTCCAAGAACTTCCCGTTACATGAATTATCCACCCCCAGCTTTCTTTATAAAACTGGGTGTATCATTGTATCAGCTGCACGATAGGGTTATCCTTAAGAATACCACGCATGGCACTCTCCAGGAACTTCCCGTGAAAGAAAGGAAATAGTTTAGACTCATACACCTATTGGAGTATCAGGGAGCAGTTTAACCTCTTATACCGGTCGGAGGATTGAGAAGCAGTTTATACTCTTATACTTATCGGAGTGTCAGGAAGCAGTTTATACTCTTATACCGGTCGGAGTTGTGCCGTTCTCAACTGGCTTACTCTAGCGTTATGACGCCGGCTTCAACTAAGGTTTGGATGCTATTCTTGAGTGTAAAGCACGCCTTGGTTGGATGAAGGATCCTCCTGTGATATGCGCAGTATTTTGGATCCGCAGTATTTTGAGCTTCCTCCTGATTCGTGATGGGCAGGAGCTTGATCTTGTTGTTTTCAAGGAGGGATTCGAAGATGGCTGGAACGTCTTCATCCTTGAAGGAGTACTCTTTTTGAGGCCTCTGATCCGAAGTCTTCTGCTGTCTTCAGGACTGGTGTTGCGATCTTTGATTAGCATCGACAGCCGCTGCAGGTGTCTTGCCCTTACCACGGGAGGCGAAGTTCGAATTCGGAGGATTAGTCATCGATTGACTCCTCTCGGCCTTCTTCCTTCGGAGGAAATGTTCGGCTTGTTCACCGCGCACCTTCAAGTCTTTCCAAGTGTTGGACGGTGCTGTTCCCATTGCTTCCAACACATCCAATGCGAGGTTGTTGTGGCAGGTCTGGAGAATGAACTCTTCCGTGATCGGGTCCCTGCAATTCAACGCTTTGTTCCGGAACCATTTGACGAAGGTGTCGACTAACTCCCCGTCCTTCTGCTTCTCATCGAGCAACGTTCTGATGGATATCTCGGTGTCGTCATCAAAGAAGTTAACGAGGAATTTTGTCTTCATGTCATCCCAGCTATTTACGCTTCCTGGCTTGAGGCAGCGATACCAATCGAAGGCGGCTCCACGAAGAGTACCAACGAAGGACCGTACCATCAAAGGCTCATTACCAGATATAACACCCAAATGCGATTTGAAATAAATCAAATGCTAAGTGGGGGAACCCTTCCCCTCGAACGGCGTGAAGTTGATTAGACTAAACTTCGCCGGATAGGGGATTGATTCCCACTCTCTTGGGTATGGACAAGGAATGCCCGTCTTCTTCACCTCTTGAGCGGAAATCAATGTATTGATTTTGCTCTCGAGGTTTTTAATTTTCAGGCTTTCACCTGTGTCTTCGTCAGCACGATTCTGAGGTGGAACCGTGGTGTTGTGACTAGCATCCTCATTGCCGCCCCCTGCATTAATGGGAGGATCATTGGCATTGCGAGCTTCATTTGCACCTGTGTCCTCATTTTCCAGATTGTTCTGGTTACGACGACTTGGTTCGCCTTGTTGGTTCCTCAATGCCTGGATTCGTTGGTCATGCATCTCTCTCATGGTCTGCATGGCCATCTGCATCTCGAGCCTGAAGCTCTCCTGTTGTTTGGCCATGGCTTCCTCGAGCATCTTAGCCACTTGTTCCGCGCTTATCATCAGCGACTCGCGGGGTTCCCCCCTCACTGGACACTGTATTATCTGATGCGACCGCAGAGCAGGTATCCGACTCTTCACCTTCTGAAGGTAGTTTTGTTCGAACCCTACCATAAGTTCCTCGTGCGATGGCTCCAGACTGCAGACGGGTTAGACGCCGGGATGCTTTCAGAATCGACTCGAGATTATCCCGTGCCGATGTCCTTTTGCTGGTCATGTTAGCGGTGACCCTCAGAAATTCTCCATCTTCAACCGCCGTTCTTCTTCGTCGGAAACGCCTAGACCTTGGCTTTGGCATTTCAGTGCTGAGCCTCTCGAAAACCAAAACTCTTTCGGGGACCGTCTTGATGCAGTTACACTCAGACAATACCGCCCGAATGAGTTTGGAACAGGGGCATTGATTCTCTAGCCTTCGAGGACTCCTCTTTCTGTCTTTGCTCGTACCCCCGACACGATAGTACAACTCGTCAATTTGATCGGAGCAACCTATCATGTGTTGGCACGATTTCTCAGGTATAACGTAATCGTCATTAGATGATACGTTTCCTTCTGAGAGCGAATTACCTTCTTCGGACTTTCGAGAGTCACACGCCTCGAAACATGCCTTTGTGGGCGTGAATTCTTAGCGGGCTCCTGGACTTCAATGCGCAGCGTAGTGCGCTTAGTTGCCCTGATTTCCTCGTCATGTTGAGGGTTGCGGCGACCCCCAGCATGTTGAATTGTTCGGGGCTTCTTCATTGGACCCAAACGTTCTTGGACTAGAGCTTTGCTTCGCTTCTCGGGAAGTAGACCAAGGTGCTCCAAGACTGACCTCCTTTTCTGGGATGGTCCTACGGGATCTCCCGGAGCAGTTGTGGAAATCATCGGCGGTTTGGATTGATTCGCCGGAAGCTGCACTTTCGGAGGCTGCAGTTGTTGTTCCTTAGTCTGAATTGCCGCTTCAGACTTCGGACTCCAAACCTTGCGTGTTGATGGCGGCTTCTTGGCCACCTCTTTCTGCAACCTTCTACGTGCTTCTTGGACTTGAGCCCGTGCCTGCGCTAACAGTGCGTGGCGCTTGCGAATGCGCTCCTCAAGTGTCGAACGATTCCGTTTGACACGGATCCATTCGTTCGTTAGCGGCTTGGAGGAGCTGCCATTCATCGGTTGTTGAGGCTGTTTGCCTCTCTTGTTCTTCGGACTCGTGTTATGGCGGATTCCATCCGTGGATTCCATTGCCTTCGCGAATTCTCGGGCCAAGCGTTGGCGTTGCCTTTGGCGGGCTCTCTTCGAGAGAGTCACCACTCCTTTGGTGACGGAGGAATTGGCAGGAATTGGCTTGACCTGGTTGGAAATTGGAGGGATCTCACCCAATGCGACTTTGGCATCCAACGGGGCGAGATCTTCGTTGGTGTTTTCAACATCTTCATACCAACGAGCTTTTCTCCTGGCGGAGAACTTCTTGGACTTGCGGGGGGAGGTTGATCCGGACGAGGACGACAAGTACTCCTCCAACTTCTGCTGGTCGAAGTCGTATTCGACCTCCTCCACGACCGGGATCGGGATCTGCGGCTGCGACGCAACGATCTCGGCAGCGAGATCGTGGCTCCCACTGCGGTCGCCAGATTGTTCGCGGGAAAAATTATTGCTTTCTTCATTACTGATTCCATTGTCATCTTTAAATAACAACTTTTTGAGTTACAAAGATCCGGTCTTTTTATAAGATTCGGTTACAATAAAAATCAAAACAAAGAAATAAAAATTACAACTTTTCTCTTGTTTACCGAACAAATCACGAGCTCCTGTTTTGCGGTCGCTCGCTTGCGTGGGTTGTTTTCCTGCGCCGGGGTTTATCCATTGACCACCGCGAGATCTAGATCCGGTCTGATCTACGTAGTATAACGGGTAATATTTCACCAAGGAAATAATAGCCGGAGGGATTATTTCACCAAGGAAACAATCGCTCAAATCTCGGGATCAAAGACCAAGCTTTGATCCGGAGTACGTACGCGTAGATCTGAGATCCGGTCCTCTCGAACACCTGCCTTATTTGGCGTTGACGATCGCCGAGTACCAGATCTGAATGAGTGAGTCCTCGAAGTCCTAAAGTTGAGATCTTTTTTAGATCTGAGTCTTTAATCCAGCAGGGCTTCGCCTCTCTCCAAAAATTCTAACCCTTGAACAAATGAACCTGAAGGCCTATTTATAAGCGCTCTGAACTGTGCCCGCGCACGGAACTGGGCCGGCCACCTATAGGTGGCTCGGCCACCGAGCCACCCATGGGTGGCTCGGCTTTGGCTGAGTCCCCCAGGTGTTCGTTGATTTGCCTCTTTGTGCCCGTTTTCCGGTTCTGTGGTTGACTTGTTCGGATTCGATCCGATTCCTGATTTGGCACTAAATCCACTTTTGAGTTTGAGTTCGAAATGAATCTTTGATTCGATCTCAATTCGTCCGAGTCCGCTCTTGGTTGGATGACTCGTTGATTCTTCAACCCGTTGGCTTGATTCCGCACGTGAGTGGATTCATTCTATTGTTTACGCGCGGTTCGTCAGCTTCGTATCCTCGTTAATGCGCTTCGTCGCGTATCATCCGGCTTCGGTGTTGCGGACTAACGGTTGTGCCTGGATACATCGCCCGATGGTCGATTTTGTCGAATTGGCGTCGTCGAGCTGTGTTAGGGGACCTATAGGCAGTTGTATACGCCTACACCCGGATGGCTCTATTGTTGCAAGAGTGGGGGTAGTCCTCACTTCTCAACATAACCACGTGCTACCCCGAGCCTTCTCTCTGATAGAGCCGTGCACCAACAACGTGGCCGAGTACAATGCGTTACTCATCGGACTCGAGCTAGCGAAAGAGCTAGGGATAAAGCATCTCGAGGCTTACGGCGATTCCCAACTTATCGTCAAACAGATGACCGGCGAATACGAAGTTAGGAACGATGACCTAGTCCCACTCCACAAGGCGGTTGTCCGACTAGTGGAATCATTCGAGAGCTTCCGCATTGAGCACGTGCTACGTTCCAAGAACACACATGCGGATGCCCTCGCTTCCCTGGCGGCCAACTTGGCTCAACCATTCAGGACAACCCAATGGGTCACAGTGGCGAGAAGAAAACTCTTTCGACTGAAGGACACTCCAGAAGCGAACGTCGCCCACCAAACCCAAGATCAGCCTAGCGCTGAGGATTGGCGCCTCCCGATCATCGATTACGTCCTATACGGCGTATTGCCCGAAGATGCAAAAGAGCGAGAGTCTGTTCGGAGACGTGCTACGAGATTCTACTATGATTCAACCACCAAAACGTTGTATCGAAAGTCGTACGACGGCTTGTTACTCCGATGCCTTTCAAAAGCAGAGGCACAAGAGGCTCTGCACGAGGCCCACAACGGCATTTGTGGAGCTCACCAACCGGACCCAAACTTTAGGATCGCCTATGAAGGATAGGCTATTTCTGGCCTGGGATGGTTCACGACGCAGTCGTCTACGCGAAGCGCTGCCATGAGTGCCAAGTCCACGCCAACTATATGCATCAGCCGCCAGAGGACCTACACCCAACGAAGGCTTCGTGGCCCTTTGAGGCATGGGGGATGGACATAGTTGGACCAATATCCCCTCCTTCGGCAAAAGGTCATCGCTTTATTCTCACGATCACTGACTACTTCTCTAAGTGGGCCGAAGCCATCCCCTTAAGGGAAGTCAAGACTAACGACGTGATTAAGTTCATCGAACACCATGTCATCTACCGATACGGCATACCATGACGTATCATTCATGACAATGGCACACAATTTGTTAGCCATGCATTCACCAGGTTCTGTAACAAATTCCGAATACAGAACCTCTCTTCCACGGCCTATAACCTATCTGCGAATGGTTTAGCCGAGGCCTTCAACAAAAAAATCATCAAGATCTTGACCAAGTTAACCTCCACCAGCAAACGCGACTGGAATGAGAAACTGGGCGAGAGTCTGTGGGCGTATCGCACGACGGTTCGCACACCGACTGGCCATACGCCTTACTCGTTGGTATACGACTGTGAGGCCGTGTTACCATTAGAAATTCAAATTCCATCTCTCCGCGTCACCTTGGCAATGGGGATGACGGTGGAAGACAACCATCGACAATGACTTGCCGAGCTCGAAGCGTTGGACGACAAGCGGCTAGAGGCTCAACAACACATTGAGTTCTATCAAGCCCGGATGGCTAAGGCTTTCGACAAGAAAGTCAGACGCCGAGCCTTCAAAGAGGGGGAGCTGGTGCTGGCCGTTCGCCGACCAATGATTCTCACCTCCAAGAAGAAAGGCAAATTCCAATCCAAATGGGAAGGGCCATTCGTAATAGAAACAGTCTATTCGAATGGAGCTTACCGCCTCGTCAAGCCAAACGGTGACAAGATCATGATGCCTATCAACGGCAAACACTTGAAGAAGTACTACCCTTAGTTCTTCTTCACAAACTCCCACAAGTGCATGAGTCTAAACTGGTCCTCACCCCCTTCCAACTGGTGCACGAGGCTACACTGTCCCTACTTTACCCGCTCTGGCAAAAGACCCCTCTCAGAGTTCAGTTCGCCTATCTTCTCCAATGAGATGGCGGATCCACTAAAGTCGTTCATATCACGACAAACACATTCAATTCGCCTATCTTCTCCAATGAGATGGCGGATCCACTAAAGTCGTTCATATCACGACAAACACATTCAATTCGCCTATCTTCTCTAATGAGATGGCGGATCCACTAAAGTCGTTCATATCACGACAAACCCATTCAATTCGCCTATCTTCTCCAATAAGATGGCGGATCCACTAAAGTCGTTTATATCATGACAAACACGTTCAATTCGCCTATCTTCTCTAATGAGATGGCGGACCCACTAAAGTCGTTCATATCACGACAAACCTATTCAATTCGCCTATCTTAAGATGGCGGATTCACCAAAGTCGCTCATATCGTGGCGAACAACTCGGTTATGTTAACTGTCACCTCTAACCAAACCAACTTATCAGTCTCCCTCAACGAGATGGTAAGGCCCTGTAGTTGCTCCGATCGCAGCAAAACCCCATCAAGTTAATGATCACCTCTGATGATTGGCGCCGTTATTCCTACGAGTAACATAGCCTAAGTAATAGCCTATCACATGACGTGTTATTACTTCTGTCAATAGTCACACTCCTACGTCCCTGAACTATTTGGCCTGTTCCAGCTATACTAACATTCCCTTAGGGTAACTGATGAGTAGCAGCTTACTGTTTCCGGTAAAAGTTGCTGTTTTCATTGATGTTCTCTTTTTTTT
>BQKN01000892.1:47195-62190 GCA_022839385.1 Asparagus kiusianus | reverse complement strand
ACGTCGTTGGAATTCTTGTGAGCCGGGTAGTGACGTTCAATCGTCGCTCGTTGACACTGAGCTGTGTGCGGGGACCTATCGGCACTTTTTGATGCCTACACTTACCACACGAAGGCTCCTACAACAATCGAGCGTCATATTCCTACATCCCTGAATGATTCGATTATCATCTGTCACCGCCTACCTAAACGACGACGACTATCAAGAGCGGTTCGGCAGACGGCATATCTGCCGATCCCCCAAGCAACCGCTCGCCGAGTGGCGAGTCAAAGCTGGGTTCTTCAGTTGGCCGCATGAACGAGCGATTGTTCTATTCTGCAGACCAAGTGTGACTCTCTTGATCTTATCAGACCTACAACACGAAAATCGGGGTTAACCCGATCCCACGCCGTGAACAACCGAGGGCAGGACAAGAGCCTAAAACGACTAAGTTCAAAACAAGACAGTCAAATGCACGCCAAGTCCAACTCAAATGCCAAACAGCGCAGACAAAAGAAAGAAAACTATATATACGAAGCAAAAATAAGCAAAAGTTAAAGGTCATTACGGGCCAGGAGTTACATACATAAGTTTGTAAGTTACGATGCCTGTGGCATCAACTGAAATGACAAACAAAACAACAAAAAAGGGGAGGCAGTCCTCAGAGGAACTTCAGCAGGCTAAAAGAGAAAAGCTTGGCCTTGACCGCTGCACGATCCGCCTCCCGTTGGATCCTCGCCTTCTCTTTCTGCCTCTGCTGCCGCCTAGCCAAGTTCGCCTTGCTGTCCTCTTCCTCCTGGTGAAAGAAGCTGCAGCGCCCCCTCCACCTCTCTGGCGGCCTCGCTGAGCCTCCTCGCCTCGTGCTCGCGCTCCCGCAGCTTTGCCTCGCCACGAAGAGAGCCGGCGTCCTCGAAGAAGGCCTTGTCCAGATAAGCATCCATCCGGTCCAGAACCGCCCGATGTCGCTTCCGCAGACGTTGGAGCTCGGCCTCTTTCGCCTGGATCTGCTTCGCCCGCTCTTCGTGCTCAAGCAGAAGGCGCAGAGAGAGGGGCGGGGGCATGTCGTAGGGATCTTCGTAGGCCAGCTCTTCGAGGCGGTACATCCACTTTTCCACTCGGTGGAGCTCCTGCTCGCATTGACGTGCGAGCGAGAGATCACCTGCTCGACGAATCTCTCTCAAACCCGCTTCCACGATAGGAAGCGCATCGTAATACCGCTCATCGCCCGCGCTTACTGAAAGGGCGACCCCCCGCACCAAATCCTCCAACCTCTGGAGGGGCACGAAGGCGGGGTGAGCCACGGGATCCCGAACGGAGGACCCCTGGACTGAGCTCGCCGGGGAAGCAGGTGGAGCGCCAACGTCGATGACGGTGGCGGAGGAGCCGACCTCCTCGGAGGCGCTGTGGTCAGAGTCGGAGGCCATGAGAGCAGAAGTTGCGGTAGCGGTCTTTCGTCTAGCAAATTTTTCTCGAAAAGAAAAGGGCGTGACTGAGAAGATGGTGAGTAGGGAGATATAGCTGAAGATACAAAGGTCGCGATCTCTGCCCTCGAGCAATCGAACGTCCCAGATGCCTTGCGGCGCTTCGAGCTCAACGCCATTTAAGGCCATGCTTCTCGAGACCCGAACCGACCGATCGGATGAAGCCCAAGAGGCGAGGCGTTCTGTCACTTCGCCATTAATGAGCATTGACACGTCTTTAAGGCCTTAGCTGGTAAGCATTTGGGCCCGCTGAAAGACGCGTGGCACGAGATCTCGTCTACAACCTAATCTCGCCCTTTCGAGGGTCCCACCTGCGTTCCAAACTTGCCAGCGTCCAGGGTTATCCTCAACACGGATCCGCCAACACTGGGGGTTCGCCTACGGTTCGAATTCGCCGAAGGTTGGAGTTAACCTTCATGTGAACTCGCTGACAGTTTAATACGGTTATCCTAACGAATTCACCACCATTTGGACTGACCCGTACTCAAGTTGAGTCTTCGCCCAAAGGGTGCCACCTGAAATCACTGATGGCCGTGCCAAAAAAAAAACAACTGGAGAGTGATACATCCAAAGGAAGCATGAAAAGAAGAAAAACGTAAACTTTCTCAGATGCTTCTAGATAGTACATTTGAACAAAGTTATGATTTAATAGCTAAGAAAGTCATAATGTTACGGTCGAAACATAGAACGTACACCAGTGTTTCCTTAAGACAATACATGGGAGCAAAGTTATGACTTCACAAGTCATGGCGTAGTTTCAAAGGCAAAATAAGCAAGCAAAATGTCTTAAACACAGGTACAGAGTTGAAATCTCAATCAGGCAAACTAAAAGAAGAAATGTCTTCCTTGGCCATTGCCACCCTCCTCGCATGGTCCTCCCGAGCCTTGTCCTCTGCCGCTTTCCTGATTCGTTCCTCAGAGCTCGACCTGGCGGTGGCGTCTTTTTCACGCAAGGCCTGAAGGCATTGAGTTTCAGCCTCAGCGTTCTTGATGACCTTCACGAGATCAGACTGGAGCCCCTTCCAACTCGTCTCCACCCGTCCCAGTTCGGCTCTCAGACGAGCCATTGTGCGATTGAGGTCGACAATTTGCTCCTCCAACTGGCGTTGTTGACTTACCCAGAAATCGGCGATGGATTCCAAATCAGCGGTCTCCTTGGAACGGGCCTCCTGTTCCTGAGCTTCCAGACGCCCGAAGTAAGCCAAGCAAGATTCCACGTCCGGGCCCTCCCGTAGCAGTGACTCTAGCATTATCATACGTGCCTCCAAGAGACGGAGTGCCTGCATACAACGAGAGGCGAGCCGGTTTTCACCCAACCGTCGAAAGTCGACCACGCGGTCCAAGAGAGATTGCCTGAAACTGTCAAAACTGCCCATGCCAAGATCGACAAGGGAAATCACTTGCCTCACCGCATTCTTGAACTCTTCAACGCGAGCCTGTAGGGGCAAGGACCCGGGAGGAGCAGGCTCTTGACCTGGGGAGAGTATCGCGATAGGTGGAACCTCGAGGCAAGGTTCCGTTCCTGGCTGCGGAGCGGGGCCGGGGGCAGGAGAAGTCGCCGGGCTTTCGGGTTCGTCATCAGATATCAGGATAGGCTCCGCCTCATGCTCCTCAGGAGACGACGCACCGTCATGGACTGTGCAGCACAGCGATGGCATGAAAGGGAGAGTTAAGCGAGAAATACCAAGCCATGCCTAAGCAGGAGTTGAATTACAGACATACCTTCGGTAGCAGCGGCTTCCGCAGTGCCTGAAGAAGACGCCTCCTTCCTTTTTTTAGAAGCAGCCCTCTTCACCTTCGGTGCCATCTGGATAATGCAAGGGAAACTTGGATCTTCTCTGAGAAAGACAGCAAGAAAAAACTTTTGTCTCTTCTTGACAAGGGGAAGGGGTACTAAAATACCCTGACCCTAGACAGTTATCGAAGACTCGATTGGACCTTTCAGGCCCAAACAGTTGATAAGGAGGCCGAACAGTTCGGATCCCTTGTAAACGGCCAGGATTCGGCAGTTCCTAGACACGATCTCTAACCAACGGCCCGGATCGGGCACGAAGGGCGAAGAGACCCATCGCACCATAATTAATGCGAGGCGGCGCACCCACGTCTCCGTAACTGACGTGCACGTGGGTGAACACACGACCCGCTAAAAACGGAGCCAACCCGTAACCGAAATCACTGACAACTGTGAATTCACCCTCAGAAAAAATTCGCCTATAGGTGAAATGAGTCTGTTACTGAAACCTGTCGAGGAAAGTGTCCCACAGCTAAACGCCGACTAGTGCACAGAAATATCTATGTTATATATAGTATGCGCACAAGCAATAATCGCCAGAAACAAAGGGATAATTTCATTCACGAAAGGGAAGTCCTATTACAACGAAAAATTAAAGGCGAATTACAAATCTTTCAGCCGTCGTTCCGCCTCGTGAACCTCAGCGGCGTGGCGAAGCTCGAGCCTTCTCAAGACTTCTCGACGAAGATCTTCCTCTGTGCATGAGATTAAGTCTTGAATGGTCTCTTTGACATCCTTGAGAGCTCGGTTCTTCTCCTCAACGGAGTCAGTGACCAGTTGCCGACGGGACTCAATACCCTCCAACTCCTTGGCCACCTGAACACGAGCCTTCTCTTGGACGGCTAAGGAAGCCTGTGCGTCAGCTATAACCTGTTTCAGCCTATCTATTTCGAAAGAGAGTCGGGAGAACCGGCTATCGACCGTCTCTTGTTCGCGGGCCACCCGGGCATCCTCAGCCCTGGCCTGCTCCAACTCAGCTGATAACTTTAACTCCAGTGACATACTCTCGTTCAGGCGGCGATCACGCTCTGCCATAGCTACTCGAACTTCGCGGGAGGCGAGATCAACCAGAGTGGAACTTTCCGTGCGAAGAGCGAGCAGTTGCCGAACAGCCCCCTCCACTTCGTTCAGACGCTGAAAGTAGGGCCTCGCCGCGACAGCGCCAAGCCTCTTACGCAGAAAGGACGCGTCGTGTTCAAGATCCTCCTTGAATTCCTCGAAGGGGCAACTCTCCTCCAAGACCAGCCGGGTGCAGTGGGCCAAAGTATCTTCGAAGCTGGCCAGAGCTCGCGCCACCTGCGTCTTTCGCCAGCGTTCCAAGGGAGAGAGAACGGCATCTTCGGCCGAGGATGAAGTCAAAATCGAGGTACTGGTGGTCATGATCGTAGAAGCAGCGATTGGCGCCGCCAGAGCCGGAACAACCGCTGGTGCCACCAGAGTGGCAGTGACAGAGTCGTAGGTCACCACCGACAAGGAGTGGCCATCAGCCCAATGGGGGTTCCCTCTTGAGCTGGAGATTCTCGCACCAAGCGCTCACCCCCGACCGGTACTCTCTCGAAGGTGGAAGTTCCCCCTTGTGGACCCACAGGAACCGATCCTTCCTCTTCGCTCGATAGCGCCTCGTGAACTAAGGCGTCGTCGTCCGTCTCTGATTCGCCTGAATGACCCTCCCAAGAGGGAGGATCCTCCTTGCCAGTAACCTCATGAGTGGGGCCAACTGCGGATACAAAAAGAAGAAGACTGATAAATGTCCCATTGGCTTAGAGGGATCAACGACACTGAAACCCATGCTTACCTGGACCCCCTAGTTCTCTTCCGTCTCCACTCCCCTCCTCTTCGTCAGAAGGAATGGGGATCGCTTTCTCGACTGCACCTGCACGAATTCAGTATGGACAGTTAGAAAATACGAACCCGACTTCGTACACAATAGTACTATGCCGAAAGATTACCTCCTGGTGCAGGTGCAGGAGTCGCTGAGACCCCTACCTGTGACCCCACATCAGGTGAAGGAAGCGTGTCCTTCGAAATCGCCGGAGCCGCCTGCGGCACGGTAGAAGGGGCAGGTTGAACATCTCCCGCCCCAGAGATAGTATCGTCCCGACCAGCCGCCGCTCTAGTGGTCACCATGGTCTCCTCGCTACGGGCCTTCTTGGCCGCTTCCACTCTATAACTCTCTGTCGCTTCTCGCTGCCGTTTCGAGAGCAACGAGCTGCTTGGAGATAACAGAGGCACCCCCATCCGCCCAGCGATCGTGCTCCGGGCTTGCTCTAGATGTTCACCCGCTCGAGTCAACTCGACAGGCTCCCTACGCTCACCTTGGGGATCCGAGGGAAGACTAGGAGAAGGAACTCGCGTCTCTGGCGCCTCGGATTCGTCTGGACCCATGTCACCGCCTTCGGTGTCTCCAGTCGGGTCCTCGGACAACCACTCCCTAACAGTTTGACGGCCTCTCCGTCTCGAAGTACGTAGAGGCCTTCTAGGGATATGCCCCTGTTCTACCAAACACGAGCCGCCAAACCAAAAGCCTTCGGGATCAGCACTGGCGCCCCGATACCACCTGCAGTATAGGAGGGTGTGATGCAAATCACGATCCTTCCCAGGTAGTTCAAAGCGGGAATGGGTACCACCAGCGTGAGTCCAGAACCATCCCCAAGCTCCGTCCACCAACCCCCCTTCGAAGTGCAAATGGGGATTGGCGTTTCCAACATACAATTGGTCATACCCAAGCTGGCGAGCGAACCTGCAAGGGACATACGGCTCAAGATAGCACACGGAGCCCGTCCGTAGGAGGTGATACCCTGGCCGGATGTTCACCAACCAGCGGAAGGCGCCGCGCGGAAGAACCGTGTGATGATCCGCCGTCGGCGCATCTTTGAGGGATTCCCCGTATCCTCCTCCGCTGAAATAGGGAAAGAAACGGTGGAAATTGTAGTGGACAAAATGGGAGAGCGTCTTCCGCACGTCAGGAATGTCCTTACACTTCCAGGAACACCTTTCCAAGTGCTCGACGAACGGAACAAACTTGTCTCCTTGAAAATCCGCAGGGGCGCTCATCAAACACTCGCAATGACAAACGAACCATGCCATCAAATAGGTATACGGCAGCCCCACCCTAGGATTAGGGGTCCTGATAATCTCTCCTGCCCCCTCATCGATGGCCGATACGTGGCAGAACTGGGCCGTCAAGGTGCGGAGCCCTCGGTGAATGCACACTATCGTCGCTAACACCAAGGCGTAGGACTTCCCGTAGGCTAAGCAGACCGCGGGATACATGACCACCACAGGAATCGCCTCGAAAGAGTGAGTAGGGACTACGCACCCTTCAGCCATAACATGAGGTACCCCGCAAATAGAGCCTTCCCAGATATGGGGGACTTCGCCTGATGATGGAACGAGTGAAGGACCGTACCAGATTTAAATCCGCCCTCGTCATGTTCGAGAGTTATGGTGCTCCTCTCTTCGGCTGTTCTCGCCTCCACTTCAGATTGGTCGCATTCGCCCAGTGGGAGAGCTGGCTTCCCTTTGACATCATTCCCTAGGAATAAATAGTCAGCCCAATTCTTGTGGCTGATGCCCGGAGTCCTCTTCTGGTTCCCTTTGTGATCCGATGCCCCTAAAGTACCGAGGCAGATGTGGTAGTGGCAGAGTAACTCCCACAGAGTCTCAACCACTAAGGGAGAATGGTCCGAGAGCTGATCAATCTCGTCTTGATCAGGGACGTACTCCTCATAGGGAAAGTCACCCAAAGGCAGCCCTGACACATCGTACATCTCATGGGGGGTAATGCCAAGCTCACCATTGGGAGTGAAGAACGTGCCGCTTTCTGCACAGTACAGTTCCAGGATGCTGTGGAACTGGGAAGCGTTGATCCGCAAACCGTGCCTGGTGGCTTGAATAGCCACGTACAACTCTGAATTCTTGAGGTCGGAATTCTCGGCCAGAACATAATCAGTGATCTTAGACCACCAAGTATCGCTACAAGGCGCCGAATATACCCACCCCGGGGCTCTGAAGTCCTTTGGAAGAAATTTCCCACCGACGCGGAAGAAGCGATGGTGAAAAGTCTCCGCTATCACCGTCATCTCCCCTGCCGGCGGCTCATTGGACAGCAGGCTAGGGCGCAGACCCGTCACGCGCTTACAAGAGCTCTCTACCCCATACCCAGCCGAAGAGCCTGTAAAGACGCCACAGGTGACCCCGTCCTGAGTGGGAGTCAAGTCCCAGTTCATCATACGAGGGACCGTGAGAGACCGCAGCTCGACGATCGAGAATCCTATTGGCATGCTAGGGAGATAATAGTGAGTCCCTTCCACCGTACGGAACCACCTGCTCTCTTTGAGCAGCAGAACGGAAGGATTTGTCGCTGCATTGCCTAACAGAAATTAAGGCTTTGGCAGCTCTATCCTGACATCGTCTGTCAGCACCGCATCTATCGTCAACTCGCGTAATGTCAGGTGATACCCGTCCGAGACCCTCTTCACCAAGCCATAAGGCTTATCAACAGTGAACGCGGGTACCAAAACCAGAGAGGGAAACCGGGGAGGTGTCGTATAACCCGTACCCCCGGCGTGGCCAACGACCACACCCTCCGGGAAAGCCTCATCAGAAAAAGTTGCTGCAAAAAGGAACAAGAAGTCAGTCAAGACAAAATCCACTGTAAAAGCGAAGTCGCCCATTGAACAGAGAAGGGCCGAGCTCGCTTGTCAAAAGCAAAGTTCGCCCCTCCCCTCTTCTCGCTAAAAAGACTGAGTTCGCCCGAGGGGACAAAAATCATCCTCTGAGGGCGAATAGGGCTAACTTAGCCCCAAATCAGGAAGACTACCAAGGGACGGCGGAATTTTAGAAGAATGAGCGACGCTCATTCCCCCAAACCTAACACCAGGAGGATTTCGCGACTTACCTGAACGCGGCTCCGGCATGCGGAGGGGCGTACCCACGGAGAGACGATCGGAAAAGCGTCCGGGCCCTTTTCCCTTTGCAATACACTTCTTGGATCGTGGCACCATTGAGGGACGAAGCAGCACTCTATCTCCTTGAAAAAGTTTTCGAGATTTTTGAACACGGCAGCTCTCGAGGGGAGAAGAGGGCTCGTTTAAAAAGACCTAACTTCCCACGTAGCCACGACCACCCTTGGAAGGCGAACCCCCCACGAATGTGAAACGTGGACACGGTCGAGATCGATGGCCCAGATCATCCTTGGTACATCGAATGGACCAAGATTGGCGGTTGCATCCGACGGTTAGATTCGAAAACCACGGCCACGATCAGAACGAGGCCCGCGGAGTGGACATCGAACTCTCAAATCACGATAAAACCACGCCGCCTTAGCTGGAAGGGTACAAAGCACCACCGGTGGATACGTGGTTCGCTCACACTAGGCCTACTTTCGCCCGAAGGGAAAAGTCTCTTGAACGAAATCCGCAAGACAGCCGAATATTTCGCCATCAAAGCCCAGCTTCGCCTGCGTGACTCACCCACCCTTGGGAAACAGGCGATTCGCCCAACGTTGCGAAATCGACAAAATGACTTTGTTTAGACCCGCGCCCCAAGCGACTAGGGGTCAGAGTACAAATCTTAGCATTAAGCCTAAGAGAAACCACTCGACAACTCATCATACTGAGGGGAATAGTATGGCTAGCCCGATTCAAACGGTAATCGGTAAAGGCAGATCAAATCCGTTGATAGCTGAAGGTTTGCTAAAAATCCTAAGATACTTGATCCGCCTAAAAATTTTTTATTCAAAGTATTCCAGACCACGCGTAAGCCGGCTTTGGTCTAGAAACTTTGAAGGGGGTCTTGTAGACGGTAAAAATTACCGCGGCAGAATAACAAACAAATTCGCCCGCAAGTCAAGGCCATCCACCTAGATGAAGAATGGAGTGTAGCCGTGAGACGGGTTCGAGGGTACACCTAGGCCCTCACACACCAAGTCACATGAGAGCGAATCCGCCCTCATGAGCCAGATCCGCCCGCAGATGTTCAAATCCGCCCTCATGAGCCAAGTCCGCTCACGGGGGTACGAATTCGCCTTCATTCTCTCGAAGAGGCTCAAATCCACCCTCGTATACCAAACCCGCCCACAGAGGGCCACGTCTACCTACGTAAGCCGAAAACCAGATTTCCAAGGACAAGCCTTCCCTATTTTCCGCGATGTGTGGGGAGGGAGCGCAGCGCTCTAGATTCGTCAGACGGCCGCCCGTAATTCAAGCGAGCAAGACAGGTGCCGGACCGGCCTGCACCCTCATAAATGCAAGTCATCTCACCCATTAGAATAGAAAACCGAAGCTGTCGGCGCGCCGCAAGCTATCTGGAGCTTACTCAGACATGCAACGTCCATTCTCCAACCTCTGCCAAGACACAGGGAGAGGAGAGAAGGCACAGGACCCCAGGACCGTCAAATGGCCTCTCAGTGGCTCACAGCGCAGGTGAGCAGACAGCTGCCAGATCAGCCTGCACCCTCATAAATGAGGCTTACCTCACTCGTCCAAACCGAGAGCAAGAGCCGTCGGCGCTCGCTGAGCTGGTCAGATCCACTCAAGCATTTGGCAACCGCCGTCACGGGTACGAGGAGGGGCTTTCCCACTCCTACGCGACGTGACGCAACATGCAGCTCCTCGAATGATCGCTGGCAGCACAGAGGAACATCAGAATGTCTCTGAACAATATATGGTCACATCCCATAATTTCAGGAACAGCCAAACTGTCTCTCTCCTATTAAAAGGCTTCTTTCAGCAACTGGAAAAAAAAGATCGATCGATTGATCAATCAAGAGAGGAAGAAGCTTTCTGCATACCCTTGCATTACAGCGCCATCTCCTAGCTCCGAGCCCCGATCGCCGGCGAGCCAGAAGAGACAAACTCCCTCACCTTGGGCTTCTACTGAGTACTGAAGCTCTCCAACAACCTCGGTCAAACCGTCCAAGGGAAGCAGACTCGGCACGAGCACCGAGCGAAGCATCCTGTAGCTACCTTAAAGTCCCCACGATTAAACAAAGAGGGCCTTCCCTCTGCTTCTGTTGTAATTCAGATTGATTTAATTTGTAATAAGCTTTCTTATAAATACAAACAAAATCCTCCTTTCTCGGGAAAATCAGAAATTTACACCTACAGCGTTCGGTTCCACACTAAAGATCGCGATAACCGTCGTAAGAGTCAAAATAGTGGTTTGGTTGTGGAAGGGGATCACGATGGAAAAACAATTGACTTTTATGGTTACTTATGCAAAGTCTGGGAGCTGAAATATTTGCATGGGGTTAAGGTTGTTCTGTTCCAATGTGAGTGGTTCAACACTGGAGGTAAAAATAGAATACATAAAGATACACATATCACAAGTATCGATGTTAGGGGTCGTTGGTATCAAAACGATCCATTTGTGCTACCAGAGCATGTGAAGCAAGTATTTTACATTGATGATACCAAATTGGGTGCTCATTAGAAAGTCGTAGAACGGGTCCAACACAGGAGTGTGTGGGATGTACCGGAACAAGTCCATGATGATATGCTTAATGATGCATTTCAACAAGTTGAAACCACTGTCGCTGTTCCAATTCTCGTCGAGCCTACTACAAATTATCCTTATTATAGGGATGATATTGGTCCCAATATCATTCCCAGTGCTGACCTAAATACGGAGTATGAAGTTGACAATGATCAGACAATGGAAGAGTATGGCGATGATGATGAAGATAATCTGCATAATCAGGCTGACTTAGATATAGACCCTGATATTGATTATGATGTGTAGTATATGTTTTTGTTTCGTAAATGAACAAATATCAAGAAATAATATTGTTTGAAAGCAACATAATTACATTCTATCATTTTGTATAAAAGTTTAATGTTACAACCTGGCAAAATTTATATGTTCTAACATGCAATTTTTTTCATAGTTATCAAATATGCACAGTGGTAAAAAATTATGGGTCAAACCAGGGTCCACACGAAAAATGGCAGAAATATATGAGGCGAGAAGGAGGAAAACAATAGATGAGAATATAGAGAGAATGAGAGCTTTGGGAATACCACCACTTTCACAAACAATTTCCAGGACGTTGCCAATGCATGAGAGGAAAAGTAAAGGCAGTAAAAAAAGGTTTGTGAGGATGATGATGAGTACCAACCGCCTATGGATGATAATTTGCTTAGCTCATCGAGTGAAGATGACAATGATGATTTAGAAGAGGTAATATCTATTTGTGTATTGTCATTAATGGTTACTTGTAATTACTTGTCCTTGTCATTACTTATTATTATTTGTTATTAATTTCTTTTCATTATGTGTACTAATAATTCATTTTACTCAATTATAACAGGTAACACGTATGGCTCCAGGACGCAGGTCCAAAAATGTTACACCATCGACTTCTGTGCCCGAGATGAGGATTTTGGTTGCTTCGAACCAGCCACCCCAGTGTACCCGTAGCGAGCTGCCCTACCCCGAGCCATCATCAATTGCCCAACCCGACCAACTAGAAAGCCCTTAAACGATCGGGAGCAGCGTAGGTATTAATATATCATTATTTACATATCAGATTCACATTTCCTTTATATTAGATATAAAATTTAATTCAATTAACTTTGCATTTTATGTAGGATCAGTACCATCGGCCCGTAGAAATGTACGCGGTGCAACACGAGGGAAGGGGACAGAGAGATTGGTGAGACAATTGGGTCATGCGATTTTAGTTCCGATCCCTTCCTCGAGTGGAGCACCGGAGGGGGGGCATGCGACATCCCTCGCGAATGAGATTGGTAAGGAGATCCGAACATCTGCACCGGTTCGCAATTATGGTTGGGACAATATTGATGCTGGGATTCAAGAGGCGATCATTATGAGAGTTCGGGTATTTTTTTAATCACTCTTTAATGATATATTTTCATTGCTATGATATATTTGTCCTGATTTATTCGACCATAAAGGCTAGTTTATTATGCATCAAATGAAACATAATTATCTACAGCAAGTTATGAATGTTTAAGATCAATGGGGTATAACCATGAGATGTGAACGTGCAATCAATGGGGTATATACAAACCCCATAATTCTGGCTTTTGCATGTTTAAGATCATATATGGGTTTTGTGCTAATTTCGCTATATTGGAAAACATATAGAAATTTGTTAAACTGCTTCATATACATTCCGAGAGAAGTAAACAATGAAACATAACAGCTGGACAAACTGGAAATGTATTCAAATAAATAAGAATCCCAAAAAGGAGATCAAAAGTAGAACAAAGTTCTCATGATATTCAGCCAGAGGAAGGACCTGAGAATCCATAAAGCTGTGGAGAACCAATCAAAAATCTCCAGCTTCCAACCATATAACTATCAAAAATCTAAAACAGTGCTTAGTTTCTGTTACCTCAATGCACCAGATTCAGATATATCAAAAGGAAAACAAAATTATAGCCTTCTCAAAGGAAAAACATTCATTGTGACTAGTTTATCCAAGCCAATGCATGATTACCAGACAAGAACTCCGAGAACAAAACAGGAAGCAAATTAAGAACTTTCAAAATTTAAAAACTAGACAGGTGACACCAAAATGCATATAAGATACCAGCTGGGCATGTTCATTTCATAATTCAAATCATACAAAGGGAAAATAAGGCCAAAGATTTATGCAATATGCAATTATAAATGATAAACAAGACTAAAAGATCAACAAATTAAAAAGTTCTAACAAGGGCTGATAACTGCACCAGAATCTGTTCCAACCTTCTTTGTTTCTCAATAATTATGGGGTCCTGATATATTTTCATTGCTATGATATATTTGTCGGTAATTATATATGTAGAATGCAGTTTTCATTACTAGAATTGGCCACGAGTTCAAAGTCCCGTGTCCTTTTGTAGATGTGCTGGTAATCAAACAAGAGTAGAAACAGGGGATGTCATTGTGAGGTTGAGTGTGACACCATTATAATTCTAATAGTATTTATATGTGTCTATATTTCTTTGATGATGATTAGCATAATGACATACAAATGCTAGTATTTATATGTGTCTATATTTCCAACTACCATCAAATGCACAATGACATACAGTTTAACAAAGCCTATCAGAAGAGTTGACAACATATGATTATTTAGAATGACAATGACATACAGTTTAACAAAGCATACATATATATCATATTAATGGTTTACAAGAAACTCCTAATGTCACTTCCAAGCTTTCAAGCACTGAACAAAGCATACATATATATCATATTAATGCTTATATGTATATTCATGCTTAACTGTACTTGTAGCAAAGATATATTAATGCTTATATATATATTCATGCTTAACTGTACTTGTAGCAAAGATTTGATGTCGGGGACTATGAGAATGACCTAGTCATCCAAGATTCCATAAAGAAAAAGTGTCAGAGTATATATAGAAATTGGAAGCATGAGTTGCATGCCTATTATCTTGGTTTAATAGAGAAGGGAGTACCTGATCCCAAGAACCATCCGCCGAAGCGTGTGGATCCCAATGATTGGGTATCGATGATCGATGTGTGGCAAACTGAAGAATGGAAGGTATAGATCTCAAATCACTTTATTAAATTGTCATGTTAATTTTGGAATCATGTTGTTATATATTTTAATAATATATTTTATATTGGTCATTAGACAAAATCTGATAAAGCGAAGGTGAGTCGATCAAAGTTGCCCTACAATCATATATCTGGTTCCCGATCATTTGCATCAGCGATGTCACTAATTGTAAGTTTTGCTTTGTAAGTTTTTACTTTTTAAATAGACTATAAATAGTTATTAACAACCTTAATGATAAATTTATACAATTACAAAAATCAAAAAATGATGGGCAAGCTCCCTCTTTTCCGTAATTTTACAAGGAAACCCACTACCAAAAAACAAGGAAAGTACGGGTAAACGAGAAAGCACAAGATATCTATGTACTTATGTCCAATTTACTTTTGTTAAATCAATCTATACAAAAAACTTATATCTATTCATTAATGATATGGATCTTACATCTTTAAAAATGACAGGAGCGATTAGTCAACAAGACTATCGAACAATCTCATCCCGAAGTTACATCTCCGATGAATGAGTTTGAGATCTCCATTGAGGTACTTGGAAGGAGGCCAGGTTGCCTGAAGGGGTATGGGATCCACCTTCGAGGGAATTCATCTACCAGTTCTATTGCAAAGTCAGCTGAGCGAGATGCTGAGGTCGTGGCTTTAAAGGAGATAGTAGCTATGCAAGCCGAACAGATAGCCTCACAAGCCGAGCAGATTGCCTCACAAGCCGAGCAGATTGCCTCACAAGCCGAGCAGATGAACGCACAAGCTGAGCAGATGAACGCACAAGCCCAGAAGACTGCTGATCTTGAGGCTTTAGTGCATCAGCTATTTGGACGTAGCCAGCCTGCAGGTGAGTTTAAAGTGCAACCGGCTTTTGTTTCTTTTAACGTGCTTTTTTTCTACTTTTTTTCTTCTTAATATTTTATCAGTACAGCAGTCTCATGCCCATAAATTCTCCATCGCCAACAGACCCTTTGTTACTCACTTAGGTCTCTCTCTCTCTCTCCATCACCAACAGTTTGTTTTTGAGCTGCTTTGGTTTATGATTTCTTTGAAGAGAAAAAGAGAAGCTAGCAATGGAGGAAATATATATAGTAATTCATGAGAATGCCTGGCTCCCTGTATGCCACACGTGTGCACTAATTCTTGCTGCTTGAATTTGGTTACTGCGGGTGGCGTGCGAGGAGCCAAGCATTTAGTACTCTATA
>BQKN01000892.1:17861-45122 GCA_022839385.1 Asparagus kiusianus | reverse complement strand
CGACGCAATTATGCGTCGCCAAAGATGAGATTTTTAGCGACGCTACATTCTGCGTCGGCAAAACTATACTTTTGCTGACGCATGGCCCTTTGCCGACGTTAAGTACGTCGCCAAAAGTGTAAGATTTCCCGACGCTGTTCTGCATATGGAAAAAATACTGTATGCTTTTGCCGACGCAAATTGTTATGTGTCGCTAAAAGTTGTGCTTTTCCCGACGCATCAAGCGTCGCCAAAAGTGTTGACTTTTCCCGACGCAGTGTGTTGGCATCGCCAAATATTTTCCTTGACGCACTTTTGGTGACGCGTTAGCGACGTTGCATTTTGCGTCGAGAAAGATTTTTCCTGATGTTTTTTAAACATTTGCCGACGTTTTTCTTTTGTCTGCAATGATGTATTTTGTTATAGTGACAAAGTAAAGCAGATAAGAATTGAAGAACTTACTTTTGTTCGGTTGACAATGATGATAAGGATCTGCAATTACTATTAGTATGAGGATGAAGAAATCAAATAAGAGAGAAAAATTGTAATTATTATTATTTTTATTTTATTTTATTTTATTTTTTATTTATTATTATTATTTTTTATAGATAATGAGGTTCATGAAGAACCAACACCTCTTCCTCTCCGAGCGTAAAAAAGTCTAAAAATAGTTTTAGACGTTGACCATTTATTTTAAAAATGTTACCATTTTTAGGATTTTCTATCTCGACAGCCTCATGTGAAAAAACTTGTTTGATAAAAAATGGACCTGTCCATCTTGATCTTAATTTTCTAGGAAAAAGATATAATTTTGAATTGTACAATAAAACTTTTTGTCCTGGAGAGAAATTTTTTCGTAAAATTGATTTGTCATGAAAAGTCTTGGTTTTCTCTTTGTATATTTTTGAGTTTATGTATGCATCATTTCAAATTTCTTCTAACTCATTTATTTGGAGCAATCTGTTCTTACCTGCCGAGTCTGAGTCAAATTTTAGCTGTTTTATTACCCACATTGCTCGATGCTCCAACTCCACTGGTAGGTGACAAGCTTTCTCGAATACCAGTCTGTATGGTGACATCCCCAAATTAGCCTTGAAAGCTGTTCTATATGCCCACAGAGCATCACATAATTTTACAGACCAATCTTTTTTGTTATGATTAACTGTTTTTTCTAAGATTTGTTTGATCTGTCTGTTTGTGACCTCTACTTGACCACTGGTTTGGGGGTGATAAGGAGTTAACAATTTGTGTATGATTGAATATTTCCTCATCAAAGCCTCAAAAGAACGGTTACAAAAATGTGTACCGTTGTCATTGATGATCGTTCGGGGTACTCCAAACCGTACAAAAATGTTCTCTTTTAAAAACTTAACAACGACCTTGTTGTTATTAGTTTTGCAAGCTACCGCCTCAACCCATTTTGACATGTATTCAACGGCTACTAGAATGTAAACATTTCCGAAGGAATTTGGAAATGGTCCCATGAAATTGATACCCCACAGATCAAAAAGTTCAACAGATAAGATGGGTTGTAAGGGCATCATATTTCTCCTAGTGACCTTTTCTAAAAGCTGACAGCGGTTATAAGTTTTACAAAACTCATATGAAATCTTGAAAAGAGTGGGCCAGTATAGCCAGATTGAAGAATTTTTTAGCTATTTTTCTTAGGCCAAAGTGGCCCCCACATGCTTGCTCATGACAAAAGGATAGAACACTCCTAGTTTCTTCAGTGGGAACACACCTCCTAAAGATCTGATCAGGATAAAATTTGAATAGATATGGATCATCCTAGTAAAAGTTTTTTACTTAGGAGAGAAAACGGGATATATCCTGTTTGGACCAATGAGAAGGGATCTGGTTCATGACTATATAGTTCACAATGTCAGTGAACCATGGGACAGATTGGATTTGTAGGAGTTGTTCATCAGGGAAATGCTCATTGATCGGGATGGTTGATGTTGGTGCATTTGGGAGTCGAGAGAGGTGATCTGCTACGGGGTTCTCTATTCCCCTTCTGTCAAGAATTTGAATGTCAAACTCTTGAAGAAGGAGAATCCATCTAATGAGCCGTGCTTTAGCATCCTTTTTTGTCAAAAGATATTTTAGTGCAGCATGATCTATGAAAACTTTGGCTAAGGAACCGATGAGGTAGGACCTGAATTTTTCTAAGGCTAAGACTACAGCTAAAAACTGTTTTTCTGTGACAGAGTAATTTTGCTAGGCATCATTCAGAGTTCTACTGGCGTAGTAGATCACATGCGGTTTTCCATCAAGCCGTTGTCCTAAAACAGCACCAATCGCGAAATCAGATGCATCACACATCAGTTTGAAGGGTAAGGTCCAGTCTGGTGCATGAATGATAGGAGCTATGGTTAGCTCTTTTTCAGATATTCAAAAGCTTTGAGACAGTCGGGAGAGAAGACAAATGATGTATCCTTAGCTAAGAGATTGGTCAAGTGTCTAGCAATTTTGCTAAAATCCTTGATGAAACGTCGGTAAAAACCAGCATGACCAAGAAATGATCTGATATCTTTGACAGATTTAGGAGAAAGGAGATTGGAAATGAGATCTACTTTAGCTTTGTCCACTTCAATTCCCTTATTGGAAGCTACATGTCCTAAGACAATGCCTTGTTTGACCATGAAATGATATTTCTCCCAATTGAGAGTCAGATTTTTCTCCCTACACCGTTCTAGGACCAGTTAAAGATGATGCAAACATCAGGAAAACGTGTCACCAAAAATGGAAAAGTTGTCCATGAAAATTTTGAGAAATCGCCCTACCATGTCGGAAAAAATACTCATCATGCAACGTTGGAATGTGGCCGGTGCGTTGCATAGTCTAAAGGGCATGCGTCGGTATGCGAATGTTCCATACGGGCAAGTGATGGTGGTTTTCTCTTGATCTTCGGGAGCGATAGGGATTTGATTGTAACCTAAATATCCATCCAGGAAACAATAGAACTCGTGTCCTGCTAAACGCTCTAACATTTGGTTAATGAAAGGAAGAGGGAAGTGATCTTTCCGAGTGGCTAAGTTGAGTTTTCTGTAGTCAATATAGACTCGCTATCCAGTTTGGATTCGAGTGGTAATCAGCTCATTAGCCTCATTTTGGATCACGGTGATCCCAGATTTTTTTAGAACAACTTGAACCGGACTCACCCATTAACTATCAGAAATGGGATAAATGATCCCATGATCGAGACATTTCAGAATGTCTTTCCTAACGGCTTCTTTCATCACCGGGTTTAACCTACGTTGAGGATCTCTAGTAGGTTTGGCATCATCTATCAATGGATTCGGTGTTGAACAATGGTTGGACTAATCCATTTGATATCAGCCATGGTCTATCCAATGGCTTCCCTATTCTCTCTTAAAACATCTAAGAGAGCTTCCTTCTGACCGGTAGTTAAGTCAGAAGAAATGATAACTGGTAAAGTCTCATTCTCCCCTAAGTAGGCATACTCTAGATTTTCAGGCAGAGGTTTGAGCTCTAACTTAGGGGGTTCCTCCACAGATGGGCAAAGCTAAACTCGGGGTTCTATCTCCAAAGTTTCTCGTTGCTAGCCAGCAGTAGAAACATGATTGACTAGCAGATCTAACTCTAGTTCATCATCAGAAAACTCCTCAATCATTAAGTCAGATGTACTTGAATCTGACTCACACTCTCCCTCTTGTTGCACACTTGATATTCCCTGAATGAAATTCACTTCCATGGGTTGATCAGATGGATCACTAGGCTGCTTTCCTAGGTTGAAGATATTGAGGTCAACTGTCATATTCCCAAAAGATAGTTTCATCTGACCCGTCCTATAATTGATCAAAGCATTTGAGGTGGCTAAGAACGGTCTTCCTAGAATGACGGGGACTTGACTTTTGAGATTGGAAACGGGCTGCGTTTCCAAGACAATAAAATCAACAGGGAAAATGAACTCTCCAACTTTGATCAGAACATCCTCTACCTCTCCTTCGCGAATTTTTACAGATCTATCAGCTAACTGTAGAGTGCATATTGTCGGTTTAAGTTCTCCTACACCTAGCTGTTGATAGACTGAATAAGGAAGGAGGTTGACGCTGGATCCTAAGTCTAGAAGTGCCTTATCAATGTGAGTGTTACCTATGACACATGGAATTGTAGGACAACCAGGGTCCTTGTATTTTAACGGCATGGGTTTTAAAAAAATTTCACTGAGGTTGGCAGCTAAGAAGACTTTCTTAGGGACGTTGGTGGTTCTTTTCTTAGTGCATAAGTCCTTCAAGAACTTTGCATAAGAAGGGATTTGCTCGATTGCATCTAGGAGAGGGATGTTGATCTTGACCTATTTAAACATTTCTAGGATTTTCTCAACCTGCGGGGAGTTTTTCCTAGGTTTGAGTCTATCTAAAAAGGGGGCAACGGGCCTATTCCTATCTAGATCAGGCTCAATCTCAAGTTCAGCGTTTTGGTCATCAGAAGGAATTGCTTCATCGGAAGGAGTGTGTTGGATGAGAGAAGGGGTTTGATCCGGTGGCATTCTAATTTGGTTATTTATTTGTTTTCCTGATCGCAGAGTGTGAACTGCATTCACATGAGCTGGATGGGTTGAACTGGTTCCATTGTCTTTAGGGTTTGCAACAGGTTAACTTGGGAATTTTTCTTTTTCTCTCTCACTCACGGTAGTGGCTAGTTGCCCAAGTTGGTTTCTAACCGGGCTATGGCTTGAGTGTTCGAGTTGAGCACTTGGCCGGTGGTTTGCATGAAGGAATTTAGAGTGGTGGATGATTGTGTCAACATGTTGATAGTTTGTGTAGAAGCTTTGATCATAGCTTCTAAACCCTTTTCTAAGACACTCAAATGTTTATCATGATCAGAATTTGAAGGATTTGTAGGCTAGTGAGGATGAAGATGTTGGGTTAGAAAAACTGGGTTAGCTTGTTGGAAATTATTTGGTGAGTTGAACGGGACAGTATTTCCCCTAGGGAATTGTTGGTTCGACGCGGGAATAAAGTTTTGATTTCCGGGAGAATTTCCTTGATTCCATGCAAAGTTTGGATGATTTCTCTAACCTGGATTGTAGGTTAGAGAAAATGGATCATTTCTGGGTGCTGGAATGCAGCGTTCATCTATTCTAATGCATGGTTGTTTCCTAGGAGAGGGCATTCCTCTGAAACGTGGGTAGGAGACTGACAGTTATGATAACTCGGGGGCAGACACTTGATTGATTTGAGCTGGAGCTCGTTCCTTAACTTCTAAGGCTTCTAACCTCCGCATAATCGTCGCCATCTTCGCTTCAGACGCAATGTTTGACTCCAGAGAAAGACTACTAGACTTAGATTGGGGAACTGATGAAACCCTGTCATCACAGTGTTCCCACTGTATTGTTTTTTCGGATAGACTCTCTAGGAATTCCCAAGCTTCATCTGCATTTTTCCTCATAAAATCTCCCTGACACATCGATTCTAAAGATGTTTTTGAAGAATAGTCCAATCCTTCATATATGACTTGGCACAATCACCATTTTTCTAGACCATGATGAGGACATTGGATTAAAAGATCTTTAAATCGGTCAAAATATTTCCAGAATGGCTCTCCCGGGATAATTTTAAAGTTTTGAATGCTGTTCCTTAGCTTTACCGTTTTGTGAATAGGAAAAAATTTCTTAAGAAAAACGGTTACAAATTCATCCCAAGTTAAGATGAAATTTGTCGGTAAGCTGTACAGCCATTTTTTAGCTTTATCCTTAAGAGCAAATGGAATAAATCTAAGCTTAATCGCATTTTCGGTTAATTCTCTTATTTTAATCATAATACACACTTCCTCAAATTCCGAAATAAAAATATATGCATATTCTGTTTCATTTTCAAGGAATTTGAGAAGCATGTTTATGTAATGCGGTCTAAGCTCGAAATTTGCACCATTTGCTTCGGGGAGCCTTATGCAAGATGGAATTGTATTTCTGGTAGGGTAACACATATCCTAGAGAACGGGTTGATTTGCTATTTCTTGGATTGGTTCAACACGGATTAAACGATGAGAATTATCCCTAACCCAAGTTTGCATATACCAAAACAACTTCTTTTTTTATAATTTTTTTAAAGAAAGAACAAAAATTAGTTTTTTTTATGAGAAGAAAAAGATAGAGAAAACCTAACTAAAACTAATCAAAGCAATCACTTTTCAATCATTCTAATTCTAGGGTTTAGCCTAACTTAACTAGACCGGCTCCTAACCAAAAACTCCTACAGTGAAAAGGTTAAAGTTTTACCCAGGTAGTTAGCTAGGTAAGGATAGTACTAGAGAGTGATCAGAGATTAATTAAGTACCTCGTTCCTTGCGGAGCGCTTTACACAACCACTAAACCTTGCCTTAGACATCAACTAATCTGAAAAAACTTAAACCGGTTCACTTAAGGATTTCTTGCTCCTTATTGAGCTCGAGTCCTTAGGGGACAACGTCTAATGAGTTTTAGAAGGCTTGGGTTTGTGAAGTGAGGAATTAGTGATTTGTGGGCTAAGGAAAGGGTGATGAAATCCCTTACTTTATCTTGATTATGGGGTTTTATCCTTAAGAATGTTTTAAGTATGTGCCAAATCAAGTGCTACAATCACTTTGGTGAATTCCTACAAACTATATGAAATGCAACCCTAGTAACTAAAAGCGACTAAAAAGGATGATAAAAAAAATCTTTATATTTTTTTATTAGGGTTAACAATCAAACAACTATGAGAAGGGGGAACATTGTTTGAGTTTATTATCTTGTTAGTTAATGTCCAAGTGAAAGATGGATTTTATTATGGTCAACAAAAATAATTTTTTTAAATCCTAATTGTCTTTAATTGTGAAGCTAATTAAAAAGGGTGGAATTGAAAACGCTAGAAAGAAGACTTACCCGAAAGCAATTCTCCACGTTCTTGATCTTCAATCTAAGATTTTCAAGCTCCAAGCGGTTCCTTCATAAGAAAACACACAAGTTAAAGAACCAAAATAATTAAGTCTTATTTAAGCACCTTCCCCGGTAACGACGCCAAAAACTTGATGCGGCATAATTATGTACCAAAATTACAAGTGCACAATTGATCAAGTATAGTATAAAAATATCGATCCCATGAGGAATGTGATTTTTAAGAAATTATTAGAATTGGTACTTATGTTTTGTACGTGACAAAAATAGGATTAAAGAATAAATATGATTATGATGAGTGATTGTTGTGAATATATGCAAGAGACAATAAATTGAATTTTAGAGGAGAGAAGAAAGAATCAAAGAATAATTGAAATCACAAGGCAAGAAAGAAGAATGAATAAAATCAAGAAATAAAATCAAGAATTAAAAGAAAGTTCAAGAAAGTCAAGATGGAGGATTCAATTAAGATATGCGAAATCTAGAATTTAATCCACTAGCTAATCTCAATTACAAAATACAAGCTATTCTCTTTTTATCATATTTTAACTTAGATTTATTAAGCATAGACTATCAAACCATTTAAGGAAAGTATAACCTATCAAATTATCATCTAAGTTAAAATTACTATTCATAATAAGAGCAACAACAAGATAGTAATCCTAGAATTCATAAGCATAACCTATCAAACCATTTAAGATAAGTATAGATTATCAAATTCTTCTTCTACCAATTAGTTTTCTAGTTGATTATCCTAAACATGAATATTTTAAGTGAAAGAGAATAATTCATACAATATAAAGGAAATTAGACTAGTTTTATATAATTCTAAGATTCTTGCAAGAATTAATTTCACATATTAAGAAATAAAAGCAAGAAGAAAAATAACTAATTACGAAAAGAAAAAGAAAAGAAAAATATAAACTATGAACAAGAAATAAATCTAACTACAAAGAATTAAAATCTAAAATACAAAATAAATTATAAAAATTAAATGTAAGAAAATAAATCTACTCTACAAATTAAAGTGCAAAAAGAAATAAAAAGATAGAAAATAAATCTACACTACAAGCATGAATGTAAATCTAACTAATAAGCAATAATAAAAAATTACTAAAAAGAAATAAAAGAGAAAAATAAAAGAAAAGCAAACCTTCAAACTTTTCTTCTTCTCCATCATCATCATCTAACGAAGAGAAGAAGATACGAAGTGGAGAAAAAATTATTATTATTAATTGTAACAAAAGTTATAAATTTGGATGGCCTTCTCAATTAAGAGTTACCTTCCTCTCCAAATGGAGTTACAAAATTTTTCACACCTCTAACCCCTCACTCTCTACCCCTATTTATAGTAAACATTAGTGAATGATAGCCATTGGATTGAAATCTTATCCAAAAATAACAAATTTCAGCCTTTGGATTGTAACTGCCTGGCCGATGGTATCGATGCCAGCATCGATAGGGGTATCGATGCTGGCATCGATATGGACCTTCTTCTGTTTGTTGTCCGAAGTTAGCTCTTGTTCTTTTGGGCTTGGGCTTTTGGTTTGGTTTTTCACTTTGGCTTCTTGAATTCCCATTGGGCTTCTTGATTTCTCTTTGAGCTTTTATTCATTTCTTCATGCTTCATTGTTTGATTTTGGGCTTTTGGATAAATAAACAATTTGATTTTCCAATGGGCTTCTTTGCTTTATTTCTTCATTTATTCAAGGGGTTTTTGTTATGAGGTGAGAGTTTTGGGATTTATTCTTCATTACCTGCAATTAAAGATAAAAACAATTATTAGTGGCATATTTATTCATATAAAATAGATAATGAGGGTATAAAATTATAATAAAATGTGATTATCATAAGTTATGTGTATGATGTATATACATTTTCTCCCTCCCATTGTCCTTCAATATTTTTGTAGTTTTGTGCTTGTAATTTACAATTTATGGAAGTTATGTGTATAATTCTGTACGAGCATACAAGAATTTATGACACTATTATGCTGTTTATGTCCAAAATTGAATAAAGTTCCCAAGATTGCTAATCAATGTCTTGTTACTTCTAGTGCCAGTTCCAAGTGAGGACAAATGTGTTAGTTTTAATCGATGTCTTGTTAGTTCTAATGGGTTTTTTTGTTAGTTCTAATCGATATTTTGTTAGTTCTATTCGATTAATTGCTAGTTCTAGTTCCAGTTCCATGTGTGGTCAAATATATTAGTTCTTATCGATTTCTTGTTAGTCCTAATAGTTTTATTGTTAATTCTAATCGCTATTTTGTTAGTTCTATTCGATTTATTGTTAGTTTTAGCTCCAGTTCCATGTGTGTTCAAATATCTTAGTTCTAATCGATGTCTTGTTAGTTCTAATGTTGTAAGTATTAGAAATATCCCCATAATAGCTAGAACTAATATTAACTCAGCTAGACCTAACAAAAGTAACAGAACTAATGCTTACACTAGAACTTCGTTAGCTGGAGGTAGAATTAACACGATATCAACTAGAACTGACACCACAATAGATAGAACTAACATTATCTCAGCTAGAACTAACATAGACAATAGAACCAACGCTTACAACAGATATTGTGTTACCTGGGGGAGAACTAACACTATATCACATAGAACTGACCCAACAATAGCTAGAACTAACATTATCTCAGCTAGAACTAACAAAGGCAACAGAACCAATGCTTACACTAGATGTGGCGTTAGCTGGAGATAATGTTAGTTCTACCTCTAGCTACACTAGCTTATATACAGCCATTTATAGCCCAACCCGTGTTAGCTCTACATCCAGCCTGAGTTTTTTTCTATCACAAGTGTTGGATCTTGTTGCCAGGTTAGTTCTAAATGATCCAATATTAGTTCTAGATTAGATAAAGCCAGTTCTATCCCATCCCGTATTAGCTCTATCTCTAGCCCGCTTTTTTTTCTATCACAAGTATTGGTCCTAGTTGCTATGTTAGTTCTAACTAATTCAATGTTAGTTCTAGCTTATATACAGCTAGTTCTAACCCATCCTGTGTTAGCTCTGCCTCCAGCCCATGTTTTTTCTATCACAAGTATTGGTTCTAGTTGCTACGTTAGTTCTAACTGATTCAATATTAGTTCTAGCTTATATATAGTTAGCTCTAGCCCATCCCGTGCTAGCTCTACCTCTAGCCCGCGTTTTCTTCTATCACAAGTGTTGGTTCTAGTTTCTACGTTAGTTCTAACTGATTCAATGTTAGTTCTAGCTTATATATAACTAGTTCTAACCTATCCCGTGTTAGTTCTGCCTCCAGCCTGCGTTTTTTCTATCACAAGTGTTGGTTCTAGTTGCTACGTTAGTTCTAACCGATTCAATATTAGTTTTAGCTTATATATAGCCAATTCTAGCCCATCCCGTGTTAGCTCTACCTCCAGCCCGCGTTTTATTCTATCACATGTGTTGGTTCTAGTTACTACGTTAGTTCTAACTAATTCAATGTTAGTTCTAACTTATATACAGCCAGTTCTAATCCATCCTGTGTTAGCTCTGCCTCTAGCCTGCGTTTTTTTCTATCACAAGTGTTGGTTCTAGTTGCTATGTTGGTTCTAACTGATTTAATGTTAGTTCTACCTTATATATAGTCAGTTCTAACTTCGCTAAAGTTCAATTTGAGTAAGTGTTAGCTCTAGTATTACATCATTTATATATTCACTGCTTTCCAAGATATGTCCTATCACCCTAACAATTCACATCATATATCTGCGTGTTCCCAAGTCAAGACAGGCAGTTAAAATAATATTTCCCTCGATACTCACGTCACCGCCATTCCTCCACAACCCCTCAACTTCTTCCACCAGCGTAGGCGACTCTCTAAACCTTTCATCCCTAAACAAATTCCTAAACCCAGCGTCTTCAATCTCTATCATAAACCATCACAGATGGCTTTAGACGGTGCCTGTACACACTGCCATGGTGCGGGGCATACCTCTCGAGATTATCATCACGGTATTACTACTCGTGCCCCTCCAAGGAAGCTTACCGTCCCTGCCAACACCGCTAGCACTATCCAACATCTCTCTGCTTTCACCATCTTCAATCTTAGGTCAGGCTGTCCATCCGTCCAGGAGCTCAGAGAGATGCTAGCTTATTGCTTCAATCTTAGGTCATGGCCCCATCAAATCAAAGAAGCGGCAGGACAAAGCTTCATGGTGCAATTTCCATCCGACAACCTTCTTGCCCAAGCCATAGAGCTCGGCCTGGTCGATATAGGCACCTTTAGGGGAAGATTCTACCATTGGTGGGAGCATCTCAGGCTTTCAACGGTTCCCCAACCCTTTCTAGTATGGATCCACCTCTTAAACCTCCCATACCACCTCTGGTATTTTGAATTTTTGCAATCTCTGCTCGCTGGTATCAGTGAGTGCATCATAAGCTGTTGTGGTGTCATAACCCATGCTAACTTCACAGAATACAAAGTGCTCCTCAGGATTAGGGATTTATCTAATGTCCCTAAGAGGATTAGTTTTTGTTACATCTCTCTAGTCAACGGGATCCTAAGGGAAGGCAACGCTATCGTGCAGGTACACGACAGGGGGAATTTGGAGAGGACTGAAGGATCCACTCGTATTGACTTAGGGACCCAGTGTGCGCAACCTTTTAATACAGACCCAGAGTTGACAGAAAATAGTTAGGATGGATCGCACTGTGGATCATCGAATCCAGCTAACCCATGAAGTTAGTTCTATTGTATTATGCACTATAATGGAAGGAAATAGTTTGTTAGTTATATATTGATGTACATAAAAGTTCTATTTCCAACGCTTGTTATTTCTAACTTCAAGTTCTGGTGCAAGTGTTTGTGACGATTGCCGCTAGGGTGTTAGTCCTAGATGCTATCGTGTTAGTTCTAACTCCAACTAATGCAAGTTCTAGTGTAAGTAATTGTTCTATACGCCATGTTAGTTCTAGCTTAGTTTATGTTAGTTCTAGCTGTTGTGGTGTCAGTTCTAGATGCTATTGTGTTAGTTATAATTCTAGCTAACGCAAGTTCTAGTGTAAGTATTTGGTCTATACGTCATGTTAGTTCTAGCTTATTTTGTGTTAGTTCTAGCTGCTGTGATGTCAGTCCTAGATACTATCGTGTTAGTTCTAACTCTAGCTAACACAAGTTCTAGTGTAAGTGTTTGTTCCATACGCCACATTAGTTCTAGCTTTGTTTTTGTTAGTTCTAGTTGCTGTGGTGTCATTTCTAGATGCTATCGTGTTAGTTCTAACTCCAGCTAATACAAGATCTAGTATAAGTGTTTGTTCTATACGTCATGTTAGTTCTAACTTAGTTTTTGTTAGTTCTAGCTGCTCTCGTGTCAGTCCTATATGCTATCATGTTAGTTCTAACTCGAGCTAGCACAAGTTCTAGTGTAAGTGTTTGTTCTATAGGCCATGTTAGTTCTAGCTTAGTTTTTATTAGTTCTAGCTGTTGTGGTGTCAGTCCTAGATGCTATCATATTAGTTCTAACTCCAGCTAACGTAAGTTCTAGTGTAAATGTTTGTTCTATACGCCATGTTAGTTCTAGCTAAGTTTTTGTTAGTTCTAGCTGCTGTGGTGTTATTTCTTGATGCTACCATGTTAGTTCTAACTCCAGCTGATACAAGATCTAGTGTAAGTGTTGATTCTATATGCCATGTTAGTTCTAGCTGCTGTAGTGTCAGTCCTAGATGCTATCGTGTAAGTTCTAACTCCAGCTAACGTAAGTTCTAGTGTAAGTGTTTGTTCTATACGCCATGTTAGTTCTGGCTTAGTTTTTGTTAGTTCTAACTGCTATGGTATTAGTCCTAGATGCTATCGTGTTAGTTCTAACTCCAGCTAATGCAAGATCTAGTGTAAGTGTTTGTTCTACAAGCAATATTAGTTCTAGCTTAGTTTTTATTAGTTCTAGCTACTGTGGTGTCAGTCCTAGATGCTATCGTATTAGTTCTAACTTTAGCTAACACAAGTTCTAGTGTAAGTATTTGGTCTATACGTCATGTTAGTTCTAGCTTATTTTGTGTTAGTTCTAGCTGCTGTGGTGTCAGTTCTAGATGCTATTGTGTTAGTTCTAATTTTAGCTAATGAAAGTTCTAGTGTAAGTGTTTGTTCTATATGCCATGTTAGTTCTAGCTTAGTTATTGTTAGTTCTAGTTGTTGTAGTGTCAGTCCTAGATGATATTGTGTTAGTTCTAACTCCACCTAACGCAAGTTCTAGTGTAAGTTTGTTCTATACACCATGTTAGTTCTAGCTTAGTTTTTGTTAGTTCACGTTGCTGTGGTGTCATTTATAGATGCTATCGTGTTAGTTCTAACTCCAGCTAATACGAGATCTAGTGTAAGTGTTTGTTCTATACGCCATGTTAGTTCTAACTTAGTTTTTATTAGTTCTAGCTGCTCTTGTGTCAGTCCTATATGCTATCGTGTTAGTTCTAACTTCAGCTAACGTAAGTTCTAGTGTAAGTGTTTGTTCTATACGCCTTGTTAGTTCAAGCTTAGTTTTTGTTAGTTCTAGCTGCTGTGGTGTCAATCCTAGATGCTATCATGTTAGTTCTAACTCTAGCTAATACAAGATCTAGTGTAAGTGTTTGTTCTACAAGCAATATTAGTTCTAGCTAAGTTTTTATTCGTTCTAGCTGTTGTGGTGTCAGTCCTATATGCTATCGTATTAGTTCTAACTCCAGCTAATGTAAGTTCTAGTGTAAGTAATTGTTCTATACGCCATGTGAGTTCTAGCTTAGTTTTTGTTAGTTCTACCTGTTGTGGTGTCAGTTCTTGATGCTTTCGTGTTAGTTCTAACTCCTGCTAATGCAAGTTCTACTGTAAGCGTTAGTTCTATACGCCATGTTAGTTCTACCTTAGTTTTTGTTAGTTCTAGCTCCTATGGTGTCAGTTCTAGATGCTATCGTGTTAGTTATAACTCTAGCTAATGCAAGTTCTAGTGTAATCGTTTGTCCTATACGCTATGTTAGTTCTAGCTTAGTTATTGTTAGTTCTAGCTGCTGTGGTGTCAGTCCTAGATGCTATCGTGTTAGTTCTATCTCCAGCTAATGCAAGTTTTGTGTAAGTATTGTTTCTAGTATTCATGTTAGTTCTAGCTTAGTTAATATTAGTTCTAGCTGTTGTGGTGTCAGTCCTAGATGCTATCGTGTTAGTTCTAACTCTAGCTAACACAAGTTCTAGTGTAAGTGTTTGTTCTATACGCCATGTTAGTTCTAGCTGCTGTGGTGTTATTTCTAGATGCTATTGTGTTAGTTCTAACTTCAACTAATACATGATCTAGTGTAAGTGTTTGTTCTATACGTCATGTTAGTTCTAGCTGCTGTAGTGTCAGTTCTAGATGCTATCGTGTTAGTTCTAGCTCCAGCTAATACAAGATCTAGTGTAAGTGTTTGTTCTATATGCCATGTTAGTTCTAGCTTAGTTTTTGTTAGTTCTAGCTGCTTTCGTGTCAGTGCTATATGCTATCGTGTTAGTTCTAACTCCAGCTAACGCAAGTTATAGTGTAAGTGTTTGTTCTATACATCATGTTAGTTCTAGGTTAGTTTTTGTTAGTTCTAGCTGTTGTGGTGTCAGTCTTCGATGCTATCGTGTTAGTTCTAACTTCAGCTACTGCAAGATCTAGTGTAAGTGTTTGTTCTAGAAGCAATATTAGTTCTAGCTTAGTTTTTATTAGTTCTAGTTGCTGTGGTGTCAGTCCTAGATGCTATCGTATTACTTCTAACTCTAATTAACGCAAGTTCTAGTGTAAGTATTTGTTCTATAACGCCATGTGAGTTCTAGCTTAGTTTTTGGTAGTTCTACCTTTTGTAGTGTCAGTTCTTGATGCTTTCATATCAGTTTTAACTCCAGCTAACGCAAGTTCTACTGTAAGTGTTAGTTCTATACGCCATGTTAGTTCTACCTTAGTTTTTGTTAGTTCTGGCTGCTGTGGTGTCAGTTCTAGATGCTATCGTGTTAGTTGTAACTGAAGCTAACGTAAGTTCTAGTGTAAGTGTTTGTTCTCTACGCCATGTTTGTTCTAGCTTAGTTATTGTTAGTTCTAGCTACTGTGGTGTCAGTCATAGATGCTATCGTGTTAGTTCTATCTCCAGCTAATGCAAGTTTTGTGTAAGTGTTGGTTCTAGTATTCATGTTAGTTCTAGCTTAGTTAATATTAGTTCTATATGTTCTTGTGTTAGTTCCAATACTTACAACATTTTATCTAGTGGAGATGATGTTAGTTCTCATTTAACATGAAAATACTTTTAACATTAAACAAAAATAGCATAAATTAGAACTAACGTGACTTATGGCAGGACTAACGTGACGCCAACTAGAACTAACATGACTTATGGTAGAACAAGCATGGAGCCAACAAGAAATAACATGTATTTCAGTCAAAACTAACAGTTAGTTTAGAACTAGCATGTGCATTTCAGTCTATCGTTTCCTTTTGCCCGCCTATTTTCTTGCTGATTTAAAAAAGTTCTATTTCCAACACTTGTTATTTCGAACTGCAAGTTCTAGTGTAAGTGTTTGTGACGATTACCCATTGTAATGACCGTAAAATTTTAATACTAGCTAAATAATTTTTTGGTATTTTAAAATATTAAATTAATATTTTTAAAATAGTATTTATATTTTCTCAATTTTCTAGAATTTTCTACGATTTAAAAATCTAATTTTAAATTTATTTAAATAATTTTGATATTTATAAATTAACTTAGCACAGTAAAAACTTTTGAACTAATCCGTTGTATTATTATTACTATTAGGTATTATTTTGTCTAACCGTTGTGTGATTATTATTACTATTACGTATTATATTTTATAATCTGTTGTGTTAGTTTAACTAGTATGTATTATTTTACAAATAATTTAATTTAATACATAATTAATTATTTTTTTATTTAGTATTTTTGTTAAAACCCTAACCCTATATATATTTATTTTTTTCGTTTTCCTTCTCCTATTCACGTGAACCCAGCCGCCAAATCTCTCTCTCTTTCTCTCTCTCCTCCCTCTCGTTCTCAGATCCGCCCGCGTCCTGATCCCACCGCCACCAGGCCACCGCTCCTCCTTCTTCTCCTCTCCCCCATGACCGCACCACCACCCTCCTCCTGTAGTTGCCTCCGCCCGTGCCTCAGCCCCTCTCCTCACCAACCAGATCCGCCTGTAGCCCCCCTCCAAGCCGCCTCTCCCTTCCTCCGTACAGCCATTAGCCGCTCGCCGTTGACCTCTCCTCTAGCCCCTCTCCTTTGTTTTTCCTCAGCCGTCGACCCAACTACAATCACCCCTCCCTTCACCGTCAAGCCACAGCAGCCCCTCTCCTTCTCTCCCCTCTCCTTAACCTCCTTCACCCGCGTGACCACTGCTCCTCTGCCTTCTCCTCCCCATGTTGAGCCCTCGCCCAAGCCCAGTCTCCTCCTGCAGCCAGCGCACCACCTCCCCTTTCATCGTGCCTCTCCCTACATCCGACCCCCAACCCAGATCTGCTCGCCGACCACCCTCGACCGTGCCGGCCTCCTCCTGATCCGTATCCCTCCAACTCTAGAACCGCCGCTTGTCTACGACTCCAGCGCCATAGCGTCACCCTCGTCGACCCGTGGCCAGGCCCACGCCTCCAGCCTCGTCCACCACCACCTTGTCGACAACCCTCCGTTTCTCGAGTTGACGCCGTTTGTCGCTGTCGTCCTCCATCGTCCACCGCCACACACCGAGCTTGAACCCCGCGCTCCCGATGTAGCCGAGTCTAGCTCCGCCGATCTCCCCCGCCACAAGCCCATTGACCGAGGCAAGATCCCGATTCCCGTTTTGTTTCGTTTCAAGTCTTATATTTTTCGTACGTGCGAATTTACATTTTTATTTGTTTATTAGTATTTTAGATCTGTTAATAATTATCTACGTGGGTTTGATGAATAATATTAAATGAATTGTAATTATATGATAAATAGTATTTTCAGAATTATTATAGTAAATTAAAAATTTTATTATAACAACATGATTATTTTAGAATAATTATAATATTTTTTAGAATTTATTTTGTGGAAGAAAATCTTTTCAGAATGATAAATATGTTTTTTAAAGAATTTATTTTAGGAAAATAGACTATTTTGAATTAATTAGAATTTATCTTGTAAAAAGATTATTTTTGAAATTATGAATTTATTATTTTAACAGATTATTTTTTAAAATAATTATGGTGAAAGATAATTAAAAAGGCATTTATTTTGCAAAAGAATTATTTATTTTGAATTAATTTAGTTTATGAACGTATGATGGATGGTTGTTGACCGCGATATTTTATGTGCAAAATAATCGTCGATTCCATGATTCTTATTTTAATTACGTGGTATGCTATGGTACTGTTGTACATGATTGTTTGTTTCATTTATTATTTCTTATTGTGTTTGAGAATCCTTAGTAGTTCATGACTTAGTGGTCTTGTGCGTCATGAACAAGACTTAGTGACATGTGTGTGTACGTTGACTGAATTTAGGAGGTGGACCAGAGATCTAGTTCAGGTAATGATTGTTGACTTAGAAAAGCGAGAAGACTTGGGATGGGGAAGTCTTGATTCATGTGATCGGATGTGGCTGTTGATGTATCTTCCAGGCTCGCACTAGTGAGTTTGTATAGCACTGGGGTTGGTTTCTTAGGTCAAAGTGAAGTTTGTGTAGTCACTTTGGTCCGTGAGTTTGATATTCACCCGAATTTAGCTTGAGTCCGGACCAGGCTAAAAACAGATTACGTGTAGTCCTCTGATCGAGTTTGTGTAGCGGTATTGGATGCACGTAGGGTATATGCGAACAGTCATTTATCCGAGAATATTAACGTTGACCCTATGTGAGATATGGATCTGTGACCTATTTTAGGATGACTAGTACTCGACCCTGTTATTGTATGCTGTTGACCTTATGATTATCATGATTTAGTAGTGGATTGCATTTTGAGTTGTTAGATTTCCAATTGCACATATCTATTGTCATTTCTGTTGTTGCATTTGTTATTGCATTGGTCATTCGACCGTTCTATTTTTCTTTTGTGGGGTCTTGCCATGTGCCATGCACATGGACATACACCTGTTTTCTCTGGTGTACGTCAGATTTAGAGGACGAATAGGTCCAGTATGGGGGAGCCTCACAGTCGGAGTGTATTCCAGATGGAGCAGAAGAGCAAGCTGGAGTTTAGCCTTTTCTTATACAGTTGCTGAGAGATATTAGATTTCTTATGTAGTATTATTTCTCTTTTAGTATTCAAGGAATTTTAAGTTATTTCATAGTACCTCTTTTATTCTGTTGGATTATTATTTTTTATATTTTGTTGGACTATTTTGTAATAAGGGCACGTTTGACCCAAACTTTATGTCTCGGATGTTATCCCATTTGTGATATGACATTTCTTTATTCTGAGTTATTTATTATATTCTTGCTACTTGTGATCGGGGACCTGTGACTTTGTATTGTATATTGTTTGAAGCTTAGCGTATTAGGTTGAGAAAAAATATTTATTTTTATTTATTCTCCTCAATCTAATATGTCGCGGGCTTGTTCACGTTCCGATTCCCCGATATTTTGGGAAGCGGGGCGTGACACCCATGTTAGTTCTAGCTTAGTTATTGTTAGTTCTAATTGCAGTGGTGACAGTCCTAGATGCTATCATGTTAGTTCTAACTCCAGCTAATGCAAGTTCTAGTGTAAATGTTTATTCTATACACCATGTTAGTTCTAGCTTAGTTTTTGTTAGTTCAAACTGCTCTGGTGTAAGTTCTAGATGCTATCGTGTTAGTTCTAACTCTATCTAACGCAAGATCCAGTGTAAGTGTTTGTTCTATATGCGTTCTATACGCCATGTTAGTTCTAGCTTAGTTTTTGTTAGTTCTAGCTGCTGTGGTGTCAGTTCTAGATGACATCGTGTTAGTTCTAACTACAGCTAACGCAAGATCTAATGTAAGTGTTTGTTTATTGCCCATGTTAGTTCTAGTTTAGTTATTGTTAGTTCTAGGTGCTGTGGTATCAGTTCTAGATGCTATCGTGTTAGTTCTAACTCCAGCTAATGCAAGTTCTAGTGTAAGTGTTTGTTCTATACGCTATGTTAGTTCTACCTTAGTTTTTGTTAGTTCTTACTGTTGTGATATCAGTCCTAGATGCTATCGTATTAGTTCTAACTTTAGCTAATGCAAGTTCTAATGTAAGTGTTTGTTCTATACGCAATGTTAGTTCTAGCTTAGTTTTTGTTAATTCTAGCTGTTGTGGTGTCAGTCCTAGATGTTATTGTGTTAGTTCTATCTCCAGCTAACACAAGTTTTGTGTTAGTGTTGGTTCTAGTATACATGTTAGTTCTAGCTGAGTTAATATTAGTTCTATATATTCTCGTGTTAGTTCTATATGTTCTCGTGTTAGTTCTAATACTTACAGCATTTCATCTTTTCCTTTAACTCATGTTAGTATTCATGTGCTTTTCAGTCTATCTATTCCTTTTGCCCGCCTATTTTCTCGCTCATTCATAATCTTCAACCTGTTACTGAAGAATACTATATATGTTACAAAACATTACCCTGTTCAATAATTAAGTAGTACAACATAAGACTCATTTCAACCACATGAAGATCTCAAATAGCAATTGACATCCACTTGTATATCTAAAACTTGCGAGATTGCTTCCAAGATTGCTATTAGTCTTTTCTTCTTGTCCTAAGATTTCTCTTCTTCTTCTCCACAACTTGGCCTAACTGCAAATTTCATGACAAATATATGAAATGAGTTAAAATGTGAATTTTTATGAAGTTTTATGAAGTAAATCTAAAATTTACTATGGAAGCAAACAAAAAGCGAAAAGGGAACAAATCTAGACATACGTACATGAACAAATCCAACAACCCGTGCTCAAGAAACGCCACATGTATCCAGACATATGTTTATCCATAAATTACATGACAAATTAATCGTGAGATATGGCTTTGTGCTATGAAGTTTTATGAAAAAAATTATATTAATTGTACCTTGGCAAGTTGACTTTACAGCTAGTTCTATAATGCCCGAGTTCACCACATCTGCTACATATACGTTTCTTCCTTTCTTTCTTTTCTTGTGCTTGTTCTAAACTTGACTAGGTTCTAGAAGCATTGTGTGGACGACCTTTAGTCCTTGCAAGTCTATCAGGATCACGAACTGTAATCTGAGGAATGTGCTCCATTGTATATGAAATGGGTGCAGAAATCTGAGGAATATCCACCATTTGATCTTGAATTTCTCCAACCTCTTCTTCAAGTGATTCTATGAAATTTGTTATCACATCATCTAGTTTTTGCATCTTCTCTTCTGAATCAAATGCAAGCTCGAGCGCATTATTGAATTTTGCTTTGAAAGCCTAAGATTTCAATAAATTAATCTTCTCTTCACAGCTTGTGATGTTTCTTCCAAATATAATGTTATCAACCCCAAAGTAACGATGCCGAGCATGTACAGTCCAACGATGGAGGATGTACTGGTCAGGTAATGAATCCATTTGCCTAGCCATCATTAGCGATAATATGTCTACATACAACACCATTAGTTTCAATCAAAGCACAAGTGCAACGGAACTGCATTTGACTGGATTGTTCATAATTAACCACCTCCCATTTTCCTCTATCTGTAAGCTTACAGATCTTGTAATCAACAATGTCCCCATCTTTTCTCAATTCTTCACAAAACTTTGTACCAAATCCTTTGAATTCAGTTTGGAACACATCAAACATATTGCGTGTATACATTTTTCCAGCTTGGACCTCAATTGGATGTCCAAGGAGCATGACAGGATTTGTGTTAAGACTCTTAAAATCTTCATGGGCATCACTTAAGCGACGATGAGTTACTACTTTTTTATATTGTCACAAACTCGTGTAATGGAGTCTATGAGTTAACATACCCATCAAAAAATGCGTTAATACTTTCACTCCTTTCACTTGAACTGATACGAGTCGCCGTGCGAGCACCCTTTGGTCGCGGAATTACCAAAAGGTGGGTTGAGAAGAGGATGACCAAAACACAAGAAACAATTCAGTATGGCGAAGGAAAATACCTTCTCTAGATTATGAGTATGAAAAGATTACAATCCCTCTCTCACAATCTCACTAGAATTGAGAACAACCTCTCAACTCTCTCTCTAAACCGTAATACAATTATTAGAATTTCTCTCCCTTAGGTCTGATTGTTTAGAACCCTAAAACAATCCTATTTATAGATGTGCAAACGTGGATGGCAATCTTGTAAATAAACAAGCCCAAAAGAATCAGGAATCCCCGTCAAAACAGAATCCAAAACGAAATAGGAAACCCAGAAATCACGATCCGGTCGACCGCCAGGCTTGGTCCGGTCGACCGGCCAGAGAGTTTTCTCAAACCCTACATTGTGCAGGTTTTCCGGTCGACCGGCGTGTGTGCTGCGGTCGATCGGCCAGAGATCTGCCAGCTACCCTGTTCTTTTGCACGTTTCGCTTCTGCTGACTTCTTTCACCATCTTCCTTGGCTCCATCCGCGCTCCTATTCTCAAGATACCATGAGAATCACCTATCCTCAAGCTCCCATGAGGATCACTAAGCTCCCGAGGCAGGGAAGAAGATACACCTGTATCATGGGTCCCCCCTTTAGGAACTTGAAGTCCCATTCAAGTTAGAACTTCAACTAAGAGAACTCGCAAGCCCCTCCTTCTTTTCTGAACCACCTGGCCTTACTAGGAATCTGATCTCGACGTCCGATCGGAAACAACTCATTCATCCCACGTCTCGTCGTAGTCACCTTTCGCTCCAAATCGCAATCCTCTTTCGATGGTTGTTTTGGAAGTCTAATACACAGTGAGACAAACTTCTTGCTTGCATTCACTAACCACTTTGCTCGCGTCACCGTTCCCAAGCTTGTCTCCCTCGGAAGAGATGCCGAACGAAATATGAACTTTTCACCACCCTTGGTGAATGTATACTTCTGAGCCCGCCTCTCGTAGATCGCATACCTATCCCATAAGTACGGATTGCCCAGTATAATCTGACAAACATCCAATGGAACTACGTCGCATGTGACCTCGTCAATATACGACTTATGGAGCGCAAATCTTACAGTGCATTGATCAACTACACTTACCTTCTCCTCCTTCTGAATCCACCCCAATGGATAGGGCTTCGGATGCTTGACCGTCTTCAGACCCAGTTTCTGAACCAAGGCATCAGATATCAGATTCTTCTCGCTACCTGAATCAACAATGGCATCAACTAAACTGGTCTTCACTTGCAACTTAAGCACAAAGAGCTGCTCCATCGGGTCGTCGTCCTCCTTCGTGGTCTGTTTCCCCGTCATAAGGTTGAGACTACTGTTGGGCTCTGTCATTCCCGGGACTTCTTTCGGACCTTGGGCTATCATGTATGCCTTTTTCTCCTCCTTCTTCTTCAACCCTCTTGGCTTGAGATGAGGATACTTCTCCCAGCACCGATCAGCTTCGTGCCCTGTCTTCTCGCAGTGACTACAAATCAGCCCTGTTTTCCCTGGATCACCCTTCTTCTTCTCCTCCTTAAACTGAGAACCACTAGACTCGCCTCCAACTTGCTTTGCATCCCCCTTTGCTTTGTTGCTCTTCTTTTGCTTGCCCTCAATGGCAATGGCCTTCACGCTCGCATCTGCAATAATCTCAACTGTGAATAACCTCATCTCCTTTCGGATGTAATCGCTCAATCCCGCCATATACTTCATAAACACGGAATATTCTTCTGTCGCAATGTTAAGGACCATCGCCTGCTGCTGGAACTCCGTAGTGTATTCTTGAACGGTTTGATTGATCCTTTGGCGCAAGCCATACCACTTGTACCAACGCTCCCCAAGGAATCCCACCGGATAGAACTGTTTCCTAAGTAGCTCCTTGAACTTGTTCCACGACACCGCCTTCTTCTCCTGCTTGCAATAGGATTTCCACCACGTCAATGCATGTCCTGAAAGCTTCAAAGTCACGAACACAATCTTCTCTTTTGACGAATAGCCATAAAGAGTAAAATACGTCTCCATCTGCTCGATCCAGTCATCAAGCCTCTCGACGTCAAAACTCCCATCATAAATAGGAATCTCCACTCTGAAATCAATCTTCAGATTCTGGTAAGAATTCTTACCCCCTTGATGCGGTACAACCTTGACGGTCTCGTCCTCCTCGTCGGAGCCTGAAAGCTCGCTCTCTCCACTGGACTCCATAGGTTTCTTCTTAGACCTAGAAGAAGATTCCCCCTTTTCGTTCCCTCCTTGGATGAGAACGACGAGTTTTGTGAGCGTTGACCCTATCATCTCGATCTGCTTCTCTAATGCATCAATCCTCGCTGAATTATCTCCTTCAGTCATCTTCTCCTTCCTTAAATCCTGGACTTCTTCCAATGAAATAAGGATCTCGCCAAGCTTCTTGTATAAGGACCAAGTAAGGACCATACACAGGATGCCCCTTCACCGGATCTGATGCTCTGATACCAACTTGATACGAGTCGCCGTGCGAGCACCCTTTGGTCGCAGAATTACCAAAAGGTGGGTTGAGAAGAGGATGACCAAAACACAAGAAACAATTCAGTATGGCGAAGGAAAATACCTTCTCTAGATTATGAGTATGAAAAGATTACAATCCCTCTCTCACAATCTAACTAGAATTGAGAACAACCTCTCAACTCTCTCTCTAAACCCTAATACAATTATTAGAATTTCTCTCCCTTAGGTCTGATTGTTTAGAACCCTAAAACAATCCTATTTATAGATGTGCAAACGTGGATGGCAATCTTGTAAATAAACAAGCCCAAAAGAATCAGGAATCCCCGTCAAAACAGAATCCAAAACGAAACAGGAAACCCAGAAATCGCGATTCGGTCGACCGCCAGGCTTGGTCCGGTCGACCGGCCAGAGAGTTTTCTCAAACCCTGCATCGTGCAGGTTTTTCGGTCGACCGGCGTGTGTGCTGCGGTCGACTAGCCAGAGATCTGCCAGCTACCCTGTTCTTTTGCACGTTTCGCTTCTGCTGACTTCTTTCACCGTCTTCCTTGGCTCCATCCGCGCTCCTATTCTTAAGATACCATGAGAATCACCTATCCTCAAGCTCCCATGAGGATCACTAAGCTCCCGAGGCAGGGAAGAAGATACACCTGTATCACGAACTCATTCCAGCAATAAAAGTGTCCTTTAGATAACATGGCACCTAATATTCTCAACATTTGTAAACTGTTTGCAACCACCCCTCCCCTTCTTCATTTATATCAAACTTCTCCTTCATCTCAAGCCAATATCCTTCACATTGCTCAATTGAAGAACTATTATACCAAAGGCCCCAATACCTTTGAAACTGTTCACCATAACAAGACCCTAAAGTAGGCAAATGATCAGTAATGTGCTTTTTCATTTGCCAATAGCAATAACGCTGACTCATCATCGGAAACACAGAGTGAATAGCATTACAAATTGCTCTATCCCGATCTGTTATAATAGCACCTGGTTCAACCCCATACATGCATTTCAGCCATTCTTCAAATAACCACACAAAGGTATCTTCGTGTTCATTGGCTAATAATGTACAACTAAGTAAAGTGGACTGTCTATAGTGATTTACACCAGTAAATGGAGCAAATGGAAGACGGAACTTTGTTGGCCTTTTTGTTTTGATGATGTTTAACAAATAATTTACTACTAATGTTGTTTATCTAGTGTTTGTGTTTTTATATTTATTGAAGACAAACAATAAGTTAGAGGATGGATGGAATCAAGCATTCACGATCATATCCAATGGAGGTAGGCGGAAATATTGGTATGAAGCCTTGCAATTTAAGTTGAAGATCTAAGTTCAAGCTTCATCCGTAAGTTTACCAAGAAGAGCTTGAAGATCAAGATCATAGCTTGGGTATATTTAGTTTAGGTTTTTATATTATATGTGTTAGTACTTTAAGCTCAATCATACGCACACATACATATTTTGGTTTATATATTTTATTGTTATATATATACATATATGTTTTGGTTTTGTAAACATGTTTTAGTTTTATAGTTTTCAAGTTTATACAAAAATGAATTTGTGAAAATATTGAATTATTTGTTTATGGACTTCATAACAATATTTTATATAAATTCATTAAGTCTATAAAATCATTTTACAAAAGTTTCACTATTGTGTTTATGTCAAATAACAAAAATATGTATGTTTAGTTTTCATGTTTATGGACATATTTGAAAAATGATGAGTTTTTACTATTGAGAAGAGAAATTCCAAAAATTCTTTTTGTAACATGTTCATTTACATGTTTACAATGATTTTCCAAAGTTTTACATTTTTTAGAATTTATTTGCTATTTTTAAAGGCACTTCAAAAATCAGTTTTACTATTTGATTCAGGCTGATAACCTGTTATCAGTCGACTGGTAAGTCGACTGATGACATCAGTCGACTGATGTGTCGACTGAAGAATATGCCTAGAATCAACAAAAAAATTTTATTTCATTTTGGTCGACTGACCAGTCGACTGATGATCCATCAGTCGACTGATAAATGTCGTCAGTCGACTGATGAGCTGGAAAATGCCTCTAACGGTCAGCTCACGACTGATGAAAGCCGTCAGTCGACTGATGCTGTAACGACTAGTTTTTTTCTAGTTTGTTCAAGTTTTGGGTTTTTTGTCTTTTTACCTTGTTTTCTCTTGGCTTTGGGTTTCCTATAAGTACCCCCACATATCCTCAGTTTTATTCAAATTAAGAGAATTGTTTAAACAAGTTTAAGGATGTTTAAGTTTGTTTTAGTGTTTGTTTCAAGTTTGATTTGTGAAGCAATTTTCACAAGAGCAAAGAGGAGATCATCCTTTAGTGTTTGAGCATTCACTCTTCTCCCCCTGTCTTGTTATTTATAGAGAAGTTTTCCTAAACTCAATCTAGCTTTACATTTATATTATTTGATTATCATTTTATTAAGCTAGTATTTATTTGAGCTTAGTTTGCTTTATTGATACTCTTTGTTCACACACAACCTATTGAGCGTATTGTATTTCATACATAGTATAATTTGGGTTGTGGGGAGTGTGACATTGAGAGTGAGCTTACATTGTGTTCTCATCCATTATAGAGAACAATTTATTTGTATTGAGAGCTATTATTGTGAGGTTTACTTTGTATTATACTAGTACACCAAGAGGAGTGTGTGGTGAGAGACGGGGTCGTCCCAAAGGGAGTGGGGTAGGTGGTAATACCTAGAGAGAGGTTATAATTCCTAACACTTGAGGGAGACACGGGCTAGAGACCAACACTTGAGGTGATAGTTAGTGTGTTTACATTATGAGTGATTGTAAAGTTTTCGGTGAACTAGAAAATCGAGTGTGAGGTGTAAACATTATTCAGGTGAGCGTAGAAAACCTAATCGTGATAGTGGATTTCTTCCCGGGAGTGGGGAGCGGAGACGTAGGGCGGAAGGTTCGAACTCCGTGATCATTTTTTGTGTGTTTGAGTTTGGCTTATGCACTTATATTTTGTTTATCTCTATCGCCATTCTCTTTTGTCTAATTCATCCACTATATCATTTGTATTTGTATATCTGTTTCACCCTTGTTTATATTGCTTATCCTTACATATAATTATTGCATATCTAATTTGCTAGGATATTTGTTAATTAGTTTTTAATTTGGTATTAAATCGGATTATATTAGCATAAACCCTATTCACCCCCCTCTAGGGTTCATTCCTAGTGGCTTTAGGGTGTCTTTCAAACTTATTAGTTTTGTATGTCACATCAAACACAATAACATCACTGAATTGCAAATAAGATACTCTTGATCTTCCTTCGGCCCAGAAAACACTCCTCATTTGTCCACTACTGTCTACTTCTATTGCAAAATAAAATTCTGGATCATTCGCTGTCATACTCTAAAATTGTCGAATGATAGATATGCATTCAAGGCCAATATTGTTGACTCTTTAGATTCTGATATGATCAATGCACTATTGTGATGTCACTAATTCACCTTCTCTTCTATTGGTTGCATTGATGACGTGAGAAATAGTGGAAGTAGGCATACCTTCTTCTTGTAGACTATCAATAAATTTTTTACATCTTTGAGTTTTATGGAATTGTTGATGTGATCTGTGCATTTTTGCTTTGTCTGGATTACTCAACAAATAATTTGTATGTTCTTCAACAAACCTTGTAACCTCCCACGATTTGTCCTCTAATAATTTAACTCGCATCATTGCCTTACATCCTACTCGGGTCTCTCTCCAAAAAGGGATTTCTATCTTGTCTCTATTAGATCTATAGCCCTCCTCATCACAAACAAACTTTCTATCTACCACTTCTCTAGTCTTGAGAGAGTAATTTACTGTGCCCTTCTGTATTTCAAAACCCATCAACAATGCATAAGAGTTATAATAGTTATAAGCTTCTTCATAACTATTAAACTTCATTCCTAGTAGTGGT
>BQKN01000892.1:0-12861 GCA_022839385.1 Asparagus kiusianus | reverse complement strand
TGAAGCTTGATCTTGAATCTTTAACTTGAATAGCATTGCTTCACCGATATTCCGCCATCCTCCTTTGTATATGATCGTTGAAGCGCAATTCCATCCATCCTCCAATTCATTGTTTGTCTAGAATACCTAATAGGCAACATAAACACTAGACAAACAATATTAGGAATTGTTTGTAATTATCAAAACAAGATTAGAAGTTGTAGCCTCATAACATGAGACCTAACACTCCCGCCCTCCAAGACCCCTTTTTTGTTGGCATAAAAAATTGCCTATAGGTTCCCTCACGCAGCTCGTGATGGAGAAAAGATAATAAAAATCATTATCCAAGTCAAGAAGGATTATCTAATGCCATAGCGAAGCTAACAAGTGCATGAAGCAAGTTGGCAAAGCATACGAGTCAACGGGATGGCAAAATAACGAAGAAACGACTCGATCGGGAGTTATATTTCACCTACAAAGAATGAAACACCACTCATGTATTGCTCACTCCATGTGTGTTTAACCTATAGGAGGTTGTAGATCTCTTCTCCATCTTTCCAATGCATCTTGAAGCGCTTCATTCTGAGATCGGACGAAACAATTAGAGGCAAACCAACAGAGAAACGCCAACAGGGTCTTGGCCAATGGCCGAGACACCATTGGTGTCTCGGCCCAGAGGGCGAGACACCAGCGGTGTCTCTCACCTAGTAAAGCTGTTTTTGCCTGTTTTTCAATAATATTTCATTCCGTAGCCTCTCCAACTGATTTGAGGCTATTTTTAATGTGGTTAAATGGTTAAAACTGAAGATGAGATCAAATCGTTTGTTCTTATCCAAAAATAGAGCTTCTGAAGCTTATAAATACAGCCCTAGGGCCTTTATTCATAGGGATCAGGAATTTTGAGCTGTCGACAAAGCCATGCCATTTTGAATAGCAGAGGAGCATGAATTTGAGAGAGGAAGAAGAGAGATCTGCGAGTTCTTCAGCATAAATAGGAGGAGTTCGCAGATCAACAACCCTTCAGCCCCCGTTAAAGCTGTTTTCGCCCATTTTTCGATAAGATTTCATTCCATAGCCTCTCCAATTGATTTGAGGCTATCTTTGGACATGGTTAAGTGGTTATAACTAAAGATGAGATCAAATCATTTGTTCTTATCCGAAAATAGAGCTTCTGAAGACTATAAATATAGCCCTAGGGCCTTTATTCACAGGGATCAAAAATTTGGAGCTGTTGGCAATGCCCTGTCATTTTGAACAATAGAGGAGCATGAATTTCAGAGAGGAGGAAGAGAGATCTGTGAGTTCTTCAGCATAAAGAGGAGGAGTTCGGAAGATTTGCAACCCTTCAGCACCCGTTAACTGCTTCCCTTGAGATCAAACTTTGATTTGATCTCGAGAAGAGTGTTTGCCTCACCATGCTGAGCCATTCATTTCAATTTCTTATTTTCTTTATGAGATAATGAAATCAACCAGATCTGATCCACGATGGTCTATGGATAAACCCCGACAAAGACAAAGACCCCATGCAAGCAGCGGATGATAAACATCCTCTGCGTGTGTTTCTTAGGAATTGTTGATCTATTTCTTTTTTGTAAAGAAGTCTTATAAAAAGAATCATCCTTTTTGAATCTGTAAAATTTGATAAATGATTGTAATGGATTCTACTAAGAAATTAATTTTCGACGCAAACACGCTGACAACCACAGTTGGAGCCAACAGCCTCGCTACCGAGGCTGTCGTGCCGCTACCGGAGATTAAGATCCCTATGGATGAAGAGGTCGACGACCAGCAGAAGTTTGAGGAGTACGTCTCCTCCTCCTCCTCCAGATCTTTCTCTCCTTGCAAGCACAGGAAGACCACTTCTGTGAAGAAAGTTCATTGCCTTCAGATCTAAAGACTCAGGGTGACAATCTTCTCCCAAGTGCTATTGAAGACTCCTCTCTGGCGTCTGAAGAAGCTGGATCTAATGCCCATGACAAGTCCTCACAAGTCAAGGAGTTGCCTATTAAAAACGCGCCAGTTCTAATGAAGAGGGCTCGTTAGAGGCGGCGCTAACGTCTTGCCCGTTAATTCGCCAAAGCTCTAGAGTAGGTGGATGGGCTCCGCTATCAAGCTGATTAGAATTTATAAGGCGCCAAATGACTAAGTCTTCACTGTAGCAAGCAATAGGTTCCTCCTCCCAACCGCCGACTAACAAATAGGTTCGTGTCAAACGAACCCGTTATACTCTTGAGGAGCGCATCCAAAAACACCATGCACTTCTTGGGCATGCACGAATCCTTGTGTAAAAGGCACAAGAATTACAAAATGAAGAGGTGGCCAAGGAATCACCAAAATCCAAGCAAGTTTAGGTGCCAAAGGCCAAAATAACGCTAAGAACGGCACCAAAAATAGCCAAGACGCCTCCACTTGGAGAGAGACGTCAGTCGTGTCTCTCACGGATTTCTTGTTCTAAGGCTGCCTCCCAGCCTCCATCAATTTCTGAGCCTGTTCCTCTTCCTCTTGCACCTCCGGTGAAGCCCTACAACAGCATGGATCTCTCTAAGTTAGGAATTCCATTGAATAATCTCTCTAAGTTTAGGATTCATGTTAAGGAACATTTTGGTCCGCTGAATAGTTCTCAATCAACTATTCAGAATGGGGGTCGTACACGCCCTCCTAACAAATTGATTCCTGGAACCACCTGCTTGGGGGTGTCTGTCGAGAATCAGGAGCCTGTTAGGGTTTCACCCTCACGAGGGTGTGATTCCAGATGTGTGACTCCTACGAATGCCAGCAAGGTGTTATCTATTCAGAAGAAAATGTGTCTGTTAGAAGATGGTGTTATACCTAAAAATTCAAGTAAACAGCCGATAGGTTGCTTCGGTCACAACGCCGATGAGTTGTACCATCGGACTAGGGGTACAAATAAATTTTGAAAGAGAAGTATGCTAGGATCGAACTCTCACTGTCTTTGTGAGAAGTTAATTAGGGTAGTATTATCAGAATATAGCTATCCCAAGATCACTCCACGGAGGGTCTCGGTATTCGAAAGGATCTCCACTGAAGCGTCCAAACCTAAACCAAGGCGCTTCTACAAAAGAAGATCAACCAGTCAAGCTGACAAATTCCCGGAGGTCACTATCAACATGGCCGAGAAGGGGAAGTCTACCCAACATTCCAGTTCCGATCCTTTGCCCTGGGTATCTCAGCGTCTCACTTGGCTGCGGTCTAGGACTATCAGACCTAGACCAAGGAGAGGGCATTCCTCAGATGATGAAGTATCATATGCAAACTCTACAATCACTTTAGACAATACAGTATCTAGTGCAGGACGAAATCAAGAATCGTTCATGATCACCACTGAGTAGATGGCTCAACTCCTTCAAGAGGCATTTGATAAACAGAAGGAAGATTTTAAAATTGAGATGGAAATGGCCGTATAACGGGTCAAGAATTTACATGCCCAACAACTCCAAGAGTTATCAAATCAGTATGGTGAATCCATTCGTTGCAACACTACCAGTCAGGTAGATAGCGACCTAAAAGTGGAGGAGAATATCAACACCGATACCCCTCCCGACGACAAAGACACTAGGGGTGGCCCCATCAACAACACCAACACTGGGGGTGGTCCCATTGGTCCTCCTCAAAATCGCAAAAAGAGATAAGCAAGTGAAGATGTGAAGAAGAAAGACCTTAAGAGCAAGATCAATGCTTTGATGTCTGCTCAAGAGGTAAAAAAGATAGGCATCCCATGTCCTTATCCAAGAGAGTTGATTCCATATCTGGTGAAGTTCAACTTAATCAACTTCACACCGTTCGACGGAAGAGGTTCGCCCACTCAACAGTTGATTTACTTCAGGTCTCACCTAGGTTTGATCATCTCTGGCAACGAACCCTTGATGGTCTGGTCATTCGTCAGCACCCTACACGGAGCTACCTTCAATTTGTATCACCGTCTCAAGCCAGGAAGTATCAATAGCTGAGACGACATGAAGAGCATGTTTCTTACCAACTTCTTCGATGATGGATTCCGAGGTGTCAATCGGGACACTGTTTGATGAGAATCAAAAGGACGGAGAATCGATCGAGAACTTCGTCAAGCACTTCCAGAATAAGGCAATGAACTGTCGAGATCCTGTCATGGAGGAATTCATCCTCCAAACATGTCAAAACAATCTTTCTTTGGACCTACTGGAAGCTATGGGCATAGCACCATCCAAAACTTAGAAGGAATTGAAGGTGCACGGGGAGCAAGCTGAATGCTTTCTTAAAAGGAAGAAAGCTGAAAGAGGTCAAAACCAATGGCTAATGCCGCAAAGCAAAACTTCGTCCCTCGTGGTAAAGGGAAGGCACAAGCAAATGCAGTGGATGCCAACCAGACCTTCCAGCTGTAATCGCAACAACAACAGCAGCCACAATAATAGGCGCTGAAGCAGTAGTCACCTTATTAGCAGCAACGACCTCAAAGGCAACAGAAGGCTTCTGAGCCAAAATTCCTGAAGGAATACTCCTTCAAGAAAGATGAGGTCACTAGTATCTTCAAGAACCTATTGGAGAATAATAAGATCAAACTACCCCTAATCACCGATCACGAGGGAGCCAAGAAGACTACAGATCCACGATACTATGCATTCTACAGGATGGTTTATCATCCCACTAAGACATGTTATGCCTTTAAAGATAAGATTCAAGCCTTGATTGATGTTTGGATTATCACCACAAAGCAACCCAAGGAAAAGAAGCTGGGTGCGAACGCAGTGAGCATTAGCTTCGGCACTCTCCCCCTCACGTGGTTTCAACCAGAACTTGTGACGAAAATAGAGATTAAGACTGTCAATGAAAATCCTCACGGGCAATGCCAGAAAGGCCTAGTGCCACACAAGGTTCCAACATCAAAATTCTTTGGGTTCATCCTGATCTACTTCAAGATGAGCAATGGATAGGGTCTTCTTCCAAGAAAAAATCCAAATCCAAGGGCAAAGAAAAATCTTGTTGCGCTACCACATCGATTCTGGAGGAAAATGACGAAGGGATCCCCATCTTCCTACTTTCTAATGATGAGCATGAATCTTTTGTTACCAGCGAAGAACCTGCCTTTGCCACTAGAAGTGGGAACGAGTATCGGTTCAACTATCCCAAGGTAGCCGATCAATCAGCTGAGTAGGGGTGGTTGCAACCACTACCAAACCTTCTGAAGAAACTCCTCAACAAAAGGAGGCTACACCTAAGCAAAAGGATAAAGAACCCCGGTACCAAGAGGTTCAGAACCCGAAGCAGCCTTGATTCAATCGTCCGATTGAGAGAGACAAATCGAGAAGTTTGAACATTCCATACTTCTTCGATGTTATAGACCAATTCGCTAACATTCCAGTGAGGATAACTCTATACGAGTTATTGTGTTTATCTAAAGACACCAAGGAGGCTCTGCAAGAAGCCTTGTCCGATTCTGATGTGTTCCTCACTCTGATCAAACCGATACCTGAAGAACTAGAATTGTCAGCTCAACATTCCAACCTCACGGCCAAACAATTCCCGTGCATCACTTTAACCAAGGAGGACATGCAAGTAAGGAATTCGAAGCATGACAGACCTTTGTATTATACCCGATACATTAGCTCCAGCGTTATCAACCGAATCCAAATCGATCCGGGTTTCGTTGTTAGCATCATGCCGCTCTGATTGATGTACTCGTCTTGGAATTCCAACCAGCAAGCTGGTTTCTATAGGCATTGTTATCTATGAATTCAAAACCTATGGGTCGAGGCCATTGGGTTAAATCCGAGTGAAGTGCCAGCTTGGAAATCTGAAGTCCGAGGTCACATGCTATGTGATCGATCCAAAGACTTTCTATAACTTACTATTGGGTCGACCTTGGATCCATGGTAATGTTATAGTCCCCTCCACCCTCCATCAGTATCTCAAATATGTAGATGCTAATAGTGAGGTGAAGACGGTGGTCGCGGATAAGCAACCGTTTAAGGGGTTAGAAAATTATTTTACCGATTCCTTTCTTTACGGTGCTAAATCCAATACTGAACCATCGGCCCAGGGTACAGACAATGGAAAAGAAGTTGATATCGAAGCTGGGCTTGATTACGATGGCGGTTTTGTATTGAATAACATTGTATCCTTTGTATTCAATCTTGACGGTAGAGAATCATCAGACGGTAGTTGTAATTGGCAACTTGCCAAAACTAAAATAAATGATAATTTAGAGTACTCGCCTTCTCTTAATAAGGTAATAAAGGGGTTATATGATGACCCCGACTTATACATGTCGCTCCATTTATCTTGCGTGACAAAGAAGCGTATACAAGACTCATTCGTAAAAGGAGATAATTTACGGTAAAGGGGAGATGTCTCCGCTTCTAGACTATTTTTCGAGGGATGGAAGCGACGATGAAAAGGCTGGTCCTCAGTTGTCTAAATACAGTTAAAAAGCGTGTAACCTCATGGAAAAATAGGGATACAATCTCCCACTTGGGGAAGGATTTTTCTTTGGTCAAGGTCCTCGAGTTCCGACTAAGGCTACTTATGTACCAAAGAGGAAACCTGATAATTACTACACATACAGAAAGGTCTAGGAAATGTCTCTTCAAATTAGGACCCTAACGTCAGCATTGGAGAGATGTTCAAAGGGACGATGTCGAACATGGCCAAAGTCGATCCTACCACAATGGGGGAAAAAGATCAACTGCCAACTTAGGAAGACCTATGGATCCACCACCTAAATATCCAATATGGTGACCGGTTCGAACAAAGAGAACCTCCTACTGAGTATAAAGTGGTCCGGGTAAACATAGGCGATGAAGCCAACCCGAAACTAATTTTTGTCAGTGATAGCCTTCCACTAGATGAGAAAGAAGAATTAGTTACTCTCACTAGGGAGTATATCGATGTTTTCACTTGGAACTACGAAAACATGCCAGGACATGACCCGAACATGGTGATGCACCGCCTCAACATCAAACCGAATGTCAAACCTGTCATGCAACAACAAAGACGGCTTCGTCCGCAGATTATGGAGACAATCGAAACTGAAGTCAAAAAATTAATTGATTCAGACTTCATCCGGGAAGAGCAACATCCCGATTGGCTTGCGAACATCGTTCCGGTTCTGAAGAAGAATGGGAAAGTTAGGATCTGCATCATTTTCAGAGACCTGAACATCGCCTGCCCAAAAGATGACTTTCCTCTCCCTATCACGGATGTTATCATTGATAACACGTATGGATTTGAGAGAATTTCCTTCATAGATGGGTTCTCAAGATACAATCAAATCAAGATGTATCCAGATGACGAAAAATATACCGTGTTTAGAATACCCCTCGTCTTCGTTTGCTACATGGTCATGCCCTTCGGGTTGAAGAACGTAAGCTCCACGTACCAACGAGCAATGATGAAGATTTTCTAAGAACTCCTCCGGAAGACTGTCGAGTGCTACGTTGACGATTTGGTCATTAAAAGTCGTAACAAAGATGATCACATTAAAGACTTGAGGATAATGTTCGATCTCATGCGGAGTCACCAATTGAAGTGAACCCTACCAAGTCTTTCATCGGAATGTCCAACAGCAAATTCCCCAGATTCGTCATCACCATGATGGGCATCCATATTGATCCTGACAAAGTGAAGGCGATGTATGAATTACAACCCCCGAGAAACCTTAAAGAACTTAGGGGACTACAAGGGTGACTTGTTTACATCTGGCAATTCATATCGAACCTTTCCAGGAAATGCTAACCATTCTCAAAGCTTACAAAGAAGGGTGTATCTTTTATCTGGAACGATGCCTGTCAAAAGGCATTTGAAGAAATTAATGCATATCTCTCAAGTCCTCCTATTCTAGTAGCACTAAAGTCGGGTAAACCATTTTTAATTTACATCAAGGCTATGAACCACTCGTTAAGTGCTTTACTCCCACAAGATGATGACAACGGTCACGAGTAGGCAATATATTACCTAAGTCGAACTTTGGTGGGTGTCGAATCTCAATACCCAATAATCGAGAAGGAATGCCTCGCTTTGGTGTTCGCCATCCAAAAGATGTCGCACTACCTCGTTGGACAGATGATTTATGTTATCTCTAATGTTAACCCAGTCCAGATATTCATGACGTAACCAGCCTCCATGAATTGGCATTTAGCAAAATAGGCCTTGCTCTTATCCCAATATGGCCTGTACTTCAAGCAACAGAAGTCAGTTAAAGAATAGGTGATTTGTGATCTTCTAGCAGCTAACCCTACAACAGACATAGCCATATTATATGAAGATTTACCAGATAAAACCCACAAAATCAACACTACCTTGGATCATCAAGTGTGGCAATTGTACTTCAACGGTGCTTCTCGAGCGACCAATGTGGTAAGTGCTCCTGATAATTCTAAAATCTCTACGGGAGTCGGAGTTGTACTCATTTCCCCAGAGAAGCATGTGATACCCCGAGCCTACTCATTAATTAGGAAATACTCCAACTATGTAGTCGAGTACAATGTGCTGCTCATTAGACCCAGTTTCGCCAAAGATTTAGGGGTCGAGTACCATGAAGCTTTTGGTGATTCTTAACTAATTGTCAACCAGATGCGTGGAGAGTACGAAGTCAGAAAACAGAGCCTGATTCCATACCACAAGGTGGCCGTCGAGATGACAGACTAGTTTGAAGGATTTTTCATCGAGTACATCCCGCATCTCCAAAATGCATATGCAGATGCACTGATAACATTAGCAGTATCTCTAGCATAGCCTCCTAAAACAGAACAATTGGTCACTGTGATAACTCACCAACTCTTCATACCAAAGTGCGCCTCAGATGCCAAAGAAGCACACGCAACCAAAATTGAACTCGAACCCCGAGACTGGCGTTTTCCTATTATTGATTATGTCTTGCATGGTATTTTACCAGAAGATATGAAAAAAGTGACTCGGTCCGGCAAAGATCATCAAGATTTTATTATAGTACGGCTACCAATACGCTCTATCGTCGTGCATACGATGGTCTGTTTACTCTGATGTCTTTCAACCAAAGAGGTGGAGGAAGCTCTTAAGGAAGCGCATGACGAAACCTACGGTGCGTACCAACCCGGTCCCAAACTCTGCGATCGACTCAGAAGATTAGGATATTATTGGCCAACCATGGTCAAAGACGTAGTTGACTACGCCCGGCGATGCCACGTGTGTCAAGTACATGCAAATTATATGCACCAACCCCTGGCTATTTGCACCCTTCGACTACTTTATGGCCATTTGAGACATAGGGAATGGACATTGTTAGTCTTATTTTCTCACTGTCTGTTAAAGAGGATTGCTTCATCCTGGCGATTACTGATTACTTCTCCAAGTAGACCGAAGCGATTCTGCTTAAAGAAGTAAAAAACGAGGAATTGTTGTCGCATTTATCAAACACCACATTATCTATTGATATGGTGTTCCGAGGCGAATCATGCATTACAACGGCCCTCAGTTTGTCACTAACGCTTTCATCAAATTCTATGGGAAGTTTAGAATTGAAGACATCTCGTCAACGACATACAATTCCACTGCAAACGGATTGGCTGAGGCCTTCAACAAGACAATCATAAAGATTTTGTCAAAGCTCTTAAAAACTAACAAACGAGACTGGGATGACAAACTTAGCGAAGCTCTCTGAGCCTATCACACCACAGTCCATACACCTACTGGGGCAACCTCGTATTCTCTGGTATATAGGTGCGAAGCTGTCCTCCTGTTAGATATTCAAATTCCATCCCTATGTATTGCTCTCGCAATAGGGATGATGACCAATGAACGACATCAAAAATGTCTTGAAGAACTCAAGATGTTAGATGAAAAGCGCTTAGAAGCTCAATAGCAAATTCAATTTTTATCAAGCCAGAATCTCCAGGGCTTTCGATAAGAAAGTCTGACAGCTAAGCTTTAAGGAAGGAGACTTGGTCCTTACCGTTCGACGATCGATGATTCTCAATTCCAAAAAAAGGGAAAATTCTAACCCAAATGGGAAGGACTGTTCGTGGTAGAAGCAGTTTACTCGAACGGTGCATATTACTTGGCCACCTAAAATGGTAACAAACTTATGATGCTAATAAATGGAAAGTTCCTGAATAAGTACTATGCTTAGTACGTTTAGGATAACCTATTTAATGGGAAGTTCTTAGAGAACGCTATCCACGGTATTTTTAAGAATAACTCGAGATCGTCTAATTATCCAGGATGGAGACCAATCATCCGAATAATTAATTTTTAATCATGACATAGAAAAATAGTAACTAAGGACCTCCTCACTGTGGCTATTTAATCATTAGTGTCTTGACCTAGGGGGCGAGACACCAGCGGTGTCTCTCGTCCAATAAAGCTGTTTTTGCCTGTTTTTCAATAAGATTTCATTCTACAGCCTCTCTAACTTATTTGAGGCTATCTTTGGATGTGGTTAAGTGGTTGCAACTGAAGATGAGATCAAATTGTTTGTTCTTATCTGAAAATAGAGCTTCTGAAGCCTATAAATACAACCCTAAGGCCTTTATTCACAGGGATCGAGAATTTGGAGCTATCGGCCCTCATTTTGAATAGTAGAGGAGCACAAATTTCAAAGAGGAGGAAAAGAGATTTGTGAGTTCTTTAGCATAAGGAGGAGTTCGGTAGATCTGCAACCCTTCAGCCCCCGTTATCTGCTTCCCTTGAGATCAAACTTTGATTTGATCTCGAGAAGAGTGTTTGCCTCAACATGTTGAGTCATTCACTTTAATTTCTTATTTCCTTTGTGAGACAATGAAATCAACCGGATCTGATCCGCGATGGTCCGCGAATAAACCCCGGTAAAGGCAAAGACCCTACGCAAGCAGCGGTTGATAAATGTCCTCTGCGTGTGTTTCTAGGGAATTGTTGATCTATTTCCCTTGTGTAAAGAAGTATTATAAAAAGACTCATTTTTTTGAATCTGTAAAAGTCGATAAACGATTATAATGGATTCCACTAAGAAATCAATTTTCGACGCAAACATCTTCCTTCCCAAAATGAAGGCTCCCTAAACCAGATCGACCTTTTTCTTCGCCACGATACCGCTACCGCCCCCTGACTCTCCCCAAAAGAACAAGATTTTGCCGCCATCAAGCAGATCCGCTCCTCCTCCACCGCCATTAAGCCCTCCAACATTAAGCCCTCCGACATCAATTTGTGTAAGTTTAGGTGTTTTGGCTGCCATTTTCCATTATGACTTGCACAAACTACTTCAAATCCATAGTAGTTAGTCGATCTCTATAAATCTTGGTGATTCTCTGCTTTTTCACACTGCAAAGGTCAGATAAATTATGGTGATTATCCTGAGGGTAATTTCATCTGCATAACTAAAAGATGTAAGCCCTCAAGGATGCAGTAGTGTTTGTCAATTTGAAGTTTTTGATAGTAAAAATTATTTTTTTAAAAATCTGCTGATGACCTAAAATTTTTGATAGTAATTTCATCTGCATTAACTTTGTTTTCTCCACTTAACTCAGTTATGGACCATGCTAAGTTAATAATTCTGCACAACTTGTTGCCTTAATCCATGTCCTGTTGGAAATTCCTTAGTCTCAATCTCACCTTCAACTAACATTCTGTTGGTCCTAGCAACTCATGCATTTTTTTCTCTCCAGTATACATGTAAAAATCAATTTAGATGCTTGTCTCACATCTTATCCTTAATAAAACTACAATTACCTTCTTATAATTGTACAAATTCTTATCATATTTTTTTCACTTTCTGCTCCTTCCATTTTCTGAAAAACTAAACTTAATAGTGTGCTCTCATCATGACAATCAGATTCAAATTGATTAAAAATTTGTGATGGGTGTAAATGTGCAAAGTTCCAAAACTTTCAAACAATCAGTTCATAGAATCAGGGATAATAAATTTGACAGAAAGAATTGACAAAACTTGAACTAAAAGGCTGAGGATCAAGAAGATACTGCAAGAGAAAAATCTAGAATATTGATAATTTTGAAGAAGAATATATGTGACCACTAGTAGAAAAATCGAAAAAGAAAAACTTAAAAAAAATATCATAAGGCTACACTCTTATGTAGTTATGTTCTCCTCACTTCTGAGCATCAAACAAAAATTTCAATTTTTATTTATAGTACACAATTACCATTGTACATGTATCAGAGTAGTATTATGTAAGATCTAATCATACACATAACCTCTTCAGCAACGACACAATTTGCCTATCTTAGAAAAATCCTTTAACAATTTTAACCCAAAATAAAAACTTTAACCACAAACAAACCTCAAATCTCTCATTTCTCCTATACTCTGCAATCTTTAGATTAAAAAAAACTATTTTTAACAACAAATTATGTCTGAGTATAGAAAGAACCCATCAAATGAAAACCCTATGAGCCCTAAAATATTCGTTTATGAGATTTAGGGATATGAAAGAAAGCCACATCAGATTCTGATCTGAAAAAAAAAATATAATAATATAAAAATTTGGAAAAAAATATGGATCGAAAATTAAAGAATAAATTACTTGAGAAACAATAGAGTTCTCCGGAGTTCTCCACAGCAATCGAGCGATTGGTTCGCACTTGACCACTCAAGGGGGGCGGCAGTGTCGTGGCGGGGAGAGAGGTCGATCTAGTTTGGGGAGCCTTTGTTTTAGGGATGAAATTGGGTCTTGGTTGGGGGGAGGGGGGAGATCTAGATTTGGTTTTGGGGATACGGTTTTGGGGAGGAGGAAGGGCCACGGGGCTTCATTTGTCAGGTCTTGGAGAGGGCTCATTGTAAATTGTCCACCCTTTTTTCAAATCAACCGCCTCGATGAATCAGCCCAAGCCAAGTGTACTACAGTTTACGGGGGGAAACGCTGGAAGCGATTCCCCAGTTTCCTCATATATATATATATATATATATATATATATATATAT
>BQKN01000891.1:596262-631457 GCA_022839385.1 Asparagus kiusianus | reverse complement strand
TGTATTTATTTCTAGACGCTTAGCGTATTGGATTGAGAAGAAAAGAAGAAAAAAGGGGAAAAATAGTGTATATTTCTTCTCAATCAAATACGTCATGGGCTTGTTCACGTTCTGATTCCCAGGTATTTTAGGAAGCGGGGCGTGACAGAGAATATTTAAGTACAGATAACTGGTATAGGAAGTTTGGATATTCTAGTAGTGATGAAGTCCCTTATGTATGTATTCATGCTATAGTATTTGTTAATACATTTCATGTTCATTATAGTTCTCATTTCTACTTCATAAACCTATTTAATCATGTTTAACATGCCATTCTATACCCATGATCTGTTGATGTGTTGAGAACCTTAGTAGTTCATGATTTAGTAGCCTTGTGCGTCATGAACAAACTTAGTGACATGTGTGAGTGTGTTGACTGGTTAGGCGATGAACCCGAGTTTCAATGAGATTATGGTTAACTTAGAAAAACAAGAAGAGTTGGGATGGGGAAGTTGGTGTTCATGTGATCGGATAAAACTATTGATGTATTTTCCAGGCTCGCGCCAGTGGTTGGTGTTGCCGCTGGGATTGGTTTGTAGGGCTAAAGTGAAGTGTGTACATCACTTTAGTCTGTGGAATCATTTCGTTACCCGAGTTTTTCTTGAGTTCGTACCAGGTAGAAAACGGTTTACGTGTAGTCCCTTGGTCACATATGTAGCGGGATTGAATGCACGTAGGGGATTTGTGAACAGCCAGTTATCTGATGACAGGAGCGTTGACTTTGTGTGAGATGAGGACTACTGAGCTTTAGGTTGGTTAGTACTTGACCTAGTTATTGTATTCACATAGCTGTATGTTACCATTAGATTTCCAGTTGTATGTATCATTATCTTTCTTGTTAGTATTATTATTGCTATAGCATGAGTCGTTAGACCGTTTTATTTGTTCATGTGAGATCTTGCTGTGTGCCATGCATGCTGACAAACACATGTTTTCTCTGGTGTGCGTCAGACTTAGGAGACGAACAAGTTCAGTTCGATGATGCAGCCAAGCCAGTGTATGCCCAGCCGAAATGTCCTTCCGATGGAGTGGAAGAGCAAACTGAAGCCTAGCCGTGTTTTTCTTTGTTGTAGTAGCTGATAAACATTAGAACTCTTTATACTATTGTCCTTATTTTGATGATGGATTCAGTTATTTTATCAGTATTTTTCTTTTATCATATACTATATGTTTTTTATTCCTAGTTGGACTGTTTTTGTAATAAGGGTATGTTTGACCCATATTTTTATGTCTGGGATGATTTACTTAGATGATATATTTATTTCTTATTCTGGATTATCTTTATATTCTTGCTATTATGATCGGGGACATGTGATTGAGATTTACGTATTTGACGCTTAGCGTATTAGATTGACAAGAAAAGAAAAAGAAAAAAATAATAGTGTATATTTCTTCTCAATCTAATACGTCGCAGACTTGTTCACGTTCTAATTCCCGAGTATTTTGGGAAGCGGGACGTGACAGGTTTTATCGATGATATTCTCATTTATTTGAGATCGGAGGCAGAACACGAGCAGCACCTACGTTTGGCTTTGCAGACCTTGCGAGAGCATCAGCTATATGCTAAGTTTAGCAAGTGCGAGTTTTGGATTTCTAAGATCAGATTTCTTGGCCATGTGGTCAGCAAAGAGGGTATAGGAGTGGATCCAATTAAGATTTCAGTAGTGCTTGATTGGGAACAGCCAAAGATGGTTACTGAAATTCGTAGCTTTTTGGGATTAGCCGGCTATTGTAGGAAGTTCATCCAGGACTTCTCGAAGATTTCGATGTCACTTACACGCCTTACGAAGAAGGGTGTATAGTTCATTTAGAGCGTGGAGTGTCAGAAGGCCTTTGATACCTTGAAGGCTAAGTTGACTACAACGCCGGTTTTGACTATTCTGAGCAGCAACAGGACATTTGTGGTTTACACAGATACATCATTGGCAGGTTTAGGAGGCGTACTGATGCAGACTCAGAGGGTAGTAGCATATATCTCACGACAGTTGAGCGTGCATGAGCAGAACTACCCCACTCATGATTTGGAGTTAACAACAGTGATATTTGCACTGAAGTCATGGAGATATTATTTGCATGGAGTGCAGTTTGAGTTGTTCACAGACCATCAGAGTCTGAAGTATCTTTTCTTCCAGAGGAACTCAACCAGAGACAGCAATGGTGGATTGAGAGTATCAAGGACTATGAGTTCGCATTTCAGTATCATCCGGGGAAGGCTGGACAACAAAGATGTACAAGGACCTGAAGAAACACTTCTGGTGGAGTGATACACGTAGAGAGATTGCAGAGTATATGGCTAAGTGTTTTACCTGTCAGCAAGTGAAGGCAAAACATCAGAGACCGATAGGAACACTTCAGTCTTTACCCATTCCAAAATAAAAGTGGGTGGACATTTATATGGACTTTATTATAGGGTTGTCGAAGTCGGAGAAAGAGAATGATTCCATTTGGATGATAGTGGATAGACTAACGAAGTCAGCAAATTTTTATTCCAGTGAAGACTACCTATACATGTGAGACGTATGCGAGGACATTTATTCGAGGAATAGTTCGACTTCATGGAGTTCCAGACGCGATTGTATCGGATCGAGGTTCAGCATTCACTTCGCACTTTTGGAGAAGTTTCCAGGATTTATTTAGCAGCAGACTATCATACATCAATGTATTCCACTAACAGACGGATGGTCAGATGGAGAGAGTGAACCAGATGTTGGAGGACATATTGCGGGCCTTTATCATTGACTTTCAAGGTAGCTGGGAAGATCATATTCTACTGATAGAGTTCACTTATAACAATAGCTATTAAGCGACATCGGTATGGCCCCGTATAAGGCATTGTACGGGAGACCTTGTAGATCACCGATATGTTGGGCAGAGCCTAAGGATAGCTTAATGCTTGGACTAGAGCTTGTGAGGCAGACTACTGAGAAGGTAGCATCGATCAGAGAGAGGATACTAGCCACTCAGAGTGGAAAAAGAGCTATTCAAATAAGAGACGGAGACCTTTTGTCACGCCCCACTTCCCAAAATACTAGGGAATCGGGACGTGAACAAGCCCGCGACGTATTAGATTGAGAAGAAATATACTCTACCATTTTTTTTCTTTTCTTCTCAATCCAATACGCTAAGCATCTAAAAATAAATACAATGCGAAGTCACAGGTCCCCGATCACAATAGCAAGAATATAAAGACAACTCAGAATAAGGAATAGACATATCATCAACAGTAAATCATCCCAGACATAAAATATGGGTCCAACATACCCTTATTACAAAATAATCCAACTAGAAAATAAGAAATATATAGTCCATAAAGAAAATACTGTTAAAATACTAAGTCCAACATCAACTAGAGAAAAGTACGGTAAAAGAGTTTTAATGTCCAACTACTACTACTACGGAAGAAAATCACTACGCTTCAGTTGGTTCTTCTACTCCTTCTGCAAGATACCCCTGCTAAGAATCTTCTGGTTCCTGTACGATTCCGAACTGAGGCTGCCCGTCTCCTAAATCTGACGTACACCCAGAAAATAGGAGTACGTCAGCGTGTATACACACGGCAAGATCCCCCAAGGCAGGAACATTTACAATAACGATAATGATAATATATGCGTGGTTAATGCAATAACAGAAATAGAAATAGAACATGTGATGATAGTAATAACGATAGAGGTATACATCTGGAATACTAATAATCAGATGAATCCAAAAATCAACCAAGTGACAAGATCATGCAGGTAGCGATCAGAAAACATCCAAGCAACAAGGTCATACAATAGATGGAATTAATACTTAAAAAATCTACAACTCGAGACGTAGTACGTCGAGCGAAATAATCCAAACAAAGAAACCCTCATGTATATACCATATGTCTCAAATTATAGATAATTAAATATTAATCCCGATCTATGTATGAAAAAGAGTACAACCGACCTACATCTCACAAGAATCATACTTAGCCAAGAATCGATGTCATGTAACTAACTATCACATCACTCATCTCAAATAATCAACAATCTCAATATCCCTGCTCCTCAGACCCACCCTAGGCCGACACAAGGCGCTGGCGCGAGCCTGAAAAATAATCAATAATCTCGATATCACTACACCTCAGACCCACCCCAGGCTGACACAAGGCACTGGCGCGAGCCTGGAAAATACATCAACAATCTCATATCACTGTACCTCAGACCTACCCCAGGCCGACACAAGGCGCTGGCGCGAGCCTGGAAAATAATCAACAATCACCAAGAATTCCTCATCTCAACTCTTCTCGTTTTCCTAAGTCAACAAAACACAGGTATCTAGGTCCTATACACGACACGCTAGGCCACTAAGAACATGAACTACTAACGGTTATCAACAAAACAAGAAATAATAAGTAAATACAACTGTTTTATGCAAATCATATGATGAACATGACTACATAGACTAGCGATGAATCAGGTATGCATATATGACAATGAGTGAGTATAAATAAGAGTGTCAACATGTCGGTGTCAAAGTACATGAAATGTCGTGTTCTACAACTATCAATCACACGGTCATAGTACAAAAATAATCCTTTTCCAAAATAACTTCTTTAAAAACATTTATCATTCTAAAATAATTTCCTTCCGCAACATAAATTCTAAAAATATTATAATAATTTTGTTATTCAAAATAAATTCCTTAATTTATTATATTTGTCCTGAAAATACTATTTATCCCATAATTACTATCCATTCAATATTATTCATCAAACCCACGCAGATAAATATTAATAGATTTAAAATTGCAGATAATTCATAATAAATAGAAAAAGTAGTTCTGAGTAAGAAAGATCTTGCCTAGGGGTTTTTGTCGAACGTATCGATGCTGACAGTGCGGGTCGGATCCGACGCGGTGGGAACGGCCTCGGGAAGAGCTCCGACGAGGGGCTGCGGTGACGGGGCAGCGGCGAACTTGGTTGGCGTCGGGCAGTGGGTCGGCGGGAACTCGACGGCGATGTTTGGCTCGGCGACGAATGGAGGACGGCGTGGGGTGAGGGGAGGCGGGGGAAGAGGAGATCACAGCAGCGGCTTGGGCTGGTCGGGGCTGACGTGGAGGAGGAGCGGCGGATGGCCGGAGGCGGCGGCGAGGAGGGCGGTTGACGGCGGGTCTGGGGTGGTGCAGGTGGTGGTCGGCTAGATGAGGAGGCTTGGGTTCGTCGGATCTGCGGATCTCAGGGGAGAGGGATCGGAGACCGCGGCGAGGAGCTCGTGGAGGCGACGTGGGGTGGACTGGCGGTGCTCGACGACGGCGAGAGCGTGGTCGCTACCGCTGGGGGTCTCTGCGGTGCTGGCGGAGGCCGAGCGACGGAGGAGGGATTCGTGGAGATTGTGGCTGAGGCAAGGGGATTCGGTGCTGGGAGAGGCAGCCGGCGGGGAGGAGGCCGCGGGTCGATGAGGCGGCGGCTACGGGGGTCACGGCGAAGGCGGACGGCGGTTGCGGCATGGGCGTGGGCGTGGGCTTCATGAACGAGAGAGAAGGAGAGGGAGGAAAGAGGGTGGCGGCTGGGTTTGGGTTTGGTTACGGGTAGTTATTTACACACACACACACACACACACACATATATATAATATGGTTAGGGTTAGTGTTAAAATAATTAAAATAATTAATTACGAGTATTTAAAAATTAAATCAATTACATAATAATTATCCATAATTAAAAACGTACATGTTGTACTAATACAACAGTTGAAACGAAATAGTCGAAATATACCCATATTGTATAATTAAACAAGAATAATTAATAATAAAAATATTTCTACTTAAATTTAAAATTAAATAATTATGGGACAATTACGTACACAGTAAAACGTACTAGTTATACTAATACGATAGATAATATGTAATAGTTTAAATAATACAATAAATTATACCAAAACACGTAATTAATAATATTATGTATTATATGAAATAATTTGTAATAATATTAATAACACAATATATTATTTAAAATAATATGTAATAGTACCGATAACATAACAAATTATTTTGAGAAATTTTTGCCGCATAAAATAAATTTATAAATATCAAAATCATTTATATAATCAGATTTTTAAATCATAGAAAAGTATAGAAAGTCAAGAAAAATACAAATACTCTTTTAAAATATAATAAGTAACTATTTTAATATCAGAAAATTATTTTAATTAGTATCAAAATTTCACGGTCCTTACACCTTTAGAATTTCAGGTTGGAGATTCAGCTATGCTGAAGGTATCGCCTATGGAAGGCGTTAAGCGATTCGAAACACGGGGGAAGCTTGCACCAAGGTATATCGGACCTTTCCAGATGTTGGAGCGCATTGGAGATGTGTCATACGGACTAGATCTTCTAACATCAATGTCTAGTATACACAATGTATTTTATGTTTCTATGCTCAAGAAGTACCTACATGATGAGGAGCAACAATGAGTGTTGGATGCACCAGAGATTGAGCTTCATGATGATTTGACTACTATTAAGATTTCCAGTTTGTATACTTGCCAGAAAGGACAAGAGACTTAGAAACAAGATAATTCCTTTGGTAAAAATTCAGTGGAACCGAAGAGGCGTTGAGGAGATTTCTTGGGAGCGCGAAGAGGACATGTGTCGGACTACCCACACCTGTTTGAGCAGGTAAATTAAACTTTAGTATGACTTATATATGACTTATGGTTACATATATGTTGATGTTTATACTTAACACTAAAATGAGGGTATTAACACTAAACTCCTAAGTACTCGGAAGATATGGTATATATATGAGGGGTTCCTTGTTTGGATTTTTTGCTCGATATACTTGTTCCATTTAGTTAGGGGTTAAGTGGGGGTAATTACATTTTAGATGGTTAAGTGTAGACATCATGGATGATTCTCGGGAGCGCGAAGATATTATGTAGCGCGACTACCTGCACCTATTGAGGAAGTGGATTGATTTATGTGTGTGATTATTTGTATGGTTATATTTAGATTTAACGCTAGAATGAGGATATTTCCGCTAATTCTTAATCTTTTGGAACACATGATATATATATGGGGGGTTCTTTGTTTGGATTTTTTGTCTGACGTACTAGTTCCATTTGATTAAGGGTTGAGTGGGAATATAGTCATTCTGGAATGTTAAGTATAAATATCCCTATATGTTTATCAAGAGTTTAATATTATGAGAGGTGTATGTGCGGGTTGGATTTCACCCTAGACATGCTTTCTAATACTATCTTTCAGTTAAGTATGATTTCTGAATTTCGAGGACGAAATTCTTTTAAGGGGAGAGAATGTAAAACCCCAAAATTTTAAATATTTTATGATAAATAATAATAAATATATTATATATTTATAAATAATATATTATGATGTTTGATTATGCTAGAAATTGATTTAAGATCAATTCAATGTATATATGTATATATATAAGAACAAATGCACAAATCATGCTCGATGTGTAAATCTAGAAATTTATGATTAGTGGAGAGATTTTGTATTTTACACACTGATACGTTTTTAATATAGAAAAACTTAAAAGACCAAAGTTGTATATATCTTCAGCAGCTTTCCAATGAATCTTTAATCACCTTATTCTGAGGTCGGATGTGAAAGTTACATCCAAAATACCGAAGAGTATGTTTCTAGTCAGACTGAGTTTTCCAGTTTCAGGTTTTCGGGTTTTGGGCTGTAGTTTTTCGGGTTTGCTGTCATATATACACATGTTTAAATACGAAAAATATCTCTTTTCTTCTGTGTTCCAAACCCTAGCAGCCCCTCTCTTCTTCTCTCAAACGCTAGCCCTAAACTTGTGTTCTCAGGGAAGTTTCATGAGGCGAAAGCGAGGAGAAGGCGGGATTTGCGGCATTTGGCATCGAGGGATCATTCTCACATGTTTTTAGGAGTTCATCAACACCCCTCAGGCAAGTAACATCTCGCCCAGCACTTTCCCATGTTCTTAAAAGTTTTTTAATGATTTTAATGGGTTTTTGTTGAGCCTAAAACGTATATTTGAGTATAAAAAAGATGTTCTTTATAGCATATGATGCGAAAAATCTTGTGTTTCAGTTTATCAAAAGTCCAACAATGTTTTGTGTAATAAAGATCTAGAGCTGAAACAATTTAATCATGAGTTAAATCATAACTTTTTGTTTTCGAAACGTTTTAACATGTGTGTTTATGCTTGGGGTTTTTGGCGATGTATTTTCGTGTTTAATTTTCGCTGCATATTATTATATAACTATTAGAAATGTTAGATTTTTGTTTAAGAAGAAATTATTAAGTTTTAGATCTATTTCGCGGTCGCCCATGGTGGACACGACAGTCGACCACTGGGCGTGCAGATGGGCAGAATTTGTTTGCCCTTTGTGTGGTCGACCGCGATGGACGCGGCGGTCGACCGCCGGGCGTTTTTGTTGAGCAGCTTGTTTCTGCTCTTTGCGCGGTCGACCGAAGCGACCTTTGCGATCGACCGGCGAACTGTTTGTGTACATTTGTGTTTTATTGTGTATTTTTGCGTGTACGAGGAGTTGCCTCAATTATTTGGTACTAGAATTCAATGATTAACTAATCATTTATGCATGTTAGATGAATTAAGGGCACCAGTTTAGATTCGCACACCGAGACACGTGTGAAATTAGTATATGTATATCTTTTCATATATCTCATCGACATTTACGCATTTTGTACAGTCCATGTGTTGGACATTCATTTTATTTAGTCCATGTGTTGGGCATTTATCTTTCAGTCCACGTGTTGGACATTCATCACACATAGTCCATGTGTTAGACACTCATTTTTATTAGTCCATGTGTTGGACACTTGTTAAACTTTGAGTATGACACTTAACCGAGTTAAGACATGACATTTTACATGAGATGAAGACATGACAACTATGTATGTTGGGCACTACACTATTGTGGGTTTGACATATATTTATGTGCAAGAGTTGAGATCAGTTGTTTTTCTTAAATTTATTGTTCCATGTATTAGATTTAGGGATTTGGTATTTAGGGGTTTACAATTTGAGATACAAGGTATATACATGAGTGTTTCCTTATTTGGATTATTTCGCTCGACGTACCTATACTCGTGTTGTAAATTTCTAAATACTAAAATCCTCAATTTTGTTAGAATCAATGAATTTTATATTATTATGTATTGACTGTATTTTCTTATATACAATGATCTCTCTCCCTTGGGGTTGGTTGTGATGTTGCTTGCTAGCGTTTTAACGCTCGTTGCCCCTCCCATTTCAGGTAACGAGCCAGGTGCACGGAGAGTCGCAGGTTGATGGCGATACACATTAGTGTTCATCCTCTCTTTGTAGTTTTATTTTATTTATGGAGCCCCATTATAGACATTTTGTTTAGACATTTGAGAGTTATGTTCTAGAAGTTGCAAAGGCAGTGTGCCTTATTTCCTTTTATCAAATATTCTGTATTTGAGACTTGTTGAGATCTCCAGACTAGTTATTTTAGAGATTTACTTTATATTTTTGTATGTTGGATGATGAAATATCATTTTTATCTGTATTATTTCATAATATATCTCTTGTATTATCTTTTACTTGCTTTTGTACCTACACATGTTGTTGACTCTACTAGAGAGATAATAATTATGATGGTGAAACATGTTATTGCACGGTGTGGTACATGGTAGGTTTGACATTCCTGGTTTCACCTCGGACTGCAGCCTTGTGTGAACCCAGGGGCATCACAATAAACTCTTGTAAAAATACACTTTAAACACATTTAAACCCTTGTAAACTTGTTTTAAAACTTTTTTTTTGATAAATCAGAAGTTAAAGGGTAAGGGGTATATATAAGTTCATGAAACAAAGCTCAAAAGCCAAGAAAATCCAAGCAAAAGACAAAAAACCTAAAAAATCAGAAAGCTAAAAAACTAGCCATTACAGTGTCATCACTCAACTGATACTATTTATCAGTAGACTGATGAGCTGACCGTTATAAGTTGCTCATCCTTCATCGGTCAACTGATGAACTCATCAGTCAACTGATAACCTTCATCAGTCGATTAATGGTTCATCAGTCGACTGAGCAGAAACTTTCTGCTTTTCCAGCCACTTTCATCGGTCGACTGACGATTTCATCAGTCGACTGATAATGTGCACACGGTATATCATAAACAGTAAATTTTAACTTTGAACCCCTTTAAAAAATAACAAATAAATTCCAAAAAATATAAAATTTGGGAAAGTGTTTATAAACATGAAAATGAACATGTTACAAAAGAAATTTTTGAAATATCATTTCTTGTTTGTGAAATCTCTTCATTTTGCAAAAACTCACAAATATGTGTTTATTTAAAACACTTGATTTTTCAAACTTGACTTAAACCAAGTTATGAAATCTTTTTAAATTGATTTATAGATTTAATAAAAGATGTATACAAGGATTATTTTGTCCATAAACCAATAACACAATATTTTCTTAATAAATACTTAAATTGTGCTAAAACCAAAGAATGTGATAAAACCAAAGAATGTGTGTGTGTGTAAAAGTATTGAGCTTGAATCATACCACATAAAGTAAACAACCTAGACTACAAAAACTATACCCAAGATAATAATCTCTTCGTTAAAGCTCGACTTTGGAAACGAGAAAGAAACTTGATGATGTGTTAACTCGAATACACAACTTCATTCCTTTATCCTCCATCCTCCAAGATATCGTCGTTACGAGGCAAGTCCATCCAACCTCCAACATCGATGTTTGTGTAGATTTCCTAACAAAACAAATGCGAAGACTCGACACACGATGTTAAGAATTGTTTGTTGATCATCAAAACTAGATTAGATAGTAGCATCATAAACATGAAACCCAACAGAAAAGCCACGCCAAACCCTAACTGATTCCTTTGAATCTAGGGTGAAATAGATCCCCAATAAAATCCAAAGCAATCTCTCTTTTTATCCTCTCTAAAATTGTCTATTACAGGGTGAATTTGGCCGAAAATCAACCCTCTCAATCCTAAATTCCTTAGCTCATGAGTTTGGTCCATAGTTAAAGCTGATAGACCGTGGAAGTTGAAGGTTTGTCTTAAAGTAAGATTCTTCTATCAATTTCAAAGTCCCAAATGGAATTTTTAATAATCTTGAGATTGATTCATGACTTTTTATTGTGGAAGGCTTGCTAATATTGTTTTTTGATATTGCATGTTGTAAGTTTATATTTAAGATTCTAATGTCATGCAACATTTGATGCATGTTTTTTGTTTTGATTTTTTATTGAGACAATTTACGTATTTATCTTGTTGTAAGTTTGTCTGGAAAAAATCTTTTTAAAATTAAAAGAAAATGGATAGATTTTGGTGTTGAGGATGTTGAAAATTTATCTCGTTGTGCATGCTCCAATTTAAAAGAAATCCAATCCCTACTTGCCCATGAACTCTTTACTTTGTCCCTTCATACGCTTAACTTTTTTTAATCTCATCCCCCTAAACTATTAAATTTGTCCCTTGTTACTCCTTGACCTATTTTTAGTCTCATCATACCCCATAAACTATTAAATTTATCTCTTATTACCCCTTGAACTATCACTTTTCGTACTAAATTACCACCCCTCTTATATTATTTTTTGGTTACTTTGAATGAATAAAATGATAATACAAGCAGTAAGGTGGGATTGAAGTAATAGTTCGGTGGGTCATGTAGGACTCAAAATAATTCAAGGGATGACAAGAGATTAATAAAGTAGTTCAATGGGTATATGAGACTAAAAATAGTTCGAAGGTATGCAATGGTATAATGTGATGATGACAACAAAGACACGAGGCAGAAAGAAAAAAATGGATTCTTTGAAAAACTAATCTCTTGTTACGCATTGATGTTAAGTGTGCATCATCTATCTAAAGGACAAGGTTCACTTGATAGTTTCGCCTATGCGTCCCGATACGGACTCGCACCAGGGGCGGATGTAGGACATGAAGACCTTTATGATACTCTTCACTAAATTTAGTCATAACTTGTTTTGATAATGTTTGAATCACTTTGATCCAGTCCTATTTTCTTTATTCAGATGTTAATTTTTATTTACTACTCAAAGGGGGGTTATTGGTTGGTGTAATTTTGGGGTAAGTGGGATAATTTTTGGGATTTTACTTTGTGATGTTATTCATTGGGACAATAAGATTAGGATTTCACTTTAATGTGTTATTCATTGGGATAATGAGATTAGGATAATTACCCTCACTTTTCCTAAAATTATCTCACATTCATACAAACTTTTTGTCTCAACCTCCAACAACTACCACATTATTAACTTTGGGACAATTATGAGGAAAGTGAGATAATTTTGAAGCACCAATTTATTAAATATCTAATGTATGTTAATTGCATTACAATATATAATATATCTTAATTATATTATATTATAAATTCTATTATAACGTAAGATAATAAAATATTATATAATATTATCTAATATAACATTATTATATATCATTATTACATATTAATTAATAATATTTTATATTATTATAATATTACTATATATTATTTAATATATATTTTATTAGTTAGAATAAAAATTATTATAGTGTTTTTATGATATAAAATATTATATTATAATATAGTTTTTATATATTTAATATAATAATATATTAATTATATTATAATAAAATTTATTATAATATAATTTACTATTTTCTATTATACTTTATTATATTAATTAATAGTCTTAAATATTTTGTTAATATTGTGGTAGTTATAATATTAAATGATATTTTATTACTATAATGAAAATTATAATAATCTACTATATATTAAAGTATGATAATATATATGAAATTAATATAATATAACATATTATTTAATAATATTTTAATTAATAATATTTATTATAATAAGAATATATTACAGTTACTATAAATATTATATTTTAATAAGGAGGTATGTCATTAATTATTCTATTTAAATTATAGTAATTATCATAAAATAAAATAAAATATTATATTTAAATAATATTATACTGAATTAAAAAAATATTATAATATTTTATTAAATATTATATTATCAAAATATTATATTAAATATATTTTTTGTATATTATATCAATTATTATATAATATATCATATTATTATAATATAATATATTATACTATATTAATAACATTAAATGTAATTATAATTTATTAGTAATTATAATATAATATATTATTGTTATGGTAATACACCATCTAAAAACAAAGATATCGAGAAACTATGTCTTTATAGACCCAAAAGAGCTATGACCCAAACCAGCTTAGCGGCCCAAAGCCCCGCCAAGAATGAATCTATCGGACCCACCGAGCGGCGAGTCATCTTTACCGATACGAAGTGCGGGATCAGTCGACCCCTCATAAATCGTGACGACTCCTCAAATAGTCGGCTCAACCATCTACTTGGCTATCTCCTCGGCCAGAAGCCCACTCGACTATCTGGTCGACAAGTCATAGGGACGACTCGAAAACCAACCTGTCTCTACTAAGGGGATAAGATCCAACTCAACTCCCTTCAGATATACGTCAATCGACACTACAACATTGATCGATCCCATCAAGATCTCAAATCTGACAAATCTCAGGTATAAACAGCTTACTCTGCTCACAAGTCACTTCCCATATATCATTTAGATATCCTCTCTTCTGTGCTTGAATGACTTCCCTTCCAGTCGCCAGCCGACATCTGTAAAGTGGAGGATGACTCAGTAGCATGTCTACTCACCCCGCCACCGCCCCCTGTGCATAGTCAAAGCCAAGGGTTAGAATCTCAGGGTGAAGAACTATAAATAGGAGGAAGGAAGGTAAGGTGAGGAGGATGGTCTTCTTCTTCTTCTTTTAATCTTGACTCTACGAAGAGGCTGGACCTTCATTGAATTTGGGGGATGATTTTCTCCCTCTTGATCAACTTTCTTTTTATTAATAACTCAAAAAGAATACCCCTGACAAGGACCTCAATGGTCTCGGGACTCTCCCTCAAACCCCACTCAAACTCACCAGCTACCACGAAGGAAACTAGCCCCGCCCTCTTTCAGGTTCGTTCTTCTTGTTTGTGTAGAAGAATCAGAAATTCCAGTCAAGGATCGGGCATAAAGTCGGAGGAGGAGTCGGTCCCATCTCTCATCCTCTCACTCGTCGTCATCAACGGACAACTCTCATCAACTGTGTGATCTCGGACATCAACAATTATATTTTAGTATAAAGTAAAATAATATAATATATTATAATAATATACCAAATAATATACTAAACCAATTAGGTAAATTAATTTAGACTTAATTGATGGATAAATATTGTACTTTAATAAGGTGCCACATCATCAATTATCCAACATGAATTGTCAAATCAAAACTTCAAATTATCCTATTATCCTAAATTGTCTGACTTTACAATACTAAAATTGTTCCACTGAAATAATTATCCAACTTAGCCCCAACTTGTCCCAATCAATAACCCCCCTAAGGTCAGAAGTCTAGAATTTTGTCGCAAGTCAAGGTAAAATGCACAATAGAGTCAAATGTTCAATTACCATTCACTCGTTCAATTTCCTAGCCTCAGAAAGGTCATGCATGAAAACACGTAATTCAGCAATGGACCTACTGTGAACAAGCGTGAGCTTTATTAGATGGATTTGGAGTCAACTAGGCCCAAGCGTAAGTGGGCCTAATCGCTTAGGTATGCTGCTAATCACTAATAAATTCTACGGGACTTTAGCCCGAGACATGAATCAAGAAAGACACAATTTGGAACCAAGAGGTCCTAATATTCTGACTCGTTCACACTTCGTCGTTTTTCCCAAACCAACATCCAAATTATGTATGATGCTGGATAAATTGCATATTTCATTCCACTTTTTCATGAATTGAAATAATCCTCATGTTAAGCATTAAAATATGTAGATATGTTCTGATAATAAAAAAGGCAGATATGTTAAAATTATATATATTGAACCATAATTTATTGTACAACAAATTCAAGGACACAATCACCGTTCACCTAACCATGTGATGGTTTATTGAATGCAAGAAGTTTATAAGGCCAGTTTTTATGCACAATATTTTATAATATTTGGAGAAGAAAATTCGTCCACCGTCTCCACCACATGCATTGTACCAGTGACGTACAGTTGGATCATGAATTTGGTGCTGAACCAAAACAACTATTCCTCGTCATCCTAATCCTTGAGGAAGCATCATCTCCTCTTCCGCTGATGATCCATGAAATTAAACAAATTAACTAAGAAAATATTGGCGAGGCTCGAAGGCGACACTATGTCCAACAATCCAACCGAAGAGACATCACAACAATTCTCTCCAACCCTGTGCATCGGTAAGATCGGGTCATCAGGCCAAAGGTTTGGATAAGTACTAAATATTTTCTAAACAGAATTCATTCTCCCCTATGTTAAACTTTGCTATTATTTTTGTAAAATATTTTAAATTACTTTTACACCTTGTTATTAGAGTTAATCTTCTTGTTAATTATAAAATTTTAACCTTCCATTATTTATTTAATTATGCATATTATTTGTTAATAATAAGCAGCATCTTTACATTTGTTTTTCCAACTAGGTTGATGAAACTATTATTTTGAATAGTAGATAAAATTATTTAGTTGTCAGCATTATAATGTTATACTGAAACACGTTGTTCATGTATAAAATAATGGTTTACATTATTTAGGCTTTGGTCTCACATTTTGTATGATCCACTACTCTATTGTTATACAAGTAAAGATCTTGGAAGCTTGCAATTGGAGTGGTTGTAACTACACTTGACTGTAACTAGATGAATTTTATCTAGTTGCAAGTGTGTATCTCGTGGCAACTCACTATTGTGAATCAAGGCAAACACAATAATACACAAATGTATATATCACGGTGTAAATTATCCACATATTCATTTTTCAAACTCCAATGAAGCCATATAGAACTTAATGATTCCATTTGAAAAGCATCAACTCTCCCCAGTTTGAATTGAACTGGTTTCCAGATGGACTGAATGAATTGACAATGTATAAAATTATGCCCATTTGTTTCCTCGTCTATTTCACATAGACAACAAGTATTTTCAAATTAAACTTTCCCCCCCATGTAACACATCTTTATTATTCAACTTACTTTTCACAAATAACTAAAAGAAATTTCTGACCTTAGAAGGAATAGGAAGTCTCCAAATATTCCCACAAACAAACCTCAAATCTCCATCAATGAGGAAATCATAGTATGATCTAACAATATACTCTCCAGAGGACTCCCACAACCATTTTATCTCATCTATTCCTTGCGACCGACCTACCGAATTAATAAGATTCAGCAACTCATAAAATCGTGTCACTAAACCATCAGTTAGTTTCCTCACAAATTGAACTTTCCAGATATATCTTCCCTTAATCTCATTCCTAATAGATTTCATTGTAGCTTTAGGAACTGTTGCCAAAGCAAACATAGTAGGAAACAATGCGAACAAAATAGAGGCCCCTATCCATTTATCCAAGCCAAAATAAAGTATGATAGTCTCCCTACTCTAACATGAGTATTGTACAGCAAATCATCATAAGCCTCACATATGTTTCTCCAAAAAGAAGGGAAAAAATTTCTATTCATGCTTTGATATTAAAAAAAAAATCTATGTAGTTTATCAATCACCCAAGAAGGGAAGAGGAAAAAGGATAGCCAAAAGATTGGCAAATATGAAAGAACTGAATACCCCACTTGACAAACTTCTACCCTTCCAAACTGTAAGTCTTTTGTCAAAATTTTCAATAAGAGGAGCCTTACTGCTCTTACAATTCATCATAAAGGCCAATTGTTGTTATAGAGGCAAATTATCATCTATAAGGCAACGAGCATACTTTTATTGAAGCTAATTTTTAACCCTGATGCAAATTCAAAACTGTATAAAACTAGTTTTAGAATTTTTTATTTATAAAAAATCAATGTGTCATTGACTCAAAAAAATCAATGTGTCGTCAGCATACTGCAAACAAAGACTTATTATTTGGTCTCAATCCTTCAATCAAATTAGCTCCCATAGCTGAATGAACCATTCTTGTAAATGAATCAACAAAGCAAGCACAAAGAGTAAGGGTGACGAAGTCTTGACGTACGCCTGTCTTAAAAAGGAAGTTCTAACTTATTAGTCTCCCAGTCATAAACAAGGAACAAAGCATCCCAATCTAGATATTATTTATTATCAACTGCTCGATTAAAACTTGCTTATAATGTCCAAAGAAAACTTAAGCAATACCCTCCTTAGATCATATTTCCATATCGTTCACCATTAAAGAAGAAATCGGGTTACCTCTTTTCCTCCATTGGCCAATTTTTGAAAATAAAAAGTGTTGTTATCACCCTCCTTAAGCCAATGTACCTTAGCTCTTTGTTCCCACATAATTTCTTGCTAAGCTACTGGTCAAATATAACACATTTTTTCACCAATTCATCACGATTCAAATCTCTTTCCTCTTCTAAGATATTCATCTCTAATAACTTTCCTAAACGATCAGTTTTCTTGTTTCTTTTATTATTATTATTATTTGTCTAAGCCACAAGGTGCCCCCGCTCTATTAGATGTGACTAATCCTTGCTCGCCTTTAGGTGTCAGGCACTGGACTGAGGGGAGTTAATTACCTGAGGAGGAATTCAAATAGAGCATTGCTTCAGTGCTCCAAAAATAAAAATTTACTTGAATTTCAAATTCCTAAATAATGAAGTAACTTGTTAAAAATATAAAGGATATTTTGGTCATTCTTTATTTGATTTGTTTTTCTCTTTTCTCACAACCATTTTCCTGTCCTCTACTATGTTTTGTTATCATCCCCTTTTTGCAAAATCCAATAAAACAACTTAGTATTATTCTATTTTTTTAAAATTTTAAAACGTTTAAGAAGAATTTAGATGATCTGAAAATAATTGATCAATAAATAACTTAAAGAAATGGTGATGTGTTTTCTTATAACTTTCTTCTTTCATGATTATAAAAACATAATATTGCTATGTTGAAATTAATTTTTTCTATTGAAATTTTCTAAAAAATTATTAATTATTGAACATATGACATGAAAAGATAACGTTGTGATTCCCAAAAAAAAAGTCTAAGGAAACTAAGGAAACTCCGTAGAAAATCAATCTATAGGATACTAAATCAGTATGATAATTATAACTGTTTTCAAAGATATGATTTTATCCCTTTTATTGATGCATTTAATTCCTAAAATACCCCTAAAGTTCTCCTTATTTACAGTTCTAGGTGTGGAACACCAAAAAAACCACATATCCCTTAAATAGTGGAATGAGAGAGAATTTTTCGATCAAAACTTGCTAAACATGACACCGGTGCTCCTAAATCAGTCTGTTGGAGCACCAAAGTTGTAGTCATTCAAATATCAGACTCCCTCTTTTTATTTCTGATGATAATATGAAAGTGATATTTAGTCCATATTTTAATATACATCCTAATGAACCTTAATTTACCCACAATATTCTTAGCAGCAAAATTACTAGATGGAGCACTTTGCCACCAAATAGGAGCACATTGCAAAAGTTTTTAGATTGTAACTAAGTCTTCTCAAATCTAAACGGATTAAGAGACTTTTGATTTTCACAAAAGTCAAAACAAATATGTGCATGATCTGACAATTGACTACTTAACCCTTGTTGTTTAGAAAAAGGTTTTTTGTCTTCACACAGAGTTTAAAAAACCTCTACCAAGTCTAGCCATCGAGGGAATTTGCCTTTTTCTAGACCATGTAAATATTCTACCATGTAAAGGACTATTAATAAGCTCAAGTTCACTAATAATATCATTCATTCCTACTGTTATTGTAATTTACCATCTAGAGATAAGAACATCGAAAGATTGACTATAAAGGCCCAAAAAGCCATGGTCCTGACCGGCTCAAGAAACTCAGAAGCCCGGACCGAGGTCAAGTCTATTGACCAGTCAAACAGGCGAGCCCTCTCTCGACCAAGAGTCGTCATAACCGACTCGAAGCGTGAGACCAGTCGGTCCTCCACAATTAAAACGACTCCCCGAGCGGACGTCTCGATCGCGCTCTCGTCCCAAAACTCACTCGGTTGTCAGTCGACAAATTATAGTGATGACTCACGGATCAACCCGCCTCGACTAAAGGGATAAGATTCGACCAAGACCACTTCAAATGTCACTCGAAGCTACAGCATTGACTAGTCCCATCAAGATCTATGCTCTGACAATGATCTTCTGCACAAGCCGCCTATTCCACTCACAAGTCATTTCCTAGAGAATTTCCATGATGCTTCTCTGTACATAAATGACTTCTCCTCCAATTCCCAGCTGCCACCTGGAGAAAGAAGGACGGTCACATAACTGACCTACCCTACACCCTGCCCACTCTGACAAACCCAAAGCACAGAGAAGACTTCTCTCCCCTGACACCGAGTGACTTCCCTCCCAGTCGCCTGTCGATACCTAGAGGAAGAAAGATGACTCAGCAGCCTGCATGTTCATCTTACAAACCACCTCCTGTGCATAGTTAACAAAAGCATAGGGTCAAACTCCCAGAGGCAAGGGGGCTATAAAAGGAGGTAAGGAAGGTAAGGCCAAAGAGAGCTCTGGCTACTTCTTCTTGCACCTTAGCTTTGTTAGCCCTTATGTTTTGATGATGTTTTACAACCACCATTATCGGTACTAATGGCTTATTGAGTGCAAATATAGTAAATTCATTTATCTAGCTTGTTAATGCCACAAATGGAGGATTGGATGGAATATGCGCTACAACGATGATATCCAAAGAAGGAGGAGGCATAGTGATGAAGCAATGTTATTTCAAGAACAACAAATTCATATAGAAGCTTCATCCACCTCAAGCTATATCAGACTCAAGAATTGTATTCTATGTGAGGATATTAGCTAGTTTTTATTTCCTCTCTAGTGCTAGAATGTAGGCAAAGAGTTATCGATTTCACTTGAAGCTATTGGGATATCACACACACGTTTTTATACTTATGTTTTGAAACGTTTTTCATAAAATACTATTTCTTACAAGTATGAGGACCTATTTGCAAAATTCCTTTTTTAAACAATTTGTTTTTAGTATTAAAAACATTTTACAAAGTTTCACAATTTTCAGAAGTTAAATGAATATTTTACAAATTGTTTAAGTGTGTCAAAAATAGGTTTTTGGTAAGCATCAGAATGCGGTCGACCGCACCGGTCGACCGCACCTGTGTTCATTTGTTCAGTGGGCAGCAGAGAGTTTGTCGGTTGACTACCGTGGTCGACCGAGAGCTCGAAATTTTCATCGGTCGACCGCACCGGTCGACCGAAGAAGTCTCTGCTTGTTTTTCTCATTTTCGATCTGGATTGCGGTCGACCGAAAATTTCGTCGGTCGACCGCCGTATATTTCAAACGGTAAATTTTGTACTTTTTTAAGCGCCACTCAGTACAGATTTTAGCGACGTTTGTTTCTAGATTTTAGGGGATTAAGGGTATGGGTTTAAACAGTTGTTTCTCCTATTTAAACTCAACCTCTTCTTCTTCCTCAAGTGTCCCAGTTTTTGCAAAAACCAGAGACATTGTTTTTTACTGAGCAAAATTTTCGAACCTGTTCTTTCTGAGTTTTGTGTGTTCACTTCCCAGCTTTAGTGTGCTCTTTCTCTTTGCCATAGGGACGTTGTAAAGAGAGAGTCTCACACCATTTCTATTATCTTGAGAGTGTGATCTTGTGTAGATCAAACTGTGTGGGAGTGTGATCTTGTGTAGATCAAACTGTGTAGTGTGAGATCGTGAGGGAATTGCTGTGTAGACGAAGTTCCGGCTTCCAAACCGGATTTTGTACTGGATTTCTCCTTGAGAGTGGGGAGCGGGGACGTAGGTCAGCGGACCGAATCTCGTTAACATATCACGCGTCACAGGATAACAAATCCTAACTCTATCTCCTCTATTTTGATTGCATTAGAATACTGTGATTTGTTTGTCTTATTTTTTATTACATAATTATAGCCTCTTGACCCTAATCACCCCTCTCTAGGGTCCAACAATTGGTATCAGAGATTGGTCTCTATATTAGTTTTTGGTTTAATCACCTTAGAGAAAAAATCCTATGGAGGCTTCTTTGAATGTGCATATGCTAAAAGGACAATCCGCCACTAGACCACCTCTTTTCACCTGTATTAATTTTGCTTATTAGAAGGCTAGGATGAGAATTTACCTTCGTTGCATTGATCTTGACATCCTAGAGCTCATAGAGAAGAAGTATGTAGAGAAGTCCAAAGTCGGGAACATGACCGATGGAGAAAGGCACCAAGCTAATCTCAATGCTAAAGCTATGAATGCCTTACTTTGTGGTCTTTCCCCTAACGAGTATAATAGGGTTTCCACGTGTGCAACCGCATACGAAATATGGGTGAAATTGTGTATTACACACGAAGGAACTCCCCAAGTTAAGGAATCCAAGATTAGCGGACTTATGCATGAATATGAGTTATTTCAAATGCTTACAAATGAATCAATTGATGCTATGTTTTCTCGCTTCACTAACATTATCAATGAATTGCATGGTCTTGACAAGAAATTAACTATTCAAGAGATGAACTACAAGATTCTTCGTTCATTGACTCCGATATGGGAACCCAAGGCGACGGCGATAGAAGAAGCTCATGACCTTACCACTTTACCTCTCGATGGCCTCACCAGAAAGCTCAAGGTCCATGAGAAGAAGCTCAAAGGGAAGGAGAAGGACGAAGTTCCCTCACAGGATGTTGAGGAGCCATCACCAAAATTGAAGACCATAGCTCTCAAAGGAGCTAGTGATAACTCCTCTTCGTCATCGGATAGTGAAGTTGATTTTTCTAGAGAAGTGGCTCATCTCTCTAGAAGAGTTTCTAGACTCATAAAAATGAACAAGAAATTTAACCCACGATCTAACAATAAATTTCCTTCTCGTGTAGGAAAATGTTTTGAATGCAATGAACCGGGTCATATCGCTAAGGATTGCCCAAGGCTCAAGGAGAAGTACATGAAATACAAGAAGAAGAAGGCTATGTATGCCGGATGGGAAGAATCTAAACCAAGTGATTCGGATAGCAATGAAGAAGGAGCCAAACTTGCTCTTCATGACCCTAACATTTGTTTCATGGCTCATGAGAAAGAGGGAACATTACGGCAACGACGTAAGGAGATGTGGTACCTTGATAGTGGTTGCTCACATCATATGACGGGCACCAAAGAGTTATTTGCAACCCTATCAAGGATTGAAGGAGGTAGCGTCTCCTTCGGTGGTGGTGAGAAAGGTAAAATCATTGGTGTTGGTTCTATTGGTAAGAAACCCTCACCCGTTATAGAAGATGTTTATTTGGTAAATGGTTTGAATCACAATCTTCTTAGCATTAGCCAATTGAGTGATAAAGGTTTTGACATTTCCTTTAAACCAGATAAATGCATCATTAGTATGAATGGAAAAATTGTTTTTATTACTAATCGCAAATCTAATGTATACATTTTTGAGATGAATCAACTAGTGAATCAAGATGTGAAGTGCCTTGCGACAATTGATGAAAACCCTTGGATTTGGCATAAGAGACTTGGACATGCAAATATGGATTTGATATCAAAATTGTCTAAGAGACATCTTGTAAAAGGGTTACCTAATTTGCACTTCATCAAAGATAGCACATGTGAGGATTGTGCCAAAGGTAAACAAACTAAATCTTCTTTCAAATCCATCAATGAGGTATCGACTTCTAAACCTTTGCAATTACTTCATCTTAATTTGTTTGGTCCTATGCGTGTTACCTCTCTTGGAGGGAAACACTATGTTTTTGTGATTATTGATGATTTTTCTCATTTTACATGGATAATATTTCTTGCAAACAAAAATGATTGTTTTGAAGAATTTTCCAATCATGTTAAAAGAATTAAAAATGAAAAAGATTTGAAAGTTGTGAAAATTAGAAGTGATCATGGAGGTGAATTTTAAAATGATTATTTCTATGATTTTTGTGCTCATCATGGTATAACTCACATGTTTTCCGCTCCTAGAACACCACAACAAAATGGTGTTGTTGAACGAAAAAATTGCACCATACAAGAGATGGCATGTACTATGCTAAATTCTTTTGATTTGCCAAAATATTTTTGGGCGGAAGCCGTCAATACGGCTTGCCATGTTTTAAATCGTGTTTTGATTAGACCAAAGCTTAAGAAAACCCCTTATGAATTTTTTTTATGGAAAAACTCCTTTTATTGGTTATTTTTGTATCTTTGGTTGCAAATGCTTTATTCTAAATACAAAAGATCACCATGACAAATTTGATTCCAAAATTGATGTTGGTATTTTCTTGGGTTATGCACCTCGAAGTAAGGCTTATAGGGTCTTCAATAAACGAAGTCTCGTTGTTGAAGAATCTATAAACGTTACTTTTGATGAGACTAATGTTGGCTCTCAAGTTGTTTTACCTAGGAAAGATGATGATGATGATGTTGAGGGAGGATTAAACTTTTTACAAATCAATAATACTCCCTCTATAGAAGCTCAAAAGGATGTGGATAGCTCCAATGCTCATGAACAAGTTGAACTTCCTAAAGCTTGGAAATTCACATCAAACCATCCAAAGGAACAAATTTTTGGGAGCCCTTCACAAGGAGTTGTTACTCACTCAAAAGCCTTGAGCGAGTGTGGTAATGTTGCTTTCTTATCTCAACTAGAGCCTAAAAAGATTAATGATGCTTTAAATGATAAATTTTGGATTTTAGCTATGCATGAGGAGCTAAACAATTTTAAAAGAAATAATGTTTGGAAACTAGTTCCTAGACCTAACAATGCTAGTGTTATTGGTACTAAATGAGTTTTTAGAAACAAACTTGATGAACATAGCATTGTTACTAGAAATAAAGCTCGTTTGGTTGCCCAAGGATATAATCAAGAGGAGGGCATAGACTATGATGAAACCTTTGCACCGGTTGTAAGGTTAGAATCTATTAGGATGTTCTTGGCTTTTGCTAGCTTTAAAAATTTCAAATGGATGTTAAAAGTACCTTTTTAAATGGTTTTATAGAAGAGGAAGTATATGTTGAGCAACCCCCCCGGTTTTATAGATCATGTTTTTCCTTATCATGTTTACCGGGTTCAAAAAGCTTTATATGGGTTGAAACAAGCTCCTAGAGCTTGGTATGCTCGTCTCTCTAGTTTTCTTGTTGAAAATAGTTTTTCAAAAGGAACAATTGATAACACTTTTTTTGTGAGAAAAAGGAAAAATGATTTCATTTTAGTGCAAATATATGTTGATGATATCATTTTTGGTGCTACTAATGAATCTTTATGCAAGGAATTTTCTAAGGTTATGCAAGATCATTTTGAGATGAGTATGATGGGAGAGCTTACATTCTTTCTCGGGCTCCAAGTCAAGCAAACTAAGGATGGGATATTCATTTCTCAAAGCAAGTATGCTAAGGAATTGGTGGAGAAATTCAATTTGGAGAATTTTAAGCATGCACCTACTCCCATGAGTACAAGTGTTAAGCTTGATGTGGATGAAAGTGGTGAGGACGTGGACCAAAAACTATACCGAGGTATGATAGGTAGTCTTCTTTATCTCACCGATAGTAGACCCGATATCATGTTTAGTGTGTGTGCATGTGCACGTTTTCAAGCATCTCCTAAAGCATCTCATTTAATTACGGTTAAAAGGATCATTAAGTATGTTAATGGAACTTTTAATCTTGGTTTATTTTATCCAAAAAGCACCTCTTTTGATTTATATGGTTTTTGTGATGCCGACTTTGCCGGATGTAAGGTAGATCGCAAGAGTACGAGTGGAACATGCCAATTCTTAGGAAATTCACTTGTTTCTTGGGCTTCTAAGAAACAAAATTGTGTTGTATTGTCCACTACGAAAGCGGAATACATTGCCACCAGTTTATGTTGTGCTCAAGTTTTATGGATGAAATAAAGCTTAGTTGACTAAGATTTGAATTTTCAAAACATAAAAATCTTTTGTGATAACACTAGTGCTATAAATATTTCCAAGAATTCGGTTTTGCATTCTAGAACCAAGCATATTGATGTGCGCCATCATTTCTTACGCGATCATGTAGAGAGACAAGATGTATCCCTAGTGTTTGTTGATATAAAATCTCAATTAGCGAATATATTTACTAAGCCTCTTGGTGAGGATGATTTTTGTCGCATAAGAAATGGTTTGGGCTTATGCAATATGTGAAAGTTCTATTTGCTTGCTTGTTTAGTTGCATTTTGCATTTCTCTTTACCCCATTTTTGATGGTGACAAAGGGGGAGAGAAATCTCCTCACTTGTTGCACATACTTAGGGGGAGCTCATAGATAGGGGGAGCACCTATCTATAAGCTATATTTATTTTTTTCTCTTATATAATGGTTGGTTGTCATCATCAAAAAGGGGGAGATTGTTAGCCCTTATGTTTTGATGATGTTTTACAACCACCATTATCGGTACTAATGGCTTATTGAGTGCAAATATAGTAAATTCATTTATTGAGCTTGTTAGTGCCATAAATGGAGGATTGGATGGAATATGCGCTACAACGATGATATCCAAAGGAGGAGGAGGCATAGTGATGAAGCAATGTTATTTCAAGAACAACAAATTCATATAGAAGCTTCATCCATCTCAAGCTATATCAGACTCAAGAATTATATTCTATGTGAGGATATTAGCTAGTTTTTATTTCCTCTCTAGTGCTAGAATGTAGGCAAAGAGTTATCGATTTCACTTGAAGCTATTGGGATATCACACACACGTTTTCATACTTATGTTTTTAAGCGTTTTTCATAAAATACTATTTCTTATAAGTATGAGGACCTATTTGCAAAATTCATTTTCTAAACAATTTGTTTTTAGTATTAAAAACATTTTACAAAGTTTCACAATTTTCAGAAGTCAAATGAATATTTTACAAATTGTTTAAGTGTGTCAAAAATAGGTTTTTGGTATGTATCAGAATGCGGTCAACCGCACCGGTCGACCGCACCTGTGTTCATTTGTTCAGTGGGTAGCAGAGAGTTTGTCGGTCGACCGAGAGCTCGAAATTTCCATCGGTCGACCGCACCGGTCGACCGAAGAAGTTTCTGCTTGTTTTTCTCGTTTTCGATCTGGATCGCGGTTGATCGAAAATTTCGTCGGTCGACCGCCGTATATTTCAAATGGTAAATTTTGTACTTTTTTAAGCGCCGCTCAGTACAGATTTTAGCGACGTTTGTTTCCAGATTTCGGGGGATTAAGGGTATGGGTTTAAATAGCTGTTTCTCCTATTTAAACTCAACCTCTTCTTCTTCCTCAAGTGTCCCAGTTTTTACAAAAACCAGAGACGTTGTTTTTTACTGAGCAAAATTTTCAAACCTGTTCTTTCTGAGTTTTGTGTGTTCACTTCCCAGCTTCAGTGTGCTCTTTCTCTTTGCCATAGGGACGTTGTAAAGAGAGAGTCTTACACTATTTCTATTAACTTGAGAGTGTGATCTTGTGTAGATCAAACTGTGTGGGAGTGTGATCTTATGTAGATCAAACTGTGTAGTGTGAGATCGTGAGGGAATCGCTGTATAGACGAAGTTCCGGCTTCCAAACTGGATTGTGTAGTGGATTTCTCCTCGAGAGTGGGGAGCGGGGACGTAGGTCAGCGAACCGAACCTCGTTAACATATCGCGTGTCACAGGATAACGATTCCTAACTCTATCTCCTCTATTTTGATTACATTAGAATATTGTGGTTTGTTTGTCTTATTTTTTATTGCATAATTATAGCCTCTTGACCCTAATCACCCCCCTCTAGGGTCCAACAAGCTTTACTCCCATTTTGATTCTAATAACCTCAAGAGGAAAAACCCCCTGCAAGGACCTCAATGGCCCAGGGGTCTCTTAACAAATCCTCCCTAAGTTCATCAACTGACTTGATCGTCGGCGGTACCACGGGGAAACTAGCCCCATATTCCTACGATTCTTGCATGTACAGGCTATCAGTCCACCCCGCACGCTCAGGATCGGGCATAAAGTCGGAGGAGGAGTCGGCCCCAACATTCATCCTCTCCTTTTTCCCCACCGTCGCCAAGATCGAAGCTGCATCCGACCACGGGAAACCCCCATTGACTGTTTGTTTATGAGCATCAAAAGTTTGACGCCCACCGTAGGGCCTACTTTCTTCTCTGAGAAGAAGTGCCCAATTCCAAGTCAGGGTCTGATATTGTTCATTCTTAAAGAGCTCTGGAATTGCACCATTCAAGCTAAACAAAGCCTGGAATCACATCATTCAAGCTAAGGAGGATTAGCCTATGGCTATGAGGAGCAAATGTAGGTGTAGCCCTCGGAGTCTCCAGTAGCTTTCTGGGGAGTATTTACCAAGTAGAACCCTAAAATCCTTCCTAAGAAAAGACACACCACTATGGTGCTTGTTTGGCTTGAGAATGAAGCACAGACTTCTAATCGCCGCTACAGATGAAAACCCCCACCGCCTGGACAGGCAAGAGGCCTGGGATTAGATCGCAAACAGAACCCCCTGGGGTAATGATCAGATTCAGTATCGTTCAAGCTCCTGTCGGCAATGGCTCCCCCGAACAGGGAGCAGCGATCAGGTCTTTGGTAGGCTCCTCGGACCATCACCACCTTCAAAGGAGAGTCCTTCCTCACCAGGGATGAGATTGCGGGGAAAACTCAAGGGCTCACCATCTGGTCTTCTCAGGAAGATTAATAGCTCTGGCCCCCAGTCGCTGCTCAGAATTGCTAGAGTCGAAGTAAAACCTGGTGGTCGAAGCTTGTGACTTGTACTCTCCCTGCAAGAAGGCTCCTCCATTTATAGGATGGTTCGGCCGTCGCTATCCCTGGAGACCTCAAGAGGAAAAATATGATCTCATCAAATTCTAGGGAACAAAGCGTCGGCATGTGGGGTTCTCTCCAACAAGAAGCCCCCATCACAAAAGTTGCCTAGGCTCCCTCCGTCGAGCAACATCTTCCAAAAAGCTCAAACAACGGAATATCGGGCCTAACAGAGCAACCGATGGTGGACAAGCAAGATCTGTTGAAAATCACCATGTCCACCGTCGACCTGCAAGGATATTAGTAAAGCCTCCAAGCAGGTCCTTGGCTGATGAGATGGCAAACATGCCAGCAACTCAACAACACCTAAAAAGCCAAACGGCTCACCATCAAGAGAAAGAGCAAACCCCGATTCCGGGCATTCCTTAGTTTAGCAACAAGGGCAGCTAATGAAGCAACGGCCCGCTCTCATCAAGGCAGGAAGGTTCACAGGTGAAAAGAAACAGCCAAGGAAGCTCCGTCTTAGTGACTTTGTCCCCGGCCAAAAGCCGTCTCCGAGATGCACACGGACAAGAAACATAGAGTCGGTATCACCCGACAGGATAAATGTGAATGAGTTGTACTCTATCATGTATAAACTCCAATAATCAATGAAAATGTCAAAAATGAAAAGAAAGACATCAAAGACCTAATCAACTGGGCCTTCGGCTAAGTCGATAAAAGTCCTTAGTACCTCCTCAGGGTAAAACCAAGGCACGATCCTTTTTTACCGATTCTCACAGTCGACTCTCGGCCCTAGGGAAAATGAAAGCCCTTGGTACTTAATCTGGGTAAAACCAAGGCAAAACGACTCCTCGGTCGGTTACAAGGCCTCGGCGCCGCCTCAGGATAGGCCTAACGCTCGACGACTTCTCAGTCAGTAGTTTTAGCGCCACCTCAGGATAGGCCCAATGCACAACAACTCCTCAGTCGAAACAAATCCCTTGGTACCTAATCTGGGTAAAACTAAGGCAAAATGACTTCTCAGTCGGTACAAAGCCCTTGGTACCTAATCTGGGTAAAACCAAGGCAAAACGACTTCTCAGTCGGTACAAAGCCCTTGGTACCTAATCTGGGTAAAACCAAGGCGAAACGACTTTTCAGTCGGTACAAAGCCCTTGGTACCTCCTCAGGGTAAAACCAAGGCAAAATGATTTCTCAGTCGGCACAAAGCCCCTGGTACCTAATCTGGGTAAAACCAAGGCAAAACGACTTCTCAGTTGGAAAAAAGCCATTGGTACCTCCTCAGGGTAAAACCAAGGCAAAATGACTTCTCAGTCGATATAAAACCCTTAGTACCTCCTCAGGGTAAAACTAAGGCAAAACAACTTCTTAGTCGGGAAAAAGCCATTGGTACCTAATCTGGGTAAAACCAAGGTGAAACGACTTCTTAGTCGGTATAAGCCATTGGTACCTACTTAGGGTAAAACCAAGGCAAAACGACTTCTCAGTCGGCACAAAGCCCCTGGTACCTAATCTGGGTAAAACCAAGGCAAAACGACTTCTCAGTCGAAAAAAATCCCTTGGCTCTTCCTAAAGAATAAAGTCCAAGGCAAAACGACTTCTCAGTCGGTATAAAGAAACTGGTACCTAATCTAGGTAAAACCAAGGCAAAATGACTTCTCAGTCGACACAAAGCCCCTGGTACCTAATCTGGGTAAAACCAAGGCAAAACGACTTCTCAGTCGGTATAAATCCACTAGCTCTTCCTAAAGAATAAAGTCCAAGGCAAAACGACTTCCCAGTCTGAACAAAGTCCTTGGCTCTTCATCTAAGAACTAAACAAGGCACAACGACTTTTTAGTCGGTTCTAAAACCTTAGATTATGCGTCAAAAGTAACCCGAAGTATGAAGACTCCTCAAGTCAGCGCTTCACCTATTGTTCCATACCTAGATGAACACAAGATAAGGCCCCAAGGGACCGACATTATAAAAAAAAGAGAGCAACAGAGTTCAACATGTTCAAATCATTTCAGCAACTCTCGAAAGCAAAAGACAGGAAAAATCACTCTCATTCAAAAAAGAGTCTTGTACATCTTCTACAAAACAGGGCCCAACAGGGCTTAAAAGGAGCCAAAGATAAAGAAAGAGAAATGGGGGCATCTATTCTTAAAAAGCTCTTTCCTAAGGCTTAGGGTCATCACCCTCAGAATCCCTCTTCATCTTCTTTCAAAGGCCTTCGGAAGAACTCGGCTCCTCCGAGTCAGCACCTCTTCTACAGACCTCAATTGGTGGAGGAAGGACTGTCGCTTCGGAGCCGGAGGAGGACGAGGAGGACCCTCCCATCTCTGGGAATTTTTCTCCGTCCAAAGCTCTGGACTCTTGAAGATCGAAAAGACCCCGAAGCTTCTCGAGATCTTTAGCCTCAGGGTCACTAAGAACCCTAGGCTCCAGTACATTCTCCTGTACCTTGGGCCAACCCGAGCAGGACAATATATTATCGGCGCCAAACACCCAGACGAAGAGCCTCTTCCACTCTTCGTTCAGTTCTGGGACGTCGGCATCCAAACAGAAATTGTCTCGATAGCAGAAGAAATAGTGGGGTCCCCCTCGGCGGACCCTACGCTGACCACATGCCCCAACAAGCTAATGCTGGGCACCACATCTGTCTCAGAGCAGACGTCTATAAATGCTATTAAAGTGCAGATAGCGTGTGGGTGGAATTGACAGGGGAAACCCCCAACGCCGCATAAACCTCCCTGACGAAGGGATGCAGCGGCAGGCGTAGACCACATTGTAGATGTGCCAGGTAGAGAGGCACTCGGTCCTCGCCATGCATATGCACCGGATTAAAGCTATCTGGTGCCCCTATGGTCATTGCACGAGAGATGTCGTACCTATTATGACGCCCCTGGGTTCACACAAGGCTGCAATCCGAGGTGAAACCAGAAATGTCAAACCAGCCATACACCACACCGTGTAATAACATGTTTCACCATCATAATTACTATCTCTCTAGTAGAGTCAACAACAGGTGTAGGTACAAAAGCAAGTGAAAAATAATACAAGAGATATATGATGAAATAATAGAGATAAAAATGATATTTCATCATCTAACATACAAAAATATACAGTGAATCTCTGAAATAACTAGTCTGGAGATCTCAACAAGTCTCAAATACAGAATATCTGATAAAAAAATAAGGCACACAACATTTACAACTTCTAGAACATAACTCTCAAATGTCTAAACAAAATGTCTACAGTGGAGCTCCATAAATAAAATAAAACTACAAATAAAAGATGGATGCTAATAAGTATCGCCATCAACCTGCGACTCTCCATGCACCTGGCTCGTTACCTGAAATGGGAGGGGACAGCGAGCGTCAAAGCGCTAGCGAGCAATATCACAACCAACCCTAAGGGAGAGGGCTCGTTGCATATAGAAAATACAGTTAATACATATATACATGAAATCATTGATCCTAACAATAAGAGGATTTTAGTATTTAGGAAATTACAACACGAGCATAGGTACGTCGAGCGAAATAATCCAAACAAGGAAACCCTCATGTATATACCTTGTATCTCAAATTATAAATCCCTAAATACCAAACCTAAGGTCTAATATAGGAATAATAATATAAAGAAGACTAACCCATCTCAGAACTCAAATATCATGTCATGTCAAAACCCACATAAGTGTCATGTCCAGCCTATGTAAGTGTAAGTGTCATACTCAAGGTTTAAACAGGTGTTCAACACATAGACTAAGACTAGGTATAGTGGATGCCCAACATATGGACTGCATATATAAATTGTCCAACAAATGGACTGAATGATGAATGTACAACACATGGACTGAATATAATGAATGTCCAATACATAGATTGAATATGATGAATGTCCAACACATAGACTGCACATAATAATTGCCCAACACATGGACTGAATGAAATGTGTAGAATATCGATGAGATATATGAAAAGGATGCATATACACTAATTTTACACGTGTCTCGGTGTGCAAATCTAAACTCATATCCGCAAGTCATCTCACATATGAAGATACATAATAAACAATAATTTCTAATACCAAATATTCGAGGCGACTCCTCGTTCACATTAAAGCACACAACAAAAGTAAATATGCACAAACTGTGCCGACGATCAACCAAAACAAGCAGAAACCCTTTACAGGTTTCTGTCTGCTTTGAAACAAATCTAGAAGTAACATCATTATTTTCCAAGCATAATATTACTGATATCAACATATATGAAACAACATGAAATAAAATATTAGCATGTAAATATATCGTCGAAACCCTAAACATTTATATACACATGTTGAAACGTTTTAAAAGCAAAAACTTGTGATTTAATTCATGATTAATAAATTTCAGATCTAGATCTTTATTACCCAAAACGTTGGTGGACTTTTGATAAACTAAAACACAAGATTTTCGCATCATATGCTATAAAGGACATCTTTTTTATACACAAATATACGTTTTAGTCTCAACAAAAGCCCATTAAAATCGTTAGAAAACTTTTAAGAACATGGGGTAGGGCTGGGCGAGATGTTACTCGCCTAAGGGGTGTTGATGAAATGCTAAAAAATGTGAGAATGATCCCTTGATGCCAAACGCTGCAAATCTCGCCTTCTCCTCGCTTTCGCCTAATGAAACTTCCTCGAGAACACAAGTTTAGGGCTAGGGTTTAAGAGAGGAGGAGAGGTGATACGGGTGTATCTTCTTCCTTACTTCCGGAACATAGCAATCCTCATCAGGAGTGTGAGGATAGATGATTCTCATGGTATCTTAAGAATAGAGACATGGAAGAAGTCGTCGGGGGCGGCAACGTCGAAGACTGCATGAAAGAACAGGAAGAAGGCTGCTGGTTCTTCTGCGGTCGACCGCAAACCAGCCACGGTCGACCGTGAACGTGCACGAATCTCAGAAGGAGATGGATTTGAAGGTTGTCGACTATCGCGATCGACCGCAAGATCCCGGTTGACCATCGTGGTCGACCGTCACTGTCGACCGCGTCATGACTATAATCAAAACTGCTCTCGGGTTTTGGTTCGGTCGACCGCGATGCAGTTTTTGGCCTAGGCTTAGTTTCCTGCACTGTTCAGGATTTCTATTTGATATAAATAGAAACACGACTTTCCTAGGGTTTAGCAACCAGATTGTAATCAGAAAAGAGATCAGGGAGGTTGTTCTTTTATCTAGAGAGATTGTGTGAGAGAGATTTATAATCTATTAATTCTCATAATCTAGAGAAGGTATTTTCCTTCGCCCAAATCAACTCTTTTGTATGTTCTTCTGTTATTTTCTTTGCAACCCACTCTTAATAATTCTGTGATCAAGGGTGCTCGCACGGCGACTCGCATCAAGTTGGTATCAGAGCGATCAGATCCTGTGAAGGGGGCATCCTGTGCATGGTTCTGACTCGATCGCAATACAAGAAGCTAGGCGAGATCCTTATTTCATTAGAAGGAGTCCAGAAATCAAGGAAGAAGAATATGACTGAAGGTGATAGCTCAGCAAGGCTATATGCATTGGAGAAGCAGATGGAGACAATGGGTTTGACCCTCGTGCAGCTCGTCAATCTTGTCCAAGACAAAGGAAACAAGGAGGAATCTTCTTTGAAAGGTAAGAAGAAACTTGTGGAGTCCGATAGAGAATACGAGGATTCTGATTCTGATGAGGAGGCCCGTATTGTTAGGTCTGTTTCACACCAGGGGGTAAGAATTCTTATCAGAATTTGAAGATAGACTTCAAAGTGGAGATTTCTGTTTATGATGGGAGTGTCAACGTTGAGAAGCTTGATGATTGGATCGAGCGGATGGAGACCTACTTCACACTCTACGGATATTCATCCAAGGAGAAGCTTGTGTTCACGACCCTGAAGCTTTTGGGGCATGCCTTGACATGGTGGAAATCCTATTGCAAGCAGGAGAAGAAAGCGGTGTCGTGGAACAAGTTCAAGGAACTACTTAGAAAGCAGGTCTATCAGGTAAGGTTCCTTGAAGAGCGTTGATACAAGTGGTACGGATTGCACCAACGGTTCAACCAGACTGTCCAAGAGTATACGACGGATTTCCAAAAACAAGCGATGGTCCTCAACATCACAACAGAGGAATATCCCATTTTTATGAAGTATATGGATGGTCTGAATGAGTATATCCGAAAGGAGATGAGGCTTTTCACAGTTGAATACATTTCAGAGGCGAGTGTGAAGGCCATTGTCACTGAGGGTAGGCAAAAGAAGGACAACGAAACAAAGGGAGACTCCAAACAAATGGGAGACATGTAAAACCCCGAGAATTTGAATATAGTGTGATAAATAATTATATATAGGTTATATGATGAAAATAATGTATTTTGATGTTGAGTGTGATAGGAATTGATTTGAGATCAATTCAATGTATATTTGTGAATATATGAGTGTATATACACAAAACATGCACAAAGGCAAGAGTGAGAATCTGAGAATTTTGACCAGTTGAGAGTTTTTATATTTTTCACACTTATTTATTCAGAATCATGAAAGGTTTATAAGATCAAAGTTGTAGGTCTCTTCAAGAGCTTTCCAACGAATCTTAGATCACCTCATTCTGAGATCGTATGAGAAAGTTACAACCTGTTTACCGAACCTCAGTCTGAGCATGGCCCAGAACTCTGAGCAGTCAACCGCCGTGGTCGCTGCGGTCGACTGCTCAGCGTACAGACGCCAGTTCAGTTCTGTTTCGGGTTAGTTTTGTTTATACCAAACCCGATTGTTACCCTACTTTTATATACTCGTTTTGAAGCTCTCAGAACCCTCTTTCAAACCCTAATAGCCTCAGCCCCCCTTCTCTCTCTCCTCTCAAACCCTAACTTCGTTTTTGGCATTTTTAGGGGAGTTTCAAAGGATTCTCGGCAGATTTTCGGAGGGATTCAGCAGGGGATCGTCCTCCTACAGATCAAGGAGATTGCTACACATCAGACGCGAGTAACATCTCGCCCAACTTCACCCCTTTTCGTTTTTATGCTTAGATTTGAGTTTTAATCCAGTTTTATTGAGCCTAAATCGTACTTTATGTAGATAAAATAGATCTTTATGGCATAAGATGTGAAAATCATATATTTCAGTCTTTAAAAGTTCACTAATGATTTTAGTTAATGAGATTTTGATCTGAACGTTTTTATGAGGGTTTAAATCTTTTCTTACCATTTAAGAACTTTTAAAAATCATGTTGATTTAAGTTTGGGATTTTGGTAATGAGGTTTTTACTATCTAAACTTGTTGTTTACCGCCATATATCACTATTGAAATGTTAAAGTTAGGTGGGTATAGGAATTCCCAGATTTTTAATGAGTTTCAAAGTTGACAGAAACCCAGACTGGGATTCTGTTCACTTCGCGGTCGACCGCAGAGGACTCAGC